>JAFEMH010001693.1:320000-433523 GCA_022495995.1 Adenophora triphylla var. japonica | reverse complement strand
TAGCGGTGCCATAGGAGGCTGGAGGTGGCATCCTGGAGTAGTCAGGGCGACCGAGAGGGGGATTAGGGTCCTCCTTTTCTTCCATGGTGAAAGTGCCGTCGGGATTAAGACTGGCGGCCAAACCATGGCTCCTAATAGCCTCCAGAAGGCTGTTCATCTGTGCTTCCTATCGCAGTCTCATTTGTTCGGACAAGTGATTCCACTTCTGTTCTGTCTGGGGAGTCCTGGGAGGTGGAGTGGTATTGTCCCCATTGTTACCAGCTGATACATACATTCTAAAAATCGGAGTTGAAGCAAACGGTGAAGCTGACGATGCGCTTGATTCTTCCCAACTAGCCAGACGGTGACCCGGTGTCCGTACCCAAGCCTTTTGAGGTGCTGCGGGAGGAATATACAAGGGAGGTTCAGACTTTGGGGGTGGAAGAAAAGGGGTAGGTGTTTGGGCTCAGGGCTCATGCAACATGCAGTTATTTGTTTCCGTTTACTTAAAATGTGTTTTATTAAAACCTAAGCGGTTGGAAAAGATTGCTCTTTTTTTTTAACTACTCTAAGTCCTGGATCAGTGGGACCCATCACTACGTCTGCGGACCCTCAACCTGTAGCCCGAACAAGAGGCTCCAAAGTAGAGACGCGGGTCTTGCAAATAGAAAAGGAAAATGAACCCTAAGGTACGGGCGGATCATGAAGTCTTACCGCGCACTCGATGTAAATTACCGGCAAAGCCAGCGTCGAGGTCAAGATCGAGCCAAAGTGCACGACGGAAAACCGGCATGACTTTCCGGCCCGATAATAGTCCGCAAGGGATCTTGACTCGTCGTTGGTTAAGCAGTAATTAGACATGGATTGAGCGTTAATCCTTGATGACTCGGTGTCATACCGGGAGCCTATGTATGAGCCGTGCGGATCAAAGTCAGAGTCCGAGCCCCAGTCAAGATCGAGTCAAAGTTCATGACGGAAAACCGGCATCACTTCGACTGAGTTAGGTCCGCAGGGGATCCTGACTTGGCGCGTTGACTAGGGTTTGACCTGTGCGGGGTATACACCGACCTGGTCTGACACGGACCAGACCAAAAACCAATCGAGTCTCGAAAAAAGTGTGTCACGGACAAGTGCAGGGTCGACACGAGCGTAAACCAATGGCTGTTTGGGTCGTCCCGTGCTCGCACCGAGAGGCGTAGTAAGGCCTCCCAGGCTGCTACTGAGATTTCCTGGGTTAAGGACGTAGTGTGCAATGTAAGGTCGACGTGCGCGTAGTGTGCGGCAGTCAATCTTCCCTTTTGAGTAAAAACAGAAATTTTCAAATGTATCTTAAAGGCATGATGCATGCAGAAAAGATTTTTTTTTATTTGAAAACATGTAAGCACATAAAATTTTAAACAGTTAAAAGAATCGATCCGATAGTCAAAATTTGACTTTTTCGGGACGGTCAAAATGACAACAACGCATAACGGGAAAATACATACACACACAAAACAATAAGTCTCAAGTGTTGGGACGGAAGTTTGACTCACAAAAGTTTTTTTTTATGAAATGACACCGGTACGTGGCATTGTTATACCATATTTTATTCCCGACTCCAATAAGGAGGCGTTAACAGGAAATTTAATGGTTTTTCGCCTATATACTCAGTTTTTATTATTTTCTTAAAAAAAAAAAACCTACTTACACTCCCCAGCGGAGTCGCCACTGTGATGATGTGTATCCGATTTTTTGGCCACCCAACAAAACTTTTGTTTGTTTTTGGAAATTTTGAAAAAATCTTTATCGGACTTTGAAAAATCATTTCGGAGTCGCCACGCCGTTTTTAGTTTAAGGGCCAAAACTTTGAAAAATACTCAATATTAGAGAAAGTGAGTTCGGAGGTCACGTTACACTCTGGGAAGAACATTGGTGTTCACCCGGAATGCCTTGTACGAAGAGTCTTCCTCACTTGAAACCTTTTGTGTGTGGGGGTGTGTGTATTTAAAGGGACTTTTCTGAAAATAACTGAAATTTTAGGGACTGAACTGAAAAACAGTTTAAAAACAGTGATTAAACTGAAAATAACAGAAATTTGAGGAATTGTTTGCAGATGACAATGTCATCCGCGTGGACAAGACTGCAGTGCAATCTCATCCGCGCGGATAGTCCTGCAGTGTCAATATTTTTATAGTTTCCAGTTTAGTCACTGTAATTTCCAGAAAGTTAACTGGATTTATAGGACTTAACTGGAATTGTAACTGGAAAGACAGGAAGTAAGGGAGATTTGGATTTTGGCATCCATGCTTGTCCTCTCTTTCCCTAGACTTTGATTAGTGGTCATAAGTGATGAATCCACTTAATCAAGTCATCTCGGGGATACGTTAGGACTTTTTGAGCATTTCATTTGCTAGGGGAAAAGGGGAATTTGACATGAAAGTAAATTGACAAGAGAGATAGGTCAAGATGTATCAACTTTAGAGTAAGATCTCTAAGGTGGTCATAAGATGACCATCCTTGAGATCTATACTCAAGTGTATCTCCTACATCTAGTGTGACCTATTTTGTAAGTCTAGATGATGTTCATCCAAGGAAAGTGTTCCAAGGTGAGCATCTTAGACTAGGGAGGGGGATTTGCAAGAAAGTAAAGAATATGGACCATTTAGAAGTGGTCACATATGGAGATTGACTCCAAAATGACCATCTTCTAGGTCAAGCAAGCAATTACCAAGTAATGTAAAAGGGGAGTGGAGAATGACTTAAAAATAAAGGAAAATGTGGATCACCTTAGAAGATCATCCATGGAAATGGATTCCATGGAGATTCTCTTGGATTCTTGGGACAAGAGGAAAAGGGGATGAGCAAGTAAGTAAGTAAACAAGGCTACATCATTTGTATATGAAATACATGCATGGATGAAGGAGATTTGAGTAAGGGAGGTGAGGGTTTACCAATTGTTTCTTGGTTTGTTGTTTAGGGTTTGAGAGATTTCAAGGCTTGAGAGTAGTTTGAGATGGATTTTAGGTTGGATTTGGTGTTGGATTTTGAATTTTGAAGGTGTAAACGGCTATTTGGGAATGGATTTTGACAGCATAACAGTAGGTTTTCATTTTTTTTTTGGGTTTTTTCTGTGTTGTTAAACTGAGGAAGAAGGGCTGTATTAATAGGTTGTCTGGATGACAATCTTATCCGCGTGGACAAGATTTTAGGTGCAATCTTGTCCGCGCGGATGACCCAAACGCGTGCACGAGTGTGCGTGTGAAGCTTGATTTTGGCATTGTGCTCTTGGTCAATATTCCCTTTTTATTGGAAATGACAAATTTTCAGCGAGGTATTTGTCCATTTTTTTATTCCTAAGAGGTCCTTTCTCATTCAAATTGTCAAAATAATGTCCAAAATGCTCCTAAATGATTATAAATCATTAATTTGGGCTGACGGAACATTAACGACCCAGATTGGGGTACTTACAGGAAAGACTTATTGGGAATAAAAAATGGCTAGTGGCCTCTCTGGAAAGCGTAGTCTCCTAGTAAAATTGACTCATTAGATGCTGCCAAATCAGGCACGCTGCCGATTTGATCCGCGCGGATGAAATTGGCATGTCAATTTCATCTACGCGGATGAAATTGCACCCATGGCTCCCCTATAAATTGAGCCCTTCTCCTTCATTTTCAGGAGGCAACAACTCACTTCATTACTATTACTCTCTCAAACAGCCTTAAACACAAAAACCAAACACAAAATCACACACAAGCCTTGATACTCTTCATGCCCAAACACAAAGCAAAGAAGATAGGGTGTAACCATTGTAAACCCTCTTTCTCCTTACCTAAACCCTCTTTATTTATGCATCGATTCCATGTTTAAAATGATATAATCTTGTTATTTTGCAATACTTCTCTTAGATCTAGCATATTTACTTACCAATCTTACTTGTCTTTTGTTCACTTACTTATTGTTCACCCCCTTCCTTTTTGTCCTTGGATCTAAGAGGATCTCTATGGAGTTCATCTCCATAGATGACTCTCTACAAAAGATCTACATCTTTACTATTTATGTCATCTCCCATGTCCCTTTTACTTTAAAAGTATTTACTTCCTTGTTTTGACCTAAGATTGATCATCTTGGAGTCAATCTCCATGAATGATCATCTTTAATAGTTTACATGATTTACTTTCTAGTAAATGTCCCTTTCATAGTCTAAGATGCTCACCTTGGAAACATTTCCATGGATGAATATCATCAAGACTCACATTTTGGTCAACAAAGGATGTAGTTGATACACTTGAGCCTAGATCTCAAGAATGGTCACTTCTTATGACCACCTTAGAGATCTACTCTAAAAGTTGATACAACTTTGACCTAACTTTATTTTACATGTTAATCCTTGTGTTTACTTTGAATATTTATTTGCTTACATGTTAATTCCCCATCCCTTTGCAAATGAAGTGCTTCAAGTCCTAATGTACCCCCATGATGGCTTGATCTAGTTTGATTCATCACTAATCACTCTTAGATGATCACTAATCAAGTCTAGGGGGAGAGAGGACAAGCATGGATGCTAAAATTCAAAGATTCCTTGCTTTACTGCTTTTCTGTTACAGTATCAGTTTGAACCTGTAAATCCTGTTAACTTTCTGGAAATTACAGAGACAGACTGAAAAGATGTAAAAGGGTCAAATTGCAGAGTGATCTGCGCGGATAAAATTACACCTTCAATTTCATCCACGCGGATGAAATTGTAGTCTGCATACATTTCCTTTTTTTCTTTTTTTTCTGTTTTTCCAGTTTCAGCACTGTTTTGCACTATTTACAGTCCAGTCCAGTAAAATTATCTTATTTTCAGAAAGTCCTTTAGTCAAACCTCTTTAAAAAACACACAGACACATTGTTTTCAAGTTTGGAAGACTCGTCTTACGAGGCATTCCGGGTGAATGCCAAACGTTCTTCCCGGAGTGTAACGTGACCTCCGAACTCATTTCTCTATTTTCGGACATTTTTCAAAGTTTTGGCCCTAAAATAAAATGGCGTGGTGACTCTGTTTATTTTTTAAGTCCGCTAGGATTGACCCAATTCCAGAAATCATTTGAAACTCCAAATTGTTGGCCAAATAGGATCAGGGTATATCACACATCCTCGTGCATTCTGATTTGATGGCAGACCGAGTATGCATCAAGAAAGCTGAGAGTGGCATGTCCAGCAATTGAGTCGACCAACTTGTCTATTCGAGGAAGTGGGTAGCTGAAATTATCCGGGATTTCGCGCGGGCGGCGCGAAACGCGGTTGTCTTTCGCGGAGGGTTGGTGTCTGAGACCTCGCTTCATGGGAAGGAAAAAAATGAGGAGTCGCCACGCGGTTTTTGTATTTTGAGCCCAAACGTTGAGAAACGGCTTTTGTGAAAATAGTGTCGTTTTTATTGGTAGCAAAAACTTAGGAAAAGGCTTTGAAAACGGGGGTCATTTTTATTGGTAGCAAAAACGAGTAAAAAGCTATTTAGTACCAGAGATTGTTAGGTTCGGAGGTCACGTTACGTTTCGGGAAGAGTATATTGAGATCACCCGAAACGCCTCGTATGACGAGTCTTTCTACCTTTCTCGAAATCGTGTGTGTGTGTGTGTGTTTTTTGAAAAGGGGGCTTGAATGACAAGCTTAATCTTGGTTTGAATGTCAAACGTTGATTAGGTGACTTTTTGAAAAAGCGATCGTTTGAATGACTAACGTCGATTTTGAGACGGAAATGAGCGTTTGCGTGGCAAACGTCGATTTGAGTTTGAAATGAGCGTTTGCGTGGCAAACGTCGATTTTGAGCTTTTTGAAAAGGATTTCGAATGACGAACTCCGGTTTTGAACCGGGCGATTCATTGTTAACGATTTTAACGGGAAAAATACGTATTAAATGATTTTGAATGTCAAATAACGGCTTTTAGTTTGAAAGATGAGCGTTCGGAGGCCAAACGTCATTTCGCGCGTTTTGAAAGAGAGTTCGAAGGACGAACTCCGGTTTTGAACCGGGCATTACATTGTTAACGATTTTTACGGGAAAAATTCATATTAAATGACATGCAATCAACGAATCGGGTTGCGACTCGGACTTTGAAAGGTAAATACTATCACGATCCAAACGGGTCGGACTTTGTAAATGACAGTATTTAAAGCAGTATCAACGGAATCAAACGATCCGGAATCGTAAATGACGATCGACGAGCCAAACGGCTCGGAGTTGTAAATGACGATTAACGAGCCAAAACGGCTCGGAATTGTAAATGACAGAAAGTAAATGACGATCAACGGACCGATCGATCCGGAATGGTAAATGACAGAAAAAGTAAACGGAACGGGGTCGGAATGTCGTTTTAACCCGTGATTACTTCTCTTACGGAAAGAGAAGAGGATCGAGGGGCTAAAACGTATCGGACCCCGTTAGACGGAGGCGTCTACATTTTAGTAACGGTGTTCGAAACGGTTATAGCGACTGGCGCGTAAACCGAGATGAGATGAGAGATTAGAGAGAGAGAGAGTTATACCTATGGCTAGGGTCGACTCCTTTGGCTCCGAAGGTGTGTAAGGGACACGGAAAGAGGTTTGAAACGGTGTTTCATAGTGGTGAGGGACGTATTTGATCGAAATACGGAGGTTTCACGCGAATCGAGGCAAAACGGGAGCTCGGGAGGGGTGAAACTGGCTTGTGCCGTATGAGAGGTGAGTTTTTTGGGGTAATTTTGTTGTTATGAAATGGCTTTGATAGCCCTCCTATTTATAGGTGAAAAATGCAGTAAGAGTCCGGTCGGACTTAGGCATTTTCCGGGGGTTTTTGGTATTTTGGAATTTTGAGGGCTTCTTGGCAATTTCGAGAAAATGTGCAGGGAGTCCGGCCGGACTTTGACTGTATACCAGGGGTATTTTAGTCTTTTCCCTTTGATTTCTGATTGAAAGGTGATGTGTGGGCTGTGGCATGGCTGCCACGTGTCCCATGACTCACCAAATGCGTGGGAGTTCATTCCCCGATCCCGGTTTTGGCTGTTTTTAATATAACAGTCCGGAAAATATCCGAAACGCCCCTGGAAAGTGCCGGAAAGTGCGTTTTTCAGGGAAAGCCATACTTTTACGTGAGATGACACGTGTTAAGTACGCTTCGACGTCGGGATGCAGGGCGATCCGGGACGTCTCGTTGGCATGGCAACGGGGAGTTTAACAAGTTTCGGTTAACCTGGAGCGGGCCAGTTAACGAATTTCGGTTAACTTTCTGACGGATTTTGATGATCCGGATTTGGGTACTTACAGTTAGCCCCTCAGCGACGTCTCCTCCAAAGGAGGTGGGGTCGTTGAAAAAGATAAGGATCCAAATCGGGATGCCTTACTTTGAAAGACACAGGCGGCCGGTGGCCGGACCCTTAGCGAAAGGATTCCTACGTGTATCCGGCGGGAATCAAGCCGATCGTAGTTCGTAGGTGCAAGGGCCGTGCGTGGGGACCTTGACACGAGCGAAATTTGTTTGGAGGCGTCGAACTGAATGGGAGACTATTGTGAGGCGTGCCGAACTTGGGACTTACGTAACCTTGAGGCGTGTGGCGCCTCAAACCGTAGGCTGCTTATACGCGAGGGGCGTGTGGCGCCTCAAACCGGAGTTGTTGGAGCTTACGAGGGCGTGTGGCGCCTGGCCGGAGTTGTTGGAGCTCACGGGCGTGTGGCGCCTCAAACCGGAGTTGTGAGGATACATTTATCTGATATGAAGGCGTTCGTGCCTTGGGTGCAAGGCTTATTCTGCTGCCGCTTTATCTGCTGGGGATAGGGCAGCAATGATGAGAACGGTTGTGTTAAGCTGGCGTTATTAACAACTTCGGAAGGATCGACGTTTCTTATTTAGAATCCTGGCAGGGATGAGCATTCGGAGCTTACCTTGATGGCCGAAGAGGGATTGTTGTGCGAGCTTATTGCGGTGCCGGCGAAGTGGGACAGGTCGGGCTTACGGAGTGGCGGGAGATGAATGTTCACTTCGAAGTGAAAAAGATATTCGGGCTTACGAGGATGGCCGAAGAGGATTGTTGCAAGGCGTTCGTGCCTTGGGGTTCGGAGCTTATTGCGGTTGTCGGGAATATATGATGGTGAAAACCATTAGAAAATTTAACGTCGGAGACGAGCGTTAGTGAAAACTAGCGAGAATTTAACGTTCGGAGACGGCGTTAGTGAAAACTAGCGGGAATTTAACGTCAGAGACGGCGTTAGTGAAAACTAGCGAGAATTTAACGTCTGGAGATGAGCGTTAGTGAAAACTAGCGAAAATTTAACGTGCGGAGACGGCGTTAGTGAAAACTAGCGGGATTTTATCCTCGGGGGATGGGGTGTTAGAAATGTCCTAGCTGGGAAAATTTTACATTTTGGAGGCCAAAAGGGGTAAATTGGAGCGCCCAAAGTTGAGGGGCTGAATTGGAAGGAATCTTTTAAATTGCACTAAGAGTCCGGCCGGACTTGATTGAGTTTGACCAGATTCAAATCGGCTCCAAGTCCGAGGCAAATAAACCATTTCCACCATCATTTTCGACGAGGAAGGAGAGAGAGGAGAGAAAATTTTCACCCCAAATTGTGAGATTTGCTCAGATTTGTGAAGGAAAATTGCTATGAAAGGTGATTGGGAACCAATGGCTCGTCATGGAAGGACCGATGACGAAAGAACGCGGTTGGTTCGGACCATTCGAACCAACATTCATCCATTGAATCCGGCGGAGTTCTACCCTGCTAGGGACAAACATAACTCCAAAGGAGGGATCGAGAGACAAGTAAGCTTCCTTCAAATTCCATTAATTTTAAGAATGTGCATTCTTTAAATGTTAGAAATTTGATTAGGAATGAGTTAGGGATTTTAGTGCCCGGATTGGGGCTTTTGACTTTGCTATGAACCTTTGTCGAAATTGACTAGGATGTAGTTCAATTGACACTATGGGTAGATGACATAAAAATTTTGGTTGCAAAATTCCATGTCTAGATGCGTTTTTCCAAAATTAAAGTAGCTTTAATTCGGGACGGAGTAAATTTTCGAAATGTTCGAAAGAATTCAAAAGTTCCGACTTCGACGGAGTTTTCGAAATGCTTTGAAAGTTCCGGATTCGACGGAGTTTTCGAAGGGTTTTGAAAGTTTCGGATTCGACAGAGTTTTCGTTGGGCTTTGAAAGTTCCGGATTCGACGGAGTTTTCGAAGTGCTTTGAAAGTTCCGGTTTCGACGGAGTTTTCGAAGGGCTTTGAAAGTTTCGGATTCGACGGAGTTTTCGAAATGCTTTGAAAGTTCCGGATTCAACGGAGTTTTCGAAGGGCTTTGAAAGTTCCAGTTTCGACGGAGTTTTCGAAGGGTTTTGAAAGTTTCGGATTCGACGGAGTTTTCGAAATGATGGGAATATGTGTTAGGAAATGAATGAGAACCGTATCTGCATTGCATCCTTTTGACATGCGTTCGTGCATTCTGTTGACGTTGCTTACATTAGCACGTATCCTTGCTTTGTTCACTGCGGGGCGAGGGAAGTTGGCGTCCACAATCGGATAAGAGTTAGGGAGCTTTTGAGGCGTGAGAGCGTTGTGGGAAGTATTCCCGGACGATGCTCGAGAGGGAGAGAGGAGTCCACGGCGGGTGCTTGACTACGGATTGGCTGGATTCATCGGTGCGGTAGGCTGCGATAGGCTGCGACGCAAGAGGCAGTCTATGTACGTGGCTTTGGCGAGTGCGGTGGGATACGACCCACACTTTTCATTTCGAGATAGGGAGGCGACGGTGACTCCCACTGATTTTGCTGCTATCGCGGGTTGCCGACCTATGGCAACACGGCGGGTGTGGGTGGATGGTTATACCTCGGGCGGTTGTCGGAGGCTGCTGGGTTTTGATATTACCGATGCCGGGGGCTTAGGCATTCGGTACGAGCCGATGGAGAGGCATCTGGAGGCGGGTATCGCAGATTATTTGGCCGGGTCTTTGAGGATGACCGCGGAGCACCCGGCTCGAGGTTCATTTGGTTCGCGTTGTCGGCGAATTTGTTCCCCGACTTCGACACATCTGTCACTTCCCTACTCTGCTCGGGTCGTTGGCCAGAGCTTGAATCTTGTGAGGGTATGCGTATGGGGAGGCTGGGCGGCCGAGCTCTACCATTCCACTGGACCCAGATTCTCGCGGGGAGAGGAGAACTCCACTGACATTTCTCGCTTGCTCACGGATGTAAGTTCACGTCTTTTTCTCTTCCTTGTCTCTTTTTATGTACTCGTATGTATACGCTCACGTAGTTGACATAACTTTCCATTTGCTTGGCCAGTGCAGTGCTATGAGGTGTTCGGTCCGCGTGAGTGGGACATTAGGGAGCGTATAGACCCTTGTTCCCCGCCATTTGGTTTAGCGAGAAGAGGGCAAAGAAGACGGTCTCGTCGAGGTGGGCACTCGGCCGTCGTATGAGGAGGTGTCCCGGGCCACGAACCGGGAGTTCTGCGAGAGGATCCAGTGACAGGCCTGGTGGAGTCGGTTCCACATGGGCATGGTTCAGGTTGCTAGCGAGGTTACACGGCGGCGGAAGCTCCTGGTGGGACTTCATGCGATGCTATGTATCTGGGGGAGAGGGTGACCGGTCAGCATGGCCCGGGGTCACTTCTGATGGTGCCGATGGATCCTCCTATGCACATGCAACATCCTCTGTTGATGCCGATGGATGAGTTAGAGAGGTATAGACAGGGCGTGTTCTATACCGAGTACATCATAGCGGGGGCCGACTATGAGACTTTCTTGAGGATGAGGCTGAGGAGCCCACAGGTGCAGCACAGGGAGGGCGATGGCCCTGGATATCCCCGAGATCTCTCGCTCCCACGCGCTAGGCTGGTGTACGAGGGGCTGGACGGTTTGCGCAGGCGGCTGGTGATTCCGCTCCCGGATGAGCCGAGATCACGGTACAGAGTTGACCCCAACACTTCGGTGAGTGCCTTTTGATTTTCTGCATTTGATATTAGCATTTTGCAAATGTTGCATCTGTACTTTCTGCTTGCCCTTTTGATGACTTTCCTGGTTCGCAGGTATCTGGCCGTACGTACAATGAGGCCATGAGACTGGTGGACGGGTGGGCAGCCTACGCTAGGAGGCTCGTGGAGTTCATGAGGTGCAGTTCCTGGAGGAGCGTGGATCTCCGTGAGCCGAGGCCGTCTAGGCCGAGAGGTTCGCCTGCTCCCACGACTGGTGGGGAGGACTTTGTACAGGGATTTGGCCAGTTCACGGGCGGAACGGCTGGGTTTGGAGCTCATCCCTCTTCACACTCGGGGCACGAGAGGGGAGAGTCCCCAAGTTTGCGGACGCCGAGGAGGCCTTTTACATATTCCCGCCTGGAGGAATTCGGGGATTATCTGTTTGCGACGGATCCGACAGCTGCGGAGCAGTGCATCGAGTGCTCGAATGACGAGCAGGACTCGGAGTAGTCCTCCTTTACTGCTTTTTTTTTAGACAAAATGTATGTATCGTCTGGAACGATTTGACTTGAACTGTATTTGAAAAGGCGCCCGTGGGGCGGAACCTGTTCTTCGCACATTTATTCTGTGATCACCTTCTGTTATTTTTGGCAAATAAGGAAGTAGGTTAATCAAAAATAAATAATATGAAACATGCATAAAAAATTGAACGGGTCAAAATTTATGCCTATATGCACTGATAATTAATTAATTGCCTTTGTTGCACGAGCCGGGGCGGAAGGGTGTTAGCTTTGGTTGAATGAAACTAGGGCGGCACGCGGATTCATAAGGCATGAACAGTGTTGTTTGGAATTGCTTCCAATTTAGGAAGCGGTATTTGCAAGAGAGTTGACAAAGTCAACTGCAAGGGGAGTCCGACCGGACTGAGAGTGAATTTCCAGATTCCTTTAAATTGCAGTTTCAGCTTTGCAATTTGTAAATACTACGCCTTTGTTTCGATCATTTGGCTGAATTCCTTCCCAATTCTTAAGGCTTTTCTTCACTTTCTGTCATGGCTCCCTTTCCTAAGTTGTCGTCTCGGATGCAAGAGCGATACTTGGAAAACTTTCAGTCGTGGGTACGGAACCACACGAGGCAGAACAAGGGGTTTTTTGAAAGTTATTACGGGATGAGATCTGTTTGGGCTTTGAAGGAGCTCATGCCAGATTGGGATCTTTTGAGAGCAGCGTCTCGATTCTGGGATGTACGGAGGAACGTGTACAACTTTTCGTACAACGAAATCACTCCTACATTAGAAGATTTCCGGGCCATTGCAGGAGGACACGAGACGGAACAGACTAGTTCTTCCGTATCTTTGGTGGCATGGCCCTTTGTTGAGAAGCTAGTGTCTTTGCTTGGTATCTCGGCTAGAGAAGCATACGGGATGCGTGCTTGAATACCGATTATGTTGACATTTGGACTTTGCCCGAAAGATTTGCCGAGCCGAGGAGCGTCTTTGCGTGGGACGCGTTTGCTACGTGCTTGCGATTGCTACTCTGTTCACATTCACGTCTGCAGGGTGTGTGCCATCACGATGTCTTTTGGACCTGGTGAGGCGGTGCGGAGCGGGGAGACATCGTGCCGTTGGTCTTGGGCGAGACGTTCTGGGCATAGGTCGGATGGTGACCGGTAGCCGATACATGTGGGGAGGGAGTCCCGCTATGCTTACCATGTGGTTAAGGGAGAGGCTGCAGATGATGCACGAGGTGTCAATGTCTGTGACGCTTGGTCTTTCTCTCGATGTCCTCTCTGGTGATAGGGGCGATCGGGACCGAGGCTGGAGCTCTGGATGGCGGACTCCGCACGCATCACTTGCGATGGTGGGTTCCCCATTGGAAGTTCTGAGACTTGTTGAACCGCTCGGGAGGGTCTATTGGTTGTCGAGTGCCGGGGCTGTCTCGGACGTCTTTCTACATTCCATCATTGGTTACTGCGACGATGCGAGTGGAGGAGAAGGTGACAGCTGACGGATTTGAGTTATCTTTGCTACCTTTGAGGTGGGATCTTTGCGATGGAAGATCCTTCGACGCTATTGCTGCTCACGCGGTGGTGGCAATACACGTCCTTTCTGCCCGGGGTTCTCTTTCATCGAAGAGAGGGCAGCGTGCCGTCGACGCTTGATATACGACCGGTACGAAGAGTGTATAGGGGAGACACGAGATGGCTATCTTGTGGAGACGGAGTAGTTTGTTGGAGTGCTTGATCACACAGACGGCTCGACCTTGAGGAGGACCGAAGCAAGGGCTAACCACAGGAATCGTCTTGGCGATGCCATGGGCGATTATAAGACCAATGCGATCGGGAGGCCAATCAAGCCCGTTATGATGGCTCGAAGCGAGCGGCTTCGAGACGAGCTAGAGAAGGGGCTGCGTTGGCGGCGCGGGGTTGACGGAGGCGTCGGGAAGAGTCCAAGCCGGGTAGAAGGCCTACCGGAATATTTCTGTGAAGGTGAAGAACACTCGTCGTGGGAAAGGTAAGGGGAAGAAGAATGAAGAACCTAGTACGGGAAACTAGGTTGACCTTCTTGTCAGTATCCACCCATTGTCATTGCGGACACATTAATTGGATTAATGTTTTATTGTAGTTTTGCTAGCGCGTAGCGAGTCAAGAGTTGACCGTGCTTGAACTCATCAAAGAATGTTTTAACCGTAATGAATTTATAGGTTAAATGAAAAGAGTTTTTCGAAACACAAGCAATTGATGCTTAATGTATTTTTTTGTTTTTTTAGACCGAACCAATGATGGCTGCCTACGTTCCCCTTTTACAATTGGACTAAGGGGCTCGAGGTCACCGTAGTTCGACACTTCAGGTGAATTTTGAGAAAAGCAAAAACAAAGAAGTGCGACCACTGTTTTTACTGGATCATTAGCGGGAATGTATCCGATTGGGTATTACTCTTTTAGCACTTTTAATTTTGCGAGGGACGGTGTATGGGGAAGGTGAGTTGACTCGTGCTCTTCCTCAAACGAAGTATCTGCGGAGCTTGCTTCCGTTCACGGGGTTAACGAAAGGGTTTCCGTCCAAATCTGCTAGCTTCATGGCTCCTCGGAGAAAGATTCTTTGTACAACGAACGGTCCTATCCGGGTAAGCTCCCACTTTCCGAGGATTGGTGCGTAGGAGGCTTTTCCTTTAGCACCAAGTTGCCTTCTCGATGTCTCGGATCTTGACTTTCCTATCGAATGCTCGGGCCATTACGCTCCGGTAGGCTCGAGTGTGCTCCATGGCTTTCAATCTGCACTCGTCGAGTAGAGCAAGTTCGTCGTGACGGCTCTGTAGCCATTCGACTTCATTGATCTCGTTTTCCAAGAGGACGACTCGGAGGGATGGAATTTCCAATTCCACGGGTAACATTGCTTCCATTCCGTAGGTAAGCGCGAACGGAGTCTCCCCTTTGGTGGTTCGGCGATGTTCTGTATCCCAGAGGGCTAAATGTAGCTTTTCGGGCCGGTCCCGACCTCTGGTTGTCATCTTTCGATTATCATGGCGAGAGTCTTGTTGGTTGCCTCTACTGCACCATTGGTTTGTGGTCTGTAAGGAGAAGACTTGTGACGTGTGACTCTGAATTCGGTCAGTAGTTGGTCACAATCTCCTTCGAAGTGAGTCCCATTGTCGGATATGATCTCGTTGGGCACTCCGTATCGGCACATGATGTTCTCTCGGATGAACTCGGCCACCTTCTTAGAATTCAGTACCTTGTACGATCTGGCTTCTACCCATTTGGTGAAGTAGTCGACTGCGACTAGAATGAACTCGTGACCATTGCTCCCTGGTGGAGTGATCTTGCCGATGACGTCGATTCCCCATGTGGCGAAAGGCCATGGTGTAGTCATGCAATAGAGTTCATGAGGAGGGATGTGATTGAGGTTGGAGAACCGTTGACATTTGTCGCAGCTTCGGACGAACTGGATGCAGTCTGTTTCCATTGATATCCAGTAGTATCCCATACGGAGAATAATCTGTGTCAATGCTCGGGCGTTCATGTGCGGACCGCAGGTTCCGTTGTGAACTTTGTTCATTAGCTCGCTGGCTTTTTCTTTGTTTACACACCGAAGGAGTGGCCCTTGGTGGCGCTTCTTGTACAACATACCCCCCAGAATGACGAAATGGGATGCCAGGCGTTTTAATGCCATCATGTTTTTGGCTTTGATCCCTTCTTTGTATTTTCCATCTTCATTCGTGAAGGAAGCTTCTCCGCTTTGGAGGTACTGGTAAATTTGATTGTACCAGGGTTCGTCGATCGTTTCCTTTTTTATTTCGATCTCACAGCAATAGGCGGGTGTTTCCCGTCTGCCTATTACGAGGGTTTCTTGCTTTCCCATCGGGAATTTCGACAAGAGAGGCGAGGTTGCCGGGCGTACGCGAGCGGTTCTGTCTCTTGGCAAATAGTGAAAAAGAGATGTCCTTGACCGAGCAATGAGCTCCTCCATGTACGTGTGGTACTTCGGAGGCCGAGAATCTACCGTCTTCCATTTGTTGGACACTTGATTGATGATCAATGTTGAGTCTCCATACACATCTAGTTACGAGATATTGCGCTCGAGGGCGGCTTCCGGGCCAGCTGCACGAGCTTCGTATTCTGCTGCATTGTTGGTCGTTTCAAAATTCGACTTGATGGCTATGGGAGTGTGCTCGTCCTTGGGATCGACAAGGAGCATTCCAATACCATTCCCTTCTTATTGGCTGCCCCATCGAAGAAGAGTTGCCGGCGGTTTGCGCTTGTCGAGTGAAAAGATTTCGTCATCCGGAAATTGCGAATCGGGACCCTTAGGTTCACTTTGCTTGGGAAGTCGGCCGGGCGATGCGCCATTACTCGCCCTTTGTTGATTTTCGACCATGTACTTGATGTCGAACTCAGCCGGGAAGAATGACCACTTGGCTGAGTCGCATTGACGGGGATGGCTTGTCAAAGAGATATCGGACGGGGTCCATTTTGGAGACCGGGAGCAGAATGTGATTGCATGTAGTGTTTCAGTTTCCCGACTACCCATACCAAGGCGGTACAAGTTTTCTCTAATCTTTGAGTAGCTGAGTTCACTTCCTTGAAGCTTACTTACGAAGTAGATTGCATGCTCAACCTTGGAATCTTCTGTTCTTGTGCCGGCATTGCTCCGATTGACGTGTACATTGCTTCGTCGGTACGGGAGTAGTGGCTTGTCTTCATGTGGCGGGCACGTGTGGGGATTCACCAAGTAGGTCTTGATCTTCTCAAAAGGTTGTTTGGCACTCGGAGTCCCATTTGATGTCGGCATTCTTTTTCATCGGTTTGAACAAGGGCTCGCGAGAGAGATGTCAAGCGGTTGATGAAGTGATTTGATGTCTGAAGTCTTCCCATGAAACTCTTCACTGTTAAAGTCCGAGGCGGCTTCATGTCGATGATGGCCTTGATTTTCTTGGGATCGGCTTCGATACCTCTTTACGTAACCATGTACCCCGGTACCTTGCCGCGCTTGACGCCGAAGGTGCACTTCGCGAGGTTCAACCTTATGGAGTGTTTGAGTCTGTTGAAGAACTTTCTTAGATCTGTCATGTCTTTGCTGTCGATCCTCTGGAGTGGATGATCATGTCGTCGACATATACTTCGATTTCTTTGTGAATCATGTCATGGAAGAGTACATTGCGGCCAGTAGTAAGTAGCCCGGCGTTCTTCAGACCGAACGACATGACCGTGTAACAGTATGTCCCCCACGGAGTGGTGAAGGCAGTCTTGGCTTGATCCTCCTCAGACATCTTGATCTGGTTGTATCCAGCGAACCCGTCCACGAAGGACTTTACTTCGAAATTTGCCGTGGTGTCGACCAGCATGTCGATGTTAGGCAGGGGGAAATCATCTTTAGGGCTGGCCTTGTTGAGATCCCTAAAATCCACACAGCATCTGACCTTTCCATTGGCCTTGGTGACCGTCACGATGTTGGAGAGCCAAGTCGGGTACTCAATCACTCTGATGAAACCAACTCGTAGCATCTTCTCAATTTCTTCTTTAACTTGCAAGGACCACTCTGGCTTGATCTTGCGCAGCTTCTGTTTGACAGGCTTGGATTCGGGATCCAGGGGAATTATGTGCTCTACGATCGAGGGATCGAGTCCTGGCATGTCCTGATATGACCAGGCGAACACGTCAACATACTCCCGGAGGAGGCTTATCAGGGCTTCTTTTTCTGCATCGGCGAAGAAACTGCCCACTTGTGTCTCTTTAGGCTTTTGCACTGACCCCAGTGTAAGTGCTCCAATTTGAGCTTGTTAGTATTTTCGTTAGAAAATTAACGAAAGTTATAACATTCCTAACAATTCCTAACATTCCTAACATTTCTAACCAAGTAAGGGTAGATTAGGGATTGCCAAAAAAAGATAAACCAAAGAAAGAATCAAAAAAGCAAAAGAAATGGTCAAAAACCCGAAATAGAAATGGCTGGGACATTTTCTGTTGCTTAATTTGAATTTTATTCCTTGTGTCCAAAGCCTGAAGCTGTAATTAATGAACAGTGCACGCTGCAGATCATGTCCGCGCGGATGGTATTGTAATTTCAGAGGGCTATAAATTGAGGCCTTCAGTCTCAGAAATGAGAGGAGAAGAAACACAATTTGCAACTGCACCTTGGCGAAAATAGTGAGAAAACAGTGAGAATTCTCTAGAATTGTCACCTTTTTCTCAACTATTCACCCAAAATCACACTCACTCAAACACTCTCATATTCAAGCCTCAAACACTCTTACATTCAAGCCAAAAACTCCAAAACACAAAGAAGATTGGTAAACCCTCCTTCTCCTTACCCTAAACTCCTTCATGCATACATTTTCAAACTCCAAAATGTAGTTTGTTCATCTTCTTGTCTTAGATCCAAGAAGATCACCATGGAAGTTCATCTCCATGGATGATCTTCTACAAGGATCAACATTATTTTCAAAGTATTCTTACTTACTTTCAAAGAAAACACACATTTCAAAACCCTAAAAATCATTTTCATACATCAAATCTCATTTTCAAAGGATAAAATTCCCCTTCCCAAGCAAATGAAGTGCTTAGTCCTAATGTACCCCAATGATGGTTTGATATAGTTGATTCACCACTAAAATGTCAATTGATCACTAATCAAAACCTAGGGAAATGGGGACAAGCATGGATGCAAAACCCCCTTTAAAATCATGTTTTCCTTCTTGAGAAGTTGCTGTCCAGTAGCAATTTTCTAAGACCCCAGTCCATGGTCTAATTTTTTGGACACAGATAAACTTGGAATTTGGTGTTGAAACAAAACACTTTTTGTAGCTAACATCCATATCTTTCCACACATATTTTTACTTTATTTTTTACGTGAGTAAAACTCCATTTTTCAAATTTTCTTTTGAAGGTCAGATCACCAGTCTCTGGAAGATTATTTCACATCTGAGATTTCCAGAAGAGTTTGGGTCCTCAAATCTTCTCCAAAATGGAAAATTATTTCACAGAAATCTTATTTGAGGTGTCTGGAACAACTTTCATTCTCTGAGTTTTCTCAGATTATGAAGTTTTGAAGCCCTTAAATCTATTTCAAAATCAAGTGTCCACTGCCTTTTTCATTCTGGCAGAAATGGTTTCCAACTTCCAAAAATCTTTTGAGTACCAAAACTCAACCCAAAAAATCACACCAAAAATCATGGATCTGTCCAAAGTCTAATAAAGAATTCCCAATTTTTACTTTCCTCAGTTTTAACTTATTTTTATCAAAGTAACACACACACACACACACACAAACAAATGGTTTTGAATGTTTGGAAGACTCGTTTTACGAGGCATTCCGGGTGCACACTAACGTCCTTCCCGGCGTGTAACGTGACCTCCGAACCCAAATCTCTAATCTCGGGCATTTTTCAAAGTTTTGGCCCTTAAAACAAAAATGGCGTGGCGACTCCGATCTTTTCGATTGGTTTTTCAAAGAAACGAAAAATTTCAAAAGTACCTTTCGGAAAAATTTTGGTGGCACATCATCACAGTGGCGACTCCGCTGGGGACAAAACAAGCTTTTTCTAAAAAAAATGATATTTGGTATATTGGTGGAAACCATTAAACTTCCCGTTATCGCCTCCTAACACGAGTCGGGGATAAATTGTGGTTTAACAATCCCACGTACCGGTATCATTGTTTTCAAAAAAAAAGGAAAGCTTTTGAGGGTCAAGCTTCCGTCCCGGCATTAAAAATCATTTGTTGTGTGTGTTGATTTTTGCACATTTTCGTGTTGTTTTGGCCGCCTCGGAAAAAATCAAAATTTTTGACTGTCGGAATCATGTCCCTAACTGTTGGAATTTTTATGTTTATGTGCTTATGTGCTCCTTTCAAAAAAAAAATTCAAAAAAAAAAATTTCAAAAAAAAAGAGTTTAAAAAAAAAAGAGAAAATTTTCAAAAAAAAATCATGCATCATACTTTTTAAGACACATGAAAAATTTCTATTTTACTCAGAAAAAGAAGATAGACTAATTGCACACTACGCGCACGTGACCGTACACTGCACACTACGTCCCTAACCCGGGGAAATCCTTGTCGCGGCCCGTTTGGTCTTATTACGCCTCTCGGTGCAAGCACAGGACTACCCAAACATCCCATGGAGCCTCGTGTCGACCATGCACTTGTCTGTGACACACTTTGTCCGAGACCCGGTTGGTTTTTAGTCTGGTCTGTGTCATGCCCTGTCTGTGCATAGACCTTTCCTTTCAAGCCTTTGTCGGCATACCGACTCAATATCTTTCGAGGACCCTAATCAGTCGAAGTCATGCCGGTTTTCCGCCGCAGACTTTGACCAAGATATTGACCGGCGCCTTGACTTCGGCTACGGCGGCACAAATTATACACAGACTCCCCGGCATGACACCGAGTCATCAAGGATTAATGGTTATTCCATGCCTAATTACGGCCTAACTGACGACAAGTCAAGATCAATTGTGGACATTTATCAGTCCAAATCATGCCGACTTTTCGTCGAACCCTCGGACATGATCTTGACTTTGACGTCAGCTTTGTCCATAATTTACATCGAATGCTCGTTAAGACTCGATTACCCGCCAGACTTTTAGGATCGTTTTTCTTTCGGTCGGTGGGACCCGCTTGCCCTATAGGACCCTCGCCCGGGGCTCTCCACCCTGGGAGGTCGAAATACAGGTGGAATACGAGGGGCTTATAGACGTAGTGACGGGGCCCACTGATCCAGGATCCAGAGTAGTTTGCGAAAAAGAAGAGCAATCTTTTCCAACCGATTAGGTTAATAAAACATGTTTTAAGTAAACAAGAACAAATAACTGCATGTTGCATGAGCCCAAAGCCCAAACACCTACCTTCCTTCAATCCCTAAATCTCTGAACCCTCGTGCCTTTTCCCCCGCAGCTCCTCACAAAGGTTGGTTCCGGACACCGGGTCACCGCTTGATCAGTTGGGAAGAGTCAAGAGCATCATCAGCTTCGCCGTCTGTTCCGACTCTGGGTTTCAGAATGTCTGCATCAGCCGGTAATGACATGAACCATACCACTCCGTCTTCCAAAATCCCTCAGACAGACCAGCATTGGATCCAGTTGGTAGAACAGATGAGACTTCGACATGAGGCTCAAATTGACGACCTTCTGGGGGTTATCGCAAGTCATGGTTTGACTATCAGTCCCAATTCCGATGGCACTTTTACCGCAAGGAGGAAAGAAGGTCCTATTCCCATTCTTAATCATCATATCAAGATACCACTACAAGATTCCTATGTCTCCACCGCCGGGACTCCCGCCCGTAGACCTACAGGGCAACTGGCCCCCAAACAGCAATTCAAAGGGCCACCATTCCAACAGCAGTCAGGGACGAAAGAGTTCGGCATACCGTCGGCTATCCCCTCTCAAAGTGATACCGATCCCGCAGATATCAGCATGGGTAGTGAAGATCGGGAAACAGTGGAGGAAATATGGTCAGCCATCAAAGCTCTTGAGGAACGCTAGAACAAACAACAAACCTGGATTGAAGAGGCCACACGCCATTTCGGGACATTAACAATCTCCCAACTGATTGGGGCTCCCCTGAAGGACAAACATATGCCTGTTCCCCGGAACCTTAATACCTCTCATTACCCTGCAGAGTCCAACCATTTGCTTCCAGATGAGCCCAACAGCGGATCTCCCCGGACCAGTTCAACTCAAAGTCATTCCAGCACCGCTCAACCTGAGGTCCCAAATCCACCACCAGCCGTAGAACACATTTGGTGGGATATCTGTGACTGTCCCGACTGCCTTGAAAGGGACTATCAAGACTGGATACACGAGGACCGTCCTCCTAAGAAGAAGAAAATTCCCTCCCAGCAAAAATTGAAAGAGAGGTTCGAGGCTGGTGATACCAGTGTGGGTACGCTCGGAGAGCCATCTGGGGGATTTGATTACTATGTACTCTACTCCAGCCAGTCTTCCCCAAAGCAAACAGGGATAGAAAAGCCGAAAAGCCTTGCCAACGATAGAATTGAGACCCTCGGACACCAGAATACTGTAGATCTGGGAAATTTTACTGCCAGTCAGAAATCTATCACCCCGCGGGATCAGCCAAAGTTCAGTTTGTCCAGCTCCCGAGTGTACACCGACGAAGAAAGACCAACGCCAGTTTGGCGCTCGCACTCAATCAATATGCTGACTGGGGATGGCAACCGCTACAAACGGCCTCAGCATAACCCAGGGGCTTCAGCTAAGGTTCTACCTCGCAAGAAAAAGGCACGAAGTGACTGGCTTGATGACTCTCTTTCTCCAGACAAGCACCAAATCTATGATCCCCGCCTATATGGTAGCATGATCACCTTCTGCGACGAAGATTTGCCAAGAGATGTTTCCCAGCACAATGAAGCTTTGTACATCACCATTAAGCTCAACACCGTATCGCTCCCTGGAGTATTGGTGGATAATGGATCGGCCATTAATGTCCTTCCCCTTAGCATGATGCGGGCCCTGCGCATCAATGAAAGGCATATGATCCCATCTACCCGGATTATCAAGGCTTATGACGTCTCGTATCGTCCCATCCTGGGGACAGTAACTCTGGAACTCTGGTACGAAACCCAAATGGTGCCAGCGAAGTTCCATGTAATGGACATCCCATCCGAGTTCACGGCCCTATTAGGACGCCCTTGGTTGCATCACATGAAAGCCATAGCTTCCACCCTCCACCAATGCGTCAAATTCATTAACCGACAAGGGGACCTTGAAGTCATAAGGGGTGACAGTTTCCTCATAGGGAACGAAGCCGAGACCGTCACCAAGCATGCTCTTAGCCAGACACCGGGGCTACCTCATCCGAATCGAACAAGGGACTATCGGGGCAAAGTCGCCATGATGAATGGCTCCAAAGTCGCCATGATGAATTGGCTCTACTAGATGAGCGCCGACTGAAGGCCATGGAACACATCCGAGCCTACCAAGGGAGAATGGCCAGAGCCTTCGACAAGAAAGTGAAGCATCGGGAGATCCGAGAAGGTGATCTCGTTTTGAAAGAGAAGCCCCCAGTCCGTATCAACCCGTTTGGCAAATGGGAACCTGTCTGGGTCGGGCCATATGTTGTCCAGAAGATCTTCTCCGGAGGAGCCATGCAACTCGCAGACCTCGACGGAAATCCCTTTATACACCCAGTGAATGGTGACAAGCTGCGCAGATACTACGTGTAAAACACTGAGTCAAAAAAAAAGAGAAACAAAAAAAAAGGAAAAAAAAGAGTGCTAAAAGAGTAATACCCAACTAGGTTGAAAACCCGAAAAGGGCGGCCTAGGTAAAAAACAGGGTTGCACCAAAAAAAAAAAAACAACAAAAAAAAAATACAAAAAAAAGAAATCAAAAAAAACAAAAAAAAAACAACAAAATCGACTGTGTCGAACTACGGAGACACAGGCCCTTTTGTCCGAAGGGAACGTAGGCAGCCGGAAAACGGTTCGGTCTAAAGCACAAATAAAAGTCATACTCTGACATCAATACACTGATCAGACCATGAAAGCGTCTCGAAAAAACTCTGAAGCAATTCAAATATTCATTTGAAGTTAAAAACTTTTTGATGAGTCTAAGCCCAGTTCATTCCTACAACTGGCAACCTGCTAAAAGAAAACTAAGATACATAATCAAACTAATGTGTCTGCTACAACAAGAAAGGGATACTCGGAAACCTCAAGGTCACTCCAAGCCACTCGTACACGCCTCTCCCCTCTTCTTCCCCCTTTGAGTCTTCTTCTTCTGAACAGGAAAAATGTCGGTCTTCCTCCTACCAAGCTCTGGTATAGGAACAGGATCTATCAAACCAGCCTCTGTCAGGGCCTTGGTAGCCCTAGCGTCATCTCTCATCTCCTGTAGCCGGGCTGGTAGCATAGGAGTCCTCCTCTCCTGCCTCTTGACATAAGCTTCATAGTCGGTCACAACATCTCCGCTCCTGTCATGAGGGTTGGCCCTCGCCTCAGCCCTCCTCCTCTCGGAAACTGTCAGGTCCTCCGCACCCACAATGGCCTCACGCCGTCTCAAAATAGCCATCTGAGTCTCTCCCAAATGCCTCTCGTACCAATCCAGGTACCAAGTGGTCAGGAACACAGGTCTCGGACGCCTGAGGATAACCCGAGGAGGAAAGACGTCATACCTCCATGCTCGGGACAGAAATGGAAATACCGAAGGATCATCCATAGAAGCAGAAGCCACCACCCTGGTGGCTATATCATCAAAATCCTCCAAAGGAACCTGCTCCAAGCCAAACTGTCTCAGAACCAAAGACGGAATGTAAAAGCTGGACTGAGAAAGCCCCGGAACCATAACCACATGAGACCCGTCCTGAAGTACTCTGCGAGTCTCCACCCGCCAACAAGGCACTGACCATCTGATATCTTCTGTCCGGCGACCAGCCATCCAACGCTCCCATGAGCCCTGATCATCAAAATCTACAGCAACCCCTCTCCTGGAGAATGTCCAAGGCTTGATCATGTCAGAAGTTTCCCGAAGAACCCCCAGGCGTTCCATCAGCCACAGGGTCAAAAGAAACGGGCTGCCCCCGTGCATATACCGTCTCCCGGTAGCCAGCCTATCGAGAGCATGAAAAGTCTCCCCCAGGATCAAAGGCACAACGTCTCTGCCCAAGCGACAGTGAACGACTACATCTAGCAGAGCCCGATGACAGATCCCAAACGAATAAACCATGAACAAGGTCCCGAACATGCAAAGTGCAAAGGCATCCCAATAGGCATCGTCAAGCAAGCCTAAGCCCCTAAATCTGTCAGGGAGACCAGAAATATTAAAATGATCGGGACCACAGATCATACCTTGTGCTTCCTCCGGGGAAAGATGAAGGAGGTTGCACAATCTATCAACGAAAGAGGCCCCTCCGGGCAAAGGAATTGCAATCTCCTTCACCTTGGGACCACCAAACAAAGCCCGAAATTCTTCGACAGTCGGGACCATCTCATTGTAACAAAGGCAAAAGACATGCCTTCTAGTAACCCAAAATGATGAAGAAGCTCTCAAGAGGTCGTAGTCCGGAACCAATTCTTTGAGGGACCATAAGCACTTCACCTTGTACCTTTCTTCAAAGAATGACCTCCTCTCATGCATAATCTCCCGAGACCACTCTTTGAACTTGGTAAAGAATTGCATTTGAGAATTTTGGGATAATTTGGGTGGATTTCTCATGCTCACAATTCTCTCCATAGTTCTTCTCTCCTTCTCCCCGAAAATGGCTGTTTGAACTGGTGGTTGAAGAAGGTATTTGAATTTGAAATAAAGTAAGACCAGATCTGAAGCAAAATTAAAGGACAATGTCAGATGCAGGTCCTATCCGCGCGGATATGTTTGCCACCCAGAAAAAAAAATCTTTGCAACAGTCCAAACTGCTGCACCAAAGGAATATTTTGTCCCAGTCAAAGCCTGTCCAAACCAGTTCATACACCATACATCTACACCCTTGCCAAAAAACCGAGGCTCATGCAACATTGCATTCATACAGCATTGCATTCAAAAAAAAAACATAATAAAATAACAATAATCCTAGATTATTACATTCCAAAAAAAAAAAAAAAAGCAAAAAAAAAAAGCAAAAAAAAAAAAGAAGAAAGCAAAAAAAAATGTGCATAAAAAATAAACTATATCTGTCTAAATAAATACAATCTCAGTCCCAGAAATCAATCTCAAAAATCAGTCTCGAAGGATCGTCAGTCAGAGTCCTCGGTGACTGGGCCTTTCCCCCGGTCCCTCTTGCGGCTCGGGCCCGCCTCCTCGGTAGCCATGAATGTCTCGGGCTCAGAATCATCGTCCTCGTCTCCGGAGGAAGGCTCGTCAGGACCAACCGGCACACTCTGATAGGGCAAACCAAGATCTGCAAAAAAGTCATATCCGAAGGTGAATGCGTCGGACTCCTGACGTGCGAAGAAGATCCACCATGTTGCCAGACGTGTCCCTGCCCGTACGGGTCTCCGAGAATGACGTGATCCGAAGGTAGTACCACGCGGGGATCAAGGAGAGGAGAAAGAGGAGTCTCGGAGGAAGTCTCTGAAGGAATAGGGGAAGCCTCCCGCCTGACAGGCGCCGGCTGTGGTCGCATCGCTCTAGCTCGAGGGGCTCCACAAGCCACCATCCTCCTGATGAATCTCTTAGCCCCGATCACCTGCTTCGTCAGCTTCTCCACGACCACCTCCGGAAACTGCACGAAAGCAAAAGCGTCAGAAACAGTTGAGGCAAAAAAATGATGACAGGAAAGAAAGGAAAAGACAGAAGCAAAAAAAAAAAAGAGAGAGGTGGGAAGGAGAAGCCATACCTTCATACCCGGACGAGGCCGGAAAGCTCGTGGAAGCCGCTCAGGCTGAGGGATCTGTATCCTCAATCGGACCCCATCCTGGACGTATGAAAAGTCCGTCCGAGGGTATCGCGGGACCCCTAACCCCTCTCTATCAAGAACCTGGGCGTCCTCGGCCTCCTCAAGACAAATACCGGATACGGCTTAATCGCCACAAATGCCGAGAAGTGCCGGGCCGCCCCGGTAATCATCCCAGTCACGAGATCTCTCACTAGGGTGCATCATGTCGGCGGGAGGCTCCATCGGTGTCAACAGAGGCGAATTCACGCCATCGCGGCGCGTCACCCTCTCCCCAGATAATAGACGTCGCAAGTCAAGCCCTCAAAATCCTCCGCCGCACGGTCCATACCTCGGCGTCTCTCACCGCGCCACAATAAACGATCCTGTGGATAGAATATCATCCCTCATCCGTCTCGGCCCCGTCAAGGCGGGCGGAGTCCACAGTATCTGAGGGTCGTGCGCCCTCTGGAACCCTTCTTCTCCCGGGCAAACTTGGACCAGGAACACATGGCCGGATACGCCCCGACGTACTCTGCTGGCTGTCGCCACATCATGACGTGAAAGAACTCCAACGCTCATACCTGCGAAAGGTAAAGATCACATCAATTAAGTGCGAAAAAAAATACGTGCTTAAAGAAAAGACGGAAAGCAAAAGGAAAGCTTATACCTCCAGAGGGAACTCGAAGCATGTCAAGGAACTGACAGCCTTCCGGCTATACCGATCTAGAGCGAAATAGAGCTCTACCAGCCCTGCCTCTCCCCAAGAGATCTCTCCGGCTCTCCCCACGTCCTCCAAGGACCTCAGCAAAGCAAAGACAGCCGTCCCCTCGGCATGTCCAAACAGCGTGCTCGAAAAAGCAAACCATAAAAAGGCCCTAGCAATCTGCTCAGCGCCTATCCTCTCATCTCCAGCCTCGTAGCTCCCAATTATCTCCACAATCTTTCCCTCGACCACAGCGTACTCCATACCCATCCCCTTTTTGGGAATAGGGGAAAATCCTAGAAGGGCCTGCAGGTCCAAGTCGCTGTAACCATCCCGCCACTCAATGCTGCGTCCATTAAAGGACAGACCCGTGATCGCAGCATAGTCGGAAGGCGTAACCGTAGCCTCGCCCCAGAAGAAATGAAAAGTGTGGGTCGCGTCCCACCAATGCTGGGCCAAAGCGAAGAACAGACCCTTACTCTTAGGAAACTTGACCAACCCCCTCAAGCACTCAATGAACTCGTACAAGCCAGTCTCAATGACAATCTGTCTCGGACTCATCAAAGCTCCTCTGCCAATATCTGGAAGCCGGTCCCATAGACCAATAACAGACTCCACTGATCCTCGAGTCTTCATCTTGTTCAGCTGCTCCGTCACAAAATTGTTTCCGCCCTGCGATAAAAAAAAGGAGAGAAACCAAATGTCAAAAAATAAAAATTCATTCAAAAAAAAAAAGAAAAAAAAAGCATACACATGCATCATAGAGTTTTGCAGAAAATCGGGCAGCATAACAGCATACAACGGACCTAGCCCCCATTTTTCTCGCACCAAAGAAAAGAGTTTTTTTTCAACAAATACCATTCAGCATCGAGTCAACGGAAGTAAAAACTCCGTCCCATTTTTCATAAAATAGCACAAATAAACAGTCTTTCCACAAGTCGTTTATTCGATCAACGGAATCAAAAATCCGTCCCACTTTTCAAAAAAAAAAAAATCCTACAAGAGTGCATACGTGCATACATTCATGTCCGTCCCAAATTCGGACGAATTCCTTATCATTTCATATTTCAAAAAAAAAAATGGCAAAATGCTCATTCTTTTCAAACACAATGCAACATGCATATAATCAAAATAAACATTCAAAGTCAGAAACACAAATTTTTCGAATTTTAACTACAATTTTCGGATATTTTAAAAAAAAAAAAAAATTGGCAAAAATGCCCATTCTTTTTTCAAGCAAAATGCATTACCCATATACTCATTACAACATGCAAAGCATCAAAATCAAAATCCAAGGCCAAGAACATTGATATTCAAATTTTCAAAAAAAAAAAAAAATCACCAAAAATCAATTTCAAGCAAGAAATCGACAAAGGGATCGAAAAGATTCGAAGTATACCGTTCGGAGGCTCGGATCAGTGGCCCAATGTTGCCACGCATCGGGGTAGGGCTCCTCCGCAATCGATTGCGAAAGAGTATAATGTCTCCTCATTCGGACAAGCTCTAATCGTCTCTCGGCAACCGGACCGCGTCCTTGACCATGGATAGCAGCTTCCTCGTGTTCCATTGCTCGAAAAATCGAAGAAAACGGAAGATTTTCGAAGCTTTTCTTGGCCAACAATGGCTTCTCCTCGGTTTTCTCTCTCTCCTCTCGTAAACTGCAAAAATAATGAAGAAGAAGGAGAAGGGCGGCGGCCCACTTTAAAAACCAATCTGACTTTCAACCCTATCCGCGCGGATGGTTTTGAAGGGTCAAAATGACCCTTTTGCCCTTTAAAATTTCAGGACTCTGCAGTTTAGTCCTCAACTTAACAGAGTTAACCAAAGTTAACCAAAGTCAACCCCCTTTCAAGAAAATCATTCAACGGCAGTCAAACGTAAGTCCGATTTCCCCGAGAAAGATAACGGAATCCCGTCTCTTTCATCAAAATCATCAACGGCAGTCAAACGTAAGTCCGATTTCCCCGAGAAAGATAACGGAATCCCGTCTCTTTCATCAAAATCATCAACGGCAGTCAAACGTAAGTCCGATCTCCCCGAGAAAGATAACGGGATCCCGTATCTTTTATCAAAATCATTCCCCGGCAGTAAAACGTAAGACCGATCTCCCCGAGAAAGATAACGGGATCCCGTATCTTTCATCAAAATTATTCCCCGGCAGTAAAACGTAAGACCGATTTCCCCGACGAATACGTCTGATTTTTCCCCAGCAAAGGCTAACAAAATCCCCAGCAAAGTTAACGGAATCCCAAAAGCCAACGGAATCTCGAGTAGATCTCGAACTACGAAAGGGCTTGATTCCCACTAGGGATACGTAGGTAGCCTATCATTAGGTCCAGCCCCTCGACCAAAACGGTCACCCCCTCCTTCGGCAGCAGACAAAGTCCACCGAAAGGCCATTTCAAATCAAGGTTCGAGGCACCTAAAACGCCATCATCAAGGTTCGAGGCACCTAAAACGCCATCATCAAGGTTCGAGGCACCTAAAACGCCATCTTCAAGGTTCGAGGCACCTAAAACGCCATCATCTCCAGGTTGACACCTCAAAATAGTCATCTCCAGGGTCAAAGACCCGAACTACGATTGGCTTGATTCCTCTTAAGGATACGTAGGTAGCCTATCATTAGGTTCAGCCATCCGACCAAAAATGGTCATTCCTATCCCCAGCAGAGTGGATAGCCATCCGACCGAAAATGGTCATTCCTATCCCCAGTCCATGGGGACAAGCATGGATGCAAAACCCCCTTTAAAATCATGTTTTCCTTCTTGAGAAGTTTCTATCCAGTAGCAATTTTCTAAGACCCCAGTCCATGGTCTAATTTTTTGGACACAGATAAACTTGGAATTTGGTGTTGACTACAAAACACTTTTTGTAGCCAACATCCAGAGCTTTCTAGACATATTTTTACTTTATTTTTTTCATGAGTAAAACTCCATTTTCCAAATTTTCTTTTGAAGGTCAGATCACCAGTCTATGGAAGTCCAGATTTCACATCTGAGATTTCCAGAAGGGTTTGGGTCCTCAAATCTTCTCCAAAATTGAAAATTCTTTTACAGAAATCTTATTTGAGGTGTCTGGAACAACTTTCATTCTCTGAGTTTTCTTAGATTATGAAGTTTTGAAGCCCTTAAATCTATTTCAAAATCAAGTGTCCACTGCCTTTTTCATTCTGGCAGAAATGGTTTCCAACTTCCAAAAATATTTTGAGTACCAAAACTCAACCCAAAAAATCACACCAAAAATCATGGGATCTGTCCAAAGTCTAATAAAGAATTCCCAATTTTTACTTTCCTCAGTTTCAACTTATTTTGGCCAAAGTAACACACACACACACACACACAAACAAATGGTTTTGAATGTTTGGAAGACTCTTTTTACGAGGCATTCCGGGTGCACACTAACGTCCTTCCCGGCGTGTAACTGTTGGTGATTTTAGTGTCATCAACTTGTTTTATTGTAATGGTGATTTACTAAGAGATCAATGTGATTCGTATTAGACTCGGATACGAGTAAGGGAAAGTGTGGAGTACACACTCGTTTGAGCTAAAACGAAGTCAACCTCGATAAAGAAGTAAAAGTTAAAGGGTAGCACTTTTTGCTGATGTGCTCGGCCGAGCAGAGTCCTTGACTCGGCCGAGCAGAGCATGGCAGATTGTCCAAGTTTCTGGACAGCCATGCTCGGCCGAGGCAATGCCTTGCTCGGCCGAGCAGTATGAACAACACGGCCGTGCAGTTCAATAAGACACGGCCGTGCATCTGGGCAAAATGATTTTGGACCTCTTTGCTCGGCCGAGCGAGTCCCTTGACTCGGCCGAGCAGTTCCTGAACAGGTGCCAGTTCAAAATGAAAAGACACATCGCTTGGCTAAAGTCATGTCTTTTGATTGTACCCTTTAACTAATACCTCTCCATCTGTATATATACAGGGATTGATCTCAGTTGTACACACATGAAAAACACAAGTGATACAACAATAACAAAAGCAACACAATTCTCAAGTTTTGATTTGTTCTCTTTGCCTAGAAAACAAATTGCGTGATTGTCTTATCCCAATAAAGATTTTGTGTAACCCAGGCATTAAGGGTCGAAATACTTTATTCGAAAAGTGGATTATACACGATTCAATCACATATCCGGCCTTTGTATCAAGATCAAGACCCTATATTTCCCCTACAAACGAATAAAGTATTTGGTGATACTCATGGCTGGTGGAAGTACTTTGAAGGAGATGACGAACAAGTTTGGAAAGCTAGACAAATTTGAAGGACAAGATTTCCGGCGTTGGCAGAAGAAGATGCACTTCCTTTTAACAACATTAAAGGTGGTGTATGTTCTTTCTACCCCTATTCCGAAATTGCTTGAAGATGACAACTTGGAGGCAATCAGACGTAGATCAAAGTGGGAAAACGACGACTACATCTGCAGAGGACACATATTAAACGGTATGTCTGATTCTCTCTTTGACATCTATCAAAATGAGGAATCTGCAAAAGAGTTATGGGATTCTCTTGAATCCAAGTACATGGCGAGAGGATGCTTCTAGTAAGAAGTTCCTTGTGAGTAATTTTAATAATTACAAGATGGTCGATTCAAGACTGTCATGGAACAATTCAATGAACTCCTTAGAATCCTTGGACAATATACACAACACGGGTTGAAGATGGATGAGTCAATATCGGTTTCAAGTGTGATTGATAAGTTGCCTCCCTCACGGAAGGATTTCAAACACACTTTGAAACATGGTAAAGACGATCTATCTTTGGTTCAACTTGGTAGTCACTTGCGCATAGAGGAATCTCTTAGGGCGCAAGAGGATGACAAAGGCAAAGGAAAGGAAGTTGCTGGACCCTCGGTCAATATGATTGATGAGGGTGGAAACAATAAAAATAAAGAAAAGAAACGTAGTTTCAATGACAATGGTTCTGGTTCCAACAAGAAGCCTAAATTGGCATGTTGGAAGTGTGGCAAATCTGGTCACTTTAAGAAGGATTGTCGTGTTGGAAACAACAAGAAAGGCGCAAGCACAAGTGGTTCGGGAAAGGGGTCTAAAGACCATTCTCAAAACCAAGGTCAGAATTTAATACATAGTTGGAATAGATTTATTAAAAATTCTGTTTCACTAATTTCTGAGGCATTTTATGTGCAGGATGATGCTATTGCGTGGTGGATTGATTCCGGTGCCACAACTCATGTTTGTAAAGATCGTTGTTGGTTTAAGACATACGAACCAATGGAAGACGGATCTGTCTTTACATGGGTGATGACCATTCCGCTCCTATTCAAGGAAGAGGAAGCGTGGTGTTGGAATTCAGTTCGGAAAAAACTGTTTCTTTGTTTAATGTTTTATATGTACCTAAACTTCGTAAGAATTTAATTTCTGGTCCTGTCTTGAACAAATGTGGATATAAACAAGTGTATGAATCCGATAAGTATATCTTATCGAAGTCTGGTGTATTTGTAGGATTTGGTTATTATAACAATGGAATGTTCATGTTGAATTTAAATAAAATTCCTGTTAACTCTAGTTACGTTTATATGACTTCCTCTCGTTGTTGTTAATTCCTCATTATGGCATGCTCGGTTAGGACATGTGCACTATAAAAGAATGCTTGAAATGTCCAAAGATGGTTTGATTCCTGTTATTGATAATAATACGGAAAGGTGTAATACTTGCATGTTAACAAAAATCACTAGGAAACCTTTTAAAAGTGTTACAAGGAATTCTGTAAAACTTGAATTAATACATAGTGATTTATGTGATTTTCATGCAACTCCATCTTTAGGCAATAAAAAGTATATTGTCACTTTTATAGATGACGCTTCTAGGTTTTGCTATATTTATTTGCTGCATGCAAAAGATGAAGCCCTAGATAAATTTAAAATTTATAAAACTGAAGTTGAACTTCAACTTAATGGCTTGATTAAAACCTTACGTACGGATAGAGGTGGTGAATATTATGATCCTAAATATTTCCAATCCGTAGGAATAATTCATGAGACTACGGCTCCTTATGTACCACAACAAAATGGTGTGGCTGAAAGGAAGAATAGAACTCTTGAAGAAATGGTTAACGCCATGTTGTCTTACTCGGGCTTGAGTGACGGGTTTTGGGGTGAAGCCATGTTAACGGCTTGTCATCTATTGAATAGAGTTCCTAATAAAAGAAACAAGATTACCCCATATGAGCTTTGGTATAAGAAACAACCAAACTTGACATTTTTGCGAGTTTGGGGATGTAGGGCCGTGGTTAGACTTCCGGACCCTAAAAGGAAAAAGTTGGGAGAAAAAGGTATTGATTGCATCTTTGTTGGATATGCTGAGCATTCCAAGGCATATAGGTTTTATGTTATAGAACCTAATGAATTCATTTCTATAAACACAATTATAGAATCAAGAGATGCAATCTTTGATGAGAATCGTTTCTCTTCGATACCTAGACCCAAGGATATTATACCAATGTCGGCTGAATCTCAAATGGATGATCATTCAATTGATGTACCAAGTGAGACACCCGAACCTCGTAAGAGTACAAGAGTAAGGAAAGATAAATCATATGGTTCTGATTTTCAACTATATTTAGTTATGGGATCAAGAGATCAAATTGAATCTCAATACTCTTACTGTTATAGTATAGAGGAGGATCCAAGAACCTATGATGAAGCAATAAAATCTCGAGACGCTGGTTTTTGGAAAGAAGCCATCGATGATGAGATTGGTTCTATTATGGAAAATAATACATGGGTCTTGTCGATTTACCACCATTTGTAAACCTTTGGGGTGCAAATGGATCTTCAAAAGAAGATGAAAGTCGATGGAACTATCGACAAGTTTAAAGCTCGATTGGTAATCCAAGGCTTTAGACAAAGGAAGGGATCGATTACTTCGATACCTATGCACCGGTTGCTCGTATCACTACTATTAGATTTCGATAGCTTTGGCGGCTATTCGAATCTATTGATCCATCAAATGGATGTCAAAACAAAGATTCTTAAATGGTGATTTGGAAGAAGAAGTGTATATGAAGCAACCTGAAGGATTTGTTATGCCAGGTAATGAGCATAAGGTATGTAAGTTAATTAAGTCATTGTATGGGCTGAAGCAAGCACCTAAGCAAATGGCATCAAAAATTTGATGAGGTTGTTTTGTCGAATGGTTTTGTATTAAATCATCCGACAAATGTGTATATAGCGAGATTTGATGAATTCGGTAAAGGTGTAATCATCCGTCTATATGTAGATGACATGTTGATTTTTGGCACTAACCAAAATGTAGTTGATAAAACTAACAAGTTTTTGTCATCAAAGTTTTCGATGAAGGACATGGGAGAAGCCGATGTAATTCTTGGTATAAAGATTAAACGGATGAACAAGGGAATTGCAATATCACAATCTCATTATATTGAGAAAATTCTCAAGAGGTTTAATTGTGATAATTGTTCTAAAGTTAGTACTCCCATGGATCCTACTCGAGAAACTTGTATCAAATACTGGTAAACCCGTGTCACGGCTCGAATACTCAAAAGCCATTGGCGGTTTGATGTATGCTATGACGGGCACTCGACCCGATATTGCTTATGCGGTTGGAAGATTGAGCAGTTCACTAGTAATCCTAGTAGACAAAGATTGGCATGCTATAACAAGGGTGTTCAAGTACTTAAAAGGTACTATGGACTATGGTTTGTGTTATAGTGGACATCCTTCTATATTAGAAGGTTATACCGATGCTAGTTGGATCAACCAAGAAGATTCATCTTCTACTAGTGGTTGGGTGTTCTTGCTTGGAGGAGGTGCCATTTTTTGGGCTTCCAAAAAGCGAGACATGTATTACACATTCTACAATGGAATGCGAGTTTGTAGCATTGTCGCTGCAGAAAAGAAGCGGAGTGGCTTCGAAACTTGATATATGAGATTCCATTATGGCCAAAACCGATATCACCAATGTCTATCCATTGTGATAGTGCTGCCACCTTGGCTAGGGCCTATAGTCAGATTTATAATGGCAAGTCTAGACACTTGGGTGTCAGACATAGTATGATTCGGGAGTTAATCATGAATGGTGTGATATCAGTTGAGTTTGTTCGGTCGCAACAAAATTTGGCTGACCACTTGACGAAGGGGTTAGCCAGAGACTTGGTAAATAAGTCTGCAATGGGAATGGGATTAAAGTCCATTTAATCCTCTAATTGTGAGATACCCAATTCCCTTCTAATACAACGTTAGAAGCTTGAATTCAATGTGGAAAGCTTGCAGTTGGTGATTGGAACACATGTTATTATCTTTCCCAAGGTATGTGTTCAGACCTGCAAGTAAAGGTTAGGTTGAAGAATATCTTCTTAATAGTTCCTTTGGAAAATTGCAAATGCAGGTGCAAGATTAAAGGAACTACCTATGTGGACATGAAGTTTTGCCGCTTCAAGAAGCTAGGACTTGGCTTCCTATATGTTCACTAATGGATATGGACACATGGCTTGTAAAGTGTCAAGATTAAACAAAGAGAATTGTACTGAACTTATGTGTATAGTATCTTCAGGTATTCATATGAGTTGACGGGTTCAATCGTTAGGACACCCCGATTCTCGAGTATTTGAAATGTGTATTATACTAAGATGAAAATTCAATCGCAAGACATTTTCATTTATGCATTCGTTTGTTTCGTTATTTATAAAGTTTAGTAAATCAAAGGATTACACTAAAATGGAGGGGATTTGTTGGTGATTTTAGTGTCATCAACTTGTTTTATTGTAATGGTGATTTACTAAGAGATCAATGTGATTCGTATTAGACTCGGATACGAGTAAGGGAAAGTGTGGAGTACACACTCGTTTGAGCTAAAACGAAGTCAACCTCGATAAAGAAGTAAAAGTTAAAGGGTAGCACTTTTTGCTGATGTGCTCGGCCGAGCAGAGTCCTTGACTCGGCCGAGCGAGCATGGCGATTGTCCAAGTTACGGACAGCCATGCTCGGCCGAGGCAATGCCTTGCTCGGCCGAGAAGTATGAACAACACGGCCGTGCAGTTCAATTAGACACGGCCGTGCATCTGGGCAAAATGATTTTGGACCTCTTTGCTCGGCCGAGCGAGTCCCTTGACTCGGCCGAGCAGTTCCTGAACAGGTGCCAGTTCAAAATGAAAAGACACATCGCTTGGCTAAAGTCATGTCTTTTGATTGTACCCTTTAACTAATACCTCTCCATCTGTATATATACAGGGATTGATCTCAGTTGTACATACATGAAAAACACAAGTGATACAACAATAACAAAAGCAACACAATTCTCAAGTTTTGATTTGTTCTCTTTGCCTAGAAAACAAATTGCGTGATTGTCTTATCCCAATAAAGATTTTGTGTAACCCAGGCATTCAGGGTCGAAATACTTTATTCGAAAAGTGGATTATACACGATTCAATCACATATCCGGCCTTTGTATCAAGATCAAGACCCTATATTTCCCCTACAGTAACGTGACCTCCGAACCCAAATCTCTAATCTCGGGCATTTTTCAAAGTTTTGGCCCTTAAAACAAAAATGGCGTTGCGACTCCGGTCTTTTCGATTGGTTTTTCAAAGAAACGAAAAATTTCAAAGTACCTTTCGGAAAAATTTTGGTGGCACATCATCACACCCAGGTTCACTTTGGTCATAACCTCTTCGGCAGCTTGGGCCCGGTTGTCCTCTTGGTCGACTAAACGCTCGAGAACTTCTCTAATGTATTGCTCATTTAATGTGTATGCTTCTTTATCAATTGAATTATTAACGTCTTTTAAGTTGTTTGTTAACTTATCAGTTGTTAAAGTGGCAATGAGAGGATACTCCGAAAGGTCAGACTTTTCATTAAGCAAGAACGGAAATACATGGATGGCTACATTATCATGGTCCTCCGGCGTAAGGCCATTGGATGACTCAGAGGACTGGACTTTTACAAGGACTGACTCAGAGGGTTTGAGACCGGGTTTAGGGAGATGTGGGTGCAGGCCCAGCTTGTCTTCCAGTTCTGCCTGGCTTGCCCTTGGTCCGGTGAAAGTTACCCAGTTCTTCAGTGGCATTGCTGGATGCTTGATGAGGGTTCGGGGATCGAGAGGCTTGGCTTCTGCTGTCCCAACCATGGCAATCATGCTGTTCTCGGAGCCCAGGTCAATCAGGTTTGGCACCTCCGTGACCTCTTCAAAGAGACTCTGTAGAGCTGGTCCACTGAGAGCGTCTTCTATGAATTCCGGTTCCTTCTGCTTTGGAGTTACTGTCTCGAATGTGGCCTCGGCGGTTGATCCGAACAGTCTGTTTCCCATGGAGAGTACCTTGAGTTGCTCTTCCAAGTCGGGGATTCCCTTGAATGTGTACTCGTGCTGGACTGTGGTGGCAGTTGGTCCAGGTAGAGCTGTGATGTCGAGGAACGCTCCCCTAATCGGATTAGCTTTGAGTCCTCTGAAACGCTTGAGGTCCCATGCTAGCTGTTCCATTCTTTTTGTAGTCTCGGTGCTGACTATCCCTGCTTTTTTCTCATCTTCATCAGTTCCACTGTCGGTCCCCTCGCCGGCTGTCGGTTCTTGTCGGTCCCCTCGGTTCGCTGTTGGTTCCCTTATCGGTCCCCTCGGTTCTCTTGTTGGTTCCCTTGTCGGTCCCCTCGGATTACATTGTCGGTTCCCTTGGTGAAGTATTGAGCGAGGTCAAAGCTGTAAGGCCGGAGATTGGGTGTGCCGTCGGAGGTTCCCCTTTGCGGCCGCTTGCCTTGGTACAGCGAGCCTTTTGTCTTCCTTGATGTCGAGCTGGTGTTGGCACGTAGCCAAGCCCCCGGACCGTGGTGCGGTCCTTGACTTCAATAACTTGGTGTTGGCCTTGTAGCCTTTTGCCGAGCCCTAGTCACGGGATGAAGTTCATGAGTTTCATCATCTTCATGAGGGAGGAATGGGTCGTGAGATAGTGGAAGGTCCACGTTGCATATTTGGATCTTGGAGGTCTCCGAGTGAATCCGAGTTAATGCCATGTTGTCATTATACTTGATTTCTAACACCGGAATGTCGTTGGTCTTTGGTCCCCTCGGTGGTGACACCGTCCGTAGTAGGCGTAGTTAGTTCGTTGCCTTGCATGAACTTGAGGCACCGATGAAGGGTGGATGCCACGCCATTGATTTGATGCGACAGGGGACGCCCAGGGATGGCTGTGAAAGTGATTGGAATGTCCAATACTTGGAATTCGGTGGGGATCATCTCGCTTGCCGAACCGGATGTTAAGAGTAGCAACTCCGAGAAGCGTACGAGAAGTAGAGTCATAGGCCTTGACAGGTGTGGGTGAAGGCTTCGGATCGTGGGCTTGATGTCAAGCAGGTCCATCATCTTGGCGGGCAAGACATTCATTCCGAAACCTCCGTCTACCAATATGCGGGGAAGGCGACGCTCGTCCAGCTGGACTGTGATGTAGAGCAGCTCATTGTGATCAGCCCCAAATTTTGGAAGGTCCAAATACGTGAAGGTGATAATGTTGCCGTAGTGGATGTTGCCTATCATCGAATGACTTCGTTCGGGGTTGCGTCCACGGGGACCATGGTACGGGCCGAGGCTTTCCTCTAGCTTGAGCTTGTGAGGATAAGAGGAGGTGAGCAGAGACCAAAGGGAAATGTTCACGAGTCCGCTTGAGCCGAGTGAGGATCGGGTCCTCTTTCGGGGAACTTGTGTCTTGAGTGGCCGGGTTGCGGTTCCAGCTTCGAGAGCTTTTTAGTGGCCTTGGGTGGTAATGCATGGATTTGACCCGATCGGGTTAGAACGCCGACATCGAGGTTTGGTCCCCTACGAACAGGGCCTCTACGAGTTGAGCCATAGTTAGGGGATGATTCCTCGTAGCATAGGGCCATATGTCTTCCCTCAACTCATTGGCTGTGGATGTATTCCACGAAGCTTCGGCGGCTTGACGGATTACTGTCCCGGGATGCGGCTTAGGTGCCTCTGCGGGGAGGTAGCCTACGGTTTGACGCAGCTTTGTTCGAATGTCGGTGCACAACGGTGGTCGTCGGAGCCGAACTGTGCATTGCCGACCCTCAGGGAGGTTGGAGAGTTCTAGGTTCGGGCGAACAGTCTCCTTGATCTCTTCACGGTATACCGCGGTCCTTTCCTTCTTCTTTGAGCATACTCAAGGCATGCAGGAGTTGGGTGCAGCGATACTCATGGTTTGCTAAACTTCCTCCACTTTTGGCCCAGATTAACTTTCTTGCAGCAGAGCCTGCGTCGAGAGTTAATGACTGCGTTTCTGCCCATGTGAGAATAGCCAAGGCTTCTTTGAACTGCGTGCGGCAGTCTAGATAAACTTCCACCGGGGAGAGCTTTCTTTTCTGCTTTATCTGAGTAGCGGGTATGTCGGAAGGTGAGTACACGGCTTCCCGAACATGCTGCCCATGTAATGGCGGTGGCTGACCCGGTCGATCGTCTCTGTAAACGAATGCCGTAGACTGCGGAATCTCCCTGAGTAGTTGCTCGAGACGAATTTTCATCCTCCTCTTATTTTTAAATAGACCTTCCTCCCTGAGTTGGCCTTTCAATTTGAGTGTGGAAATGATCCGTTTCCATCCTCCCAGGACCCTTGGGAGTCCGGTTTTGTTGACTTCATGCCCGGCTTGGAAAAGAATAGTTTCATCGTCTTTGTCGTTGCTTTCACAGAGAACTTGCTTTCCTCGGGGAGGCAAGCGCTGGGATTCGTTCTGCTGTGTCGTTCCATCTCCTAGGTCATCGGGACCGTTGACCACCCTCGTGTGGCAGAGGGGGTTGGATGAGAACAGACGGTAGTCGAGGAAGTTGCCATGAGCAAAACCCCTGAGGTCGAACTGGTCTAGAGTGGCCTCTAGCTTTACGTGCGAAGCTACCTGTGACACTTTAAGGGCTCGGTCCCTGTCGGTCTTTTGAGCTTGGTTTTCGTCCCAAAGACGGCTTTCTTGAGCGGCTAGTTCCATGAGGGCTTTCCTTGCGAGAGCTGAACAGTCTCCGTAGGTGCGCGCCGTCTGGCTAGTGTCTAGAACTGTGATCACATCCAAATCGCCGAATGGCGGGAACACTTGGATTACGTTAACGAAGGAAGTCGGGTGGGACATTCCATGCGGCCTTCCTTGATCTCGATTACCAAGAAGTTTGCCCAATTTTGCTTGATTGAACCCACGGGGTGTTGAACTCTGCGATGTTGACGGTCTCGTGATCACGCCTCGATCGCCAAGTCTATCGAGCTAGCGATCACTGGCGGGATGCTCCGACTCAGGGCCGCGACGACCGGGAGTAGAATCGAAGCCGGAGCATGTTGATCTTTGAGGTGGTCATTTCCAATGTCGAAAGGCGGCTACGTCTTGCGGGGAAGACCTTCACGAGATGTTTTCGGAGTGGCTGCGGAAGCGTTCCCGAGGTTGATACGATTCGTGACGGGGTGAGGAGCTTGGTCTCCTTCGCTGTTGCCCTTGGCCTTGGCGGCTCTTGAGGGTATAAGCTTGACCGACGGCACGGGCCGGTTGCCACCGGGCCGGTACTCGGAAGTAGTGATGAGCTCGAGCTCGGTTGGCCGGGCCTGCGTTACTCATGAGCAAAGGGAGCCCGTCGAGGGTGACTTTGGCATTGCGAGAATCGACGATGAGGACCGGATCCTTGGTATCATCGGGATATACGGAATAGATGATGTTGACGAAGTCGTCGTCGATCACTTGATCGAGAGGATTCTTCGTTGTGTCAACCAGGTAACTTCCAATTTTCGGATAGCTGCCTGTACTGGACGTTGAGCTTAGCAATTTCCATGGTATTGGAGCCTTGGTCGTAGGTGACCTGATCGGAAGGAGTGCCGTCCTCAAAACTGAGCATGTGAATGCAGAGGTATGCCCACGGGTCTGCCGCATCCTCGACTCCGGAGAGTCCTGATTCGTCGTCATCTGACGGCTCGATCCAAACGTAGGGACGTATTGCGTCCGGGTGCGTTGCTGGAGCTGCTAGGAAAACATCATGCCCTTCATTGGAGAAGAGGGGTGCAGCGGGTAATTCCTCATGGAGAACGTCCCATACGACTTCCATGCATTCAATACGAGAATGACGATGCTTGTTGACCTTTATCACGAAGATCTCTTTGCCTGGCGGGGCCAGAGAGTTGGTTTGAAGAATGCTGACGAATCTCCGATTGGAGACAGGGGGTTTGCGTACCTGCATCATGGCGATGCTCAGTGTTTCTTTCCAATTTGCCTCCAAATGTTGGAAATGACAGTTGAACTTGATGTATCGGAGCCCGAGTGCACTTTGCTCGAGTACGTTTACATAGTTGGCATCTCCGGACTACGAGGGATTCGATGAGATTTGCCCCGGTAGTCCCTTGGTTGATTCGACGGAGGTAACCGGTGCACGAGTGCGGGCACGCTTGGCTATTGTCTCGGCCGTTTCCTATGAGGAAGCTGTCCCTCGGATGACTTCAAGATCTCCTGCCGGTTAATGAACTTAACGCACCGATGGAGAGTGGAGGCTATGGCTTTCATGTGATGCGGCCAAGGGCGTCCCAAGAGGGCGCGAACTCGGATGGAATGTCCATCACGTGGAATTTTGCTGGCACCATTTGGGTCTCGAACCGAGTTCCCAGAGTCACCGTCCCGAGGATGGGGCGAGACGTCTTTGTCATAGGCCCCGATAGTCGGGTTGACGGAATCAGGTGGCTTTCGTTGATGCGGAGGGCTCGCATCATGCTGAGAGGAAGAACATTAACGGCTGACCCGTTATCTACCAATACTCCGGGGAGTGATATGGTGTTGAGCTTGAGAGTGATGTACAGAGCTTCGTTGTGCCCCGAGGCATCTCTGGGTAAGTCTTCGTCACAGAACGTGATCATACTGCCATACAGTCGGGAATCGTAGATCTCATCTCTATCCGTAGAAGGAGAGTCATCCAGCCACCCGTTTCCTGTCTTTCTTTTGCGAGGTAAAGCCTTTGCAGGAACCTCGGGATTGTGTTGAGGCTGCTTGTGGCGGTTGCCGCCCTTGGTTAGCACGTTGATCGAGTGCGAGTGCCAAGCTGACTTTGATCTTCCTTTGCTGGTCCGAGCTCGGAAGCTGGACAAATTGAATCTTAGCTGATCTCGTGGGGGGTTTTGTCTCTGACTGGCAGTGAGGTTACCAAGGTCTGAGGTATTCTGGACCCCTGGGGCCTGAACTCTGGTTTCAGCGGGACTTTTCGGCTTTTCCACCCTTGTCTGCTCTAAAGCTGCATGGCCTGGAGGAAGGGAGGACTGGCTAGAGTAGAGTACATAGTAGTCGAACCTCCCGGATGGCTCTCCGAGTGTACCCACACTGGTGTCTCCAGCTTCGTATCTTTCTCTCAGCATCTGCTGAGAGGACTTCTTCTTCTGTTTTCTCGGAGGATTGCTCCGGACCATCTCTTGGGACTCATACTCCCGTGCGAGCGGAGCGATCACAAACATCGTAGCTGATGTGGACATTAGATGAGGACCCGGCAGGAAGAATCGAAGGAACTGGCTCTGCGACAATCTTCTTGGGCACCCACTCAATGAAATTCACACTGTTATTGTTCGGAAAGGGGTTTCCGACTGTATTGGGCCCACGGGGACGCTCTAATTTGCCTTCTTCTATCAAGTTCTGGATTTCGTATCGTAACCCTAAACAGTTGTCTGTGGTATGGCCGTGATATTGATGGAAGGCGCAGTATTTGTTCTTGTCCGCATTGGCTACGGGATTCTTGGGTTTGTAATTTGCAACGGGTTTAAGGAGACCTTCCTTGATTAACCCTTCCAACATCTTGCTTAGCGGCATGTCCAACTTGTCGAAGTGTACGGCAGGCTGCTTTGAAGTGGAGTTGTTGCTTTGTGGGACTGGGTTTGTTGCCCGGCTGTCCCCGATGGATATAGTTGACAGACGTCTCTTTCCCTTTGCCGGGGGCCGGTGCGGGATTGAATGCACAGCTGGCTGAGAGGTATACGTATGGGCCGTGCGGTAGCCAACTTTTCCTTGAGATCCTTCTCGAGCGTGAGCCGGCATTGACCATGGCAGGAGATCTGGGAAGAAATGATGACTGATGAGAGTTTTGATGGACGGTCTTAAGCAGGACTTGAAGATCCGCATCTGTTCCTCTTTGGAGAGTGGCTCCATGATCTCGGAGAGTTTCCAACTCCACCTCTTGTAGAATTCCCCGACGCTTTCGTCCGCTTTCTGCTCAGTGGTGATTAAGTCCTCGCGACTTGTTTCCCACTCTAAGTTGGATCGGTACCGTTCCAGGAAGATGTTACTAATCTGATCCCAGGTGTGGCGATCCGCAAGCTTGACCCTTAGAAACCATCGTAACGCTGAACTTTTGAGCGTATGCTGGAAGTGGTCGGCCATTTGCTGGAGGGTTGTTCCTTTTGCTCTCATGCCGAGAACGTAGGTGTCGACGTGCGTTTGAGAACATTCGGTTTCGTCGAATCGGTCCATCTCCGGCATTCTGAACTTGGCAGGGAGAGGCGTGACCATTCCCGGATCCGTGGATTTGAGCGTTTCCTGCTTTGAGCTGCTCATGGTGGCTTTTAGGTCTTTCATCTGTTCGACCATCCAGGCTAAGGTTGGGTCCAGTGGTGGACTGTGAGGCTCGGCGCCGGGTGCTACCACGTGAGCGGTAGTGATTGGAGGTGGAAGGCTTGATATATGTGGATATATGGGGGCCTTTTCTGAACTGTATCGGGGTTTGTCCCCGGTGTTTTGGGATTCGTGTATAGGCAATGGGACGAACCCGGGAGGGTATTGAAGGATACTGGCATCCTGAGATGGTCCAGCGGTGCGCTGGTGGTATTGAGTGATAGGAGTAGCACTGGGCTGGCCAAATATGACAGGGTTGCCCTGGGAGGTGGCAACGTGAAGCCTAGGTCGGCTGTTTCCTTGATTCGAAGTCATCCCGTAAGTTGGCGGGGGAGGAACCTGATTGAAGGTTTGGTGAACTGGTTTCGGGGAATCGTCATCCTCGACCAGGACAAAAGTACCGTCTGACTGGGGGATAGCTGCTATACCACGCTCATTCAGAAGTTGTACCACGAAACTCTGCTGATCTTCTTTCTGCCTCTTGTGAACCTCACAAGCCCGGATGGCTTCTTCCAATGTCATATCTGTTGTCGGTGGTGGGGGTCCTTCCCCGTCACGATTTCTCGGTGAACTAGACATGTCGGAAATTCTGCCTGAGGGAACTGAGGGAACCGAAGAGCGACGCCGCCGTTACCGTGATTCGGCAAGGCGGCGACCCGATAATGTGAACCACTTTACGCCGCTTGCAGGGAACGAAAGGAAGGGTTTAGGCTTCGGAAAAGGGTATTTGGCTCAAGGTTTCGGGCTTGTCCAATGTGCAGTTACCGATTAATGTTTACTTAAAGCGAGTTTTCTCAGAGTCCTAATCGGTTGGAAAAGAGCTAGTCTTCTTTTTCGCAACTAATCCTAGAGCTCTAATTAGTGGATCTCGTCACTACGCTTATAAGCCCCTCGTTTCCATTGTAGATCATCTTTCTCGAGACGAACTATCCCGAGCGAGGTCTTATAAGGCAAGCGAGTTCCACCGACAAAGGAAAAAGTGAACTTAAGGCTAGCTGATCACACAAACTTTCAACGTATGTGACGTACGGGCCACAGTCAAAGTCAACGTCCTTAAGTTAAGGTGGGGGATCGTGCCAAAATTTTGGCATGACCTCTCCTGACTCGCTTGCGCGAGGGACCTTAGCTTTTGGCGTTGGCCAAGTTGTGGCTGACACGGTGGATACTGTGAGGTTTGGTGATACGGCGTCACATTGAACCTACGGGTATATTTTTCGGCAGAGCTCCGCATCAAAGTCAAGGCTGAAAAGCTCAAGACTTCGGGTCGGGAACGACCTTCGGTCTCAACCTCTCGAGCTTGACTCAGAGCGGGGCCCGGCGTAAAAAAAACATACACTTAGGCTTTATGACACGAGCTAAGCCAAAAACCAACCGGGGTCTTGGACAAAGTGTGACACAAAGAGTACATGGCTTACACGGGCTAGGATGGGATGTTTGGGACGACCCCGTGCGCCCCCGAAAGGTGTCTGACAGACCAATCGGGGTGCAACTGATAAGGCCATCCCGGGTTAGGGATTGTAGTGTGCAGTGTACCGAGGCAGCAAGTGCACGTGAAGTGCGGTGTTCCGAGGCAGCAAGTGCGCGTAGTGTGCGGTCACTAAAATTCTTTTTCTGAGTAAAAACAGAGATTTTCCAGAATGTGTCTTAAAGCATTATGATGCGCAGTTCAAAAGACAGCATGAAAATCAAACATGAATGGGGATGCACAATCATGGTATGATTTTGGAAAATGTCAATGTAATGCCTTTGAAAAAACCGTTCGAGGTTTAAAGTAACACACGCACACGAAAACAAGGAAGGGTAAACGAAAGTTTGACCCACGGAAGGCTTTTTAGAAAACAATGGTAGTTTTGAAAAAAAGTATCTTGTCCCCAGCGGAGTCGCCAACTGAAATTACCCGGGATTTCGCGCGGGCGGCGCGAAACGCAGTTGTCTTTCGCGGAGGGTTGGTGTCTGAGACCTCGCTTCATGGGAAGGAAAAAAATGAGGAGTCGCCACGCGGTTTTTGTATTTTGAGCCCAAACGTTGAGAAACGGCTTTTGTGAAAATAGTGTCATTTTTATTGGTAGCAAAAACTTAGGAAAAGGCTTTGAAAACGGGGGTCATTTTTATTGGTAGCAAAAACGAGTAAAAAGCTATTTAGTACCAGAGATTGTTAGGTTCGGAGGTCACGTTACGTTTTGGGAAGAGTATATTGAGATCACCCGAAACGCCTCGTATGACGAGTCTTTCTACCTTTCTCGAAATCGTGTGTGTGTGTGTGTGGGGGTTTTGAAAAGGGGGCTTGAATGACAAGCTTAATCTTGGTTTGAATGTCAAACATTGATTAGGTGACTTTTTGAAAAAGCGATCGTTTGAATGACAAACGTCGATTTTGAGACGGAAATGAGCGTTTGCGTGGCAAACGTCGATTTGAGTTTGAAATGAGCGTTTGCGTGGCAAACATCGATTTTGAGCTTTTTGAAAAGGAGTTCGAATGACGAACTCCAGTTTTGAACCGGGCGATTCATTGTTAACGATTTTTACGGGAAAAATACGTATTAAATGATTTTGAATGTCAAATAACGGCTTTTAGTTTGAAAGATGAGCGTTCGGAGGCCAAACGTCATTTCGTCATTTCGCGCGTTTTGAAAGAGAGTTCGAAGGACGAACTCCGGTTTTGAACCGGGCATTACATTGTTAACGATTTTTACGGGAAAAATACGTATTAAATGACATGCAATCAACGAATCGGGTTGCAACTCGGACTTTGAAAGGTAAATACTATCACGATCCAAACGGGTCGGACTTTGTAAATGACAGTATTTAAAGCAGTATCAACGGAATCATACGATCCGGAATCGTAAATGACGATCGACGAGCCAAACGGCTCGGAGTTGTAAATGACGATCAACGAGCCAAAACGGCTCGGAATTGTAAATGACAGAAAGTAAATGACGATCAACGGATCGATCGATCCGGAATGGTAAATGACAGAAAAAGTAAACGGAACGGGGTTGGAACGTCGTTTTAACCCGTGATTACTTCTCTTACGGAAATAGAAGAGGATCGAGGGGCTAAAACGTATCGGACCCCATTAGACGGAGGCGTCTACATTTCAGTAACGGTGTTCGAAACGGTTATAGCGACTGGCGCGTAAATCGAGACGAGACGAGACGAGAGATTAGAGAGAGGGAGTTATACCTATGGCTAGGGTCGACTCCTTTGGCTCGGAAGGTGTGTAAGGGACACGGAAAGAGGTTTGAAATGGTGTTTCGTAGTGGTGAGGGATGTATTTGATCGAAATACGGAGGTTTCACGAAATCGAGGCAAAACGGGAGCTCGGGAGGGGTGAAACTGGCTTGTGCCATATGAGAGGTGAGTTTTTTGGGGTAATTTTGTTGTTATGAAATGGCTTTGACAGCCCTCCTATTTATAGGTGAAAAATGCAGTAAGAGTCCGGCCGGACTTAGACTGTTTTCCAGGGGTTTTTGGTATTTTGGAATTTTGAGGGGCTTGCTGGCAATTTCAGAAAATGTGCACAGGGAGTCCGGCCGGACTTTGACTGTATACAAGGGGTATTTTAGTCTTTTCCCTTTGATTTCTGATTGAAAGGTGATGTGTGGGCTGTAGCATGGCTGCCACGTGTCCCATGACTCACCAAATGCGTGGGAGTTCGTTCCCCGGTCCCGGTTTTGTCCGTTTTTTAAAATAACAGTCCAGAAAATGTCCGAAACGCCCCCGGAAAGTGTTGGAAAGTGCGTTTTTCAGGGAAAGCCATACTTTTACGTGAGATGACACGTGTTAAGTACGCTTCGACGTCGGGATGCACGGGGCAGTCCCGGGACGTCTCGTTGGCATGGCAACGGGGAGTTTAACGAGTTCCGGTTAACCTGGAGCGGGCCAGTTAACGGATTTCGGTTAACTTTCTGACGGATTTTGACAATCCGGATTTGGGTACTTACAGTAGCTGTCCTTTGGGCATGCTAAATTTAGATCAGTGAAGTCGACACACATCATCCACTTCCCATTGGCTTTCTTAACTATCACCACGTTTGCCAGCTAAGTAGTGTAGGATGCCTCATTGATTATATCTGCACTAAGAAGTTTGTTTACCTCCTGCTTGATGGCTACTTCTTTGTCACGAGCAAAAATCCTTAGCTTTTGGCTTTTGAATTTCATTGTGGGGTTGACCTCAAGGGATGCATTGCAACCTCTTCTTTGACTCCCCTCATGTCCTCTACCCTCCAGGCAAAAACATCTGTACTTTCTTTCAATAGGTCGACTAAGTCCACCTTTTCTTCTGGTGACAACTGTCTCCCTATTTTGATTTTCTGCTTGGGGTAAGATGGGTTAGCCTCTATATCCTCCAGCTCATCTACTGGTCCAGCTTTGGGTCGTCTCTAAACTGTAGAGTCTCAATGATGATCTCTCTGACCTTTTTTCTTTCCTTAGCCTTCAAGTGTGGAGTTTCTACCTCGATCATATCATCTAGCTCAGCAACTATTTCCCCGTTGGAGGCCCTGAGTTTTCGTTGACTTGGAGGCATAGGTCGACAATGATGATCTGGTCGACCAAAACTGTATCTGTCGTGACCCAAGTGTTTTCAGAGAGACGTGTCGGCTCAGTCATGACGTGGTCATGTGAGGGATAGGTCGCCTCTTCTATACCCTTGAATGTAGATAGTCTTTAGATAGTGGTGACAGATTTGGAAAACTTCCAACTCACCTCTGGAATGTCAATTTCCAACTCCCCCTTCTTCTTGGAGCGGAGCACGTGATCCAGTTATTCCCTATATGTGCTTAGAACGCACCCAACTCCCAGCACGGTGGGTAACTTGACCCTTTGATTAGGGATGGAGGGTACCATTCCTAGTGTTACCTGTGCAGGTATACCAAATATAGTATGGTAATCACTTATTACATCAATTACTATAAATGTTACCTTAGATGTAGTTCTCAAGGGATGATGTCCAATGTCCACCTCGAGCTCTATCTGACCTTTTGCTTCGACCCTATGGTTGGTGAAGCTCTCTAGTCAACCTAAGAAGGTGACAATCAGACATCTGTCAAACCCATGTCTAGGAAGGTTTCGTAATATAGATTTTCCTTGCAGGCCCCCGTATTGACCAACATCCTACTGGAGGTACAATCATTAATGAGCCCTGGAATCATCAATATCTGTTTTCTCACAGCCATGCTGGCCGCTAGTGTAGGGATAGAAACTGATCACCTCATCTTGTACACAGCTTCTGGGAGGTACATATGGGACTTTACTCGGTTTGGAAAATCTTGTGTTTGAGCGTTGTGTTGCTTGTTTCTTCAAAGAATTACCCCAAAGTCGATCTTGGGCCGCCTTGGTTCTGGCACACCCCTTGTAGGTCGATCTCCTCCTTCAGGACGACCTCCTTTCAAAAACCTATCCAAACTTCCTTCGTTTACCCACTTCTGGATGATTCTTTTCAAGCTCATACATTCCTCCTTGGTGTGCCCGGTATCCTTCTGGTACTCGCAGTACCTTCCATTATCCCTACTGAACTTGTTTTGAGTATTCATTGGGGCAGGATGACCTAGGTCGACTGTATTCATGATTTCTGTTCGACTAACCATAAGGGGAATGAAGCTTTCAGGGACCCTTTCAGTCGCCCTAGTTCTATTCTTTCCCTTGTTGTTGTCATTCTTGTTCTGCCCTCCTTTTGTCGCCTCACCAACCTCAGAATGCTTGGAGCCTTTGTCCTTCTTTCTTTCTTTAAGTTCTTTAGCCACGGCCACATCATAGGCCCTTTCAAACAATTCCTTCCTTGTGGTCGCCCTCCTAACCTGGAGCTCATAATCCAGATCGGGAAAGTAGACCCCATTCCTGAAACAGTTGATGACCTCCCTATTTGTCAGGTCTTCATCAATTTGGTCGACCAACTCCTTGAACCTGGTGAAGTAACTCATGGTACATTCTGTCTTGCCCTGAGTCATGTTGTTTAGGTCGGCCACTGTCTTCTTACGAGCCCCTGCTGTAGAGAACCGTTCTAGGAACTTCCTCCTCATGTAACTCCACGAGGTGATGCAGCCAGCGGATAGGCTACGAAACCAAGTCAGTGCTACTCCTGTGAAGGTGCTGGTTAATGTCTTGCATAGCACGTCATCCTCAGAGGAGACCAAACACATAGTGGCCTCAAAGTGTTGCATATGATTCAAGGCATTGGTCGTGCCTGAATACTTTTCTAACACTGGCAACTTGAACCCGACAGGTGGGCCTTTGTCGAGCATGTCCTTGGCTAAAGGTCGAAGTGTGCAATCATTTTGTTCGACCTTCCCATTAGTTGCCTTACGATATGCCTCCATATCAACCAATCTCCTTTTTAAATTGAGAAGCTCCCCAACATCCATGTCGCCTCTTTGGTGGGATACGAAATTAGACTTTTGCCTCTCCTCACGGTGATACTCCCTCATAGAGTGAGTCCTCTGCCTCTCATCCCTTTTGGGAGTGCCTCTCATCCCTTTTGGGAGTCCTTTCTCTCATTTCTCGCCGGGGAAGCGACCTCTCTCCCCTTTGTCGTGACCTACGCTGAGCCCTGTCAGCTTCAAGCTGCCTTCTTTGAGCTGAGTCGACCTCTTGCTCTCTCTGCTGGTTGAGCCTATCCCTTAGGTCACCAGTCTGTTCTATGGAGATGTGGCTAGGAGGAGGCATTTCATTCCTTCTCTCTTCGCTTGACGGCCTAGGTGCCCCATTAGCACGCCTATGGGAGGTGAGAGAAGGGGCTACCCTTTGTGATCTTCTATAGCAGTCTAGCCCATTCTAGCAAGATCTCCTTCCTACTAAAGTGAGAATCTGAGGGACCTACAATGTCGCCTGCAGCTGGTTGACATGTTTGGATCCTTTTAGCTTGCTGGCTCACCGCTTGATTACGTAGGGGTCTCTTCTCTCTCCTTCTATCTTGCAGCCCCATTCTATCAGCCATGCTATTTGAGCAAGTGGCCCTCATAGTGGGGTGCCCATGTGGAGGAGGAGGTAAGTTAGCAGTACGGTTCCCCGTATCCACATCAATGTTTCCCCCAACTTTCTCACGTAGTGGTTCACTGGAGGTAGTAGCAATATGTCCGTATGAGACCATGTTTGTGATTAGGCGAAGTTTCAAGGTCTAGTGTAATTGTTTTCCGGCAATGAAACCAAACTGTTGACGCAGGAAATGATCCAGATCGACCTCAATCCAACAATAGGTTTATCTCCAGCTACTAGGACCTGAAATCACGAACAAACGATTAGCCGGGATTGTCTACGGCTAAGACCCTCCGGCGTGATGATGAGATGTCGAGTTATATGGTGATATAAACTGTATTGAAAACGACGTAATCTCAAAATAGTCAATAAGACATTACCTTTTTATGTTGGATGTAGTCTGATATATATAGTGGTGCCTTGAGATTGATAGGAATCCCCTAAATCGTGGAGATAATGTAGGCATAACGCTCTCCGTGATTGTAGTAGACGATTATAGATTGAGTCGTGGATAGGCGCACGTTTCTGTAGGTCGAGGTCGACTGAATATTCGAGGTCGACCTGGATTCGTGGCTTAGTTAGACAGAGATTGTACAAGTAGGTGATCGTATATCGGACGAATCTAGGTCGATAACAATGATGGTCGGACAATGAGTCAGGTCGACGAATCAATGTTGTTAGGTCGATGGGGCGTAGTAATTGGATTGACATACTCCGTATTAATTAACTGCTTCTCTGAATTTTTTGAAATGTTGGGCTTTATACGTTGGGCCTGGCCCGTCACTTTTATTCCGTTCAGTCATCATTAAATTAATTAGAATATATTTTAATAATATTTTAATATTTTTATTGGTATTTCTTTTGTCTCATAATGAAATTATCTTGAATATTTTGATCAACTTGACTAAACTTTGTTAAAAAAATGAAGAAAATTAAATTATTAAACTCTATTAAAAATATTATCAATAATTTGATGTCAAGTATAATTTATATGAGAAGTTAAGATATTTCAATAAAAGAAATTATCAATAAATAAATAAATAAAATATGTTGATGGATAGATTTAAAATCATTTTTTTCTCTTTCTTTCCCCCCTGTTACTTTCTAAAGACTCCCATTTTTAGCTTAAAATTAATAACATTTTTAAGATAATCTTAATTACTTAATTAATATAAATGCCTGATTGCAACTCGAACCCAAAATAAATAATCAACTTGTAATAAATACGATTTCGATAATCAATTGAAATATTTTGTAAAACTCAGATAACAAAAATTCAATCTACCCCTAAAAAAAAAAGATATCTACATTTTCTCAATATATTTCGGATATTATAGTTATCTTTTGTTTCACTTGATTAGAAGTCAAGTCAAGATTTGATTAATTAACAATTAATACTTTCACCTTTTCGTTATACATGTCGTTTTAACAGGCAAATTTTGTTAAAAAAATATACTAACGTTTTATTATTATTCATTTTGATCTTGTTAATTAATTATGCCCTTATTTATGATTGTGAAATACTATACTCTCTCCGTTTCAAAAAGTTTGTCTCATTTGACTTTTTTGTTAAATTTTGACCACAAATTTATGAGAGATTAATCATATTCATGAAATTCTAAAAGTTGTTGTTGATAATATTATTAATGGTGAATCAATAGGAATTTTTAGAATTTCATGAACATAATTAAATTGTCATATATTTGTGGTCAAAGTTCAACAAAAAAATCAAATGGGCAAACATTTTAAACATTTTGGGACGGATGGAGTATTATTTTAGCATTTAATTAGCTAGATAATTAGACTATTTTTAGGGGTGAATGTGTTTTTTTTTATATATATATATTGATTGTATTTCTTAATACTCCATCTTTTTCACTCGAATTAGTACGTGTTGCCATTTTTGTTGTCCCACTCAAAATAAGTAGGGGCGAGCAGAAAAATCGAAAAACCAAAAAAACCGAAAAAACCCGAAAAAATCGGAATCGAAAAATCAAACCGATCACTTAATGGTTTGGTGTGATTTTTTAAAACTCAAAAATCGACTGAACCGGTTTGGTTTTGATTTTATATAAATAAATCGGTAAAAAATCGAACTGAACCGATCAATATTATTCACCAATACCTTCCTTCTTGCTAAACGTGGCCCCTTTTTCGAAAAAAAAAAAAGAAAAAAGAAAATAAATTCTCTCAAAAGAGTATCATTTCTGTAAAAACACATCTTGACTAAACATGGCCCCTTAACAAGATGTGTTTATCAAAGTGCTATTCATTTAAAATTAATGGACCTGGAAGAATCTATCGTATGAAACCAATCTAAGTGATAATGATCATTTGATATTTATCTGTGTGCTATCTCATATCGTTGCATCTTAATTCATTTACTTATGTATCTACCTATTTCATAGTTTATTAAAAAAGTGTTATCTAATTGTTTGTAACTAAAATTTTGTTACCCTTTCTATTTCCAGAGGTTAAAGAGGAAGTGTCGAAAGATGTCTGAGACAGAGATATACTGATGACTTCTTTTGTGTGGTCCTGACTAGCGGAGTGTAGTTTCAATATTATCAAATGTTTGCTTTTACATAATACTAGTCAGTAACCCGTCGGTACCCGACGGTGAATAATTTCTTTTTTATTAAGAAAATAATTATTTATGTGTTTTAATTTATTTTTAAATAACAATATAAATCTAATTTGATAATCAATGTAGCGGATATTAGGAATATAATTAATACAGAAAAAAGATGTTGACATATGATGTAACGTGGAAAGCCCTTGAGACAACTATCTCGCCGGCATAAAACCACGGGAGGTTAGGTCCCTGCCTAACAAAAAAAAATTATTAAGATTTTAGTGTTACAACTTTGGAAGATGAAGAGATATGGTTACAATATCGTGAGTTTAATAGTGTGAGTCTAAGTGTCAAAATAATCTCTTCCATCTCCTATATATTTAAAGAAAAACAAAAAAAAAACAAAGAAAATAATAAGAAATTTCAATACTTTTGTTTAACCACAAATTGTGCGACATAAATTCTCAGAGTCTGTCGAAAACTTCCTTGTAGACTACATTCAGCGTCTTGTCATATGTTTGAGCATCTGAATCACAAATAATAACTTTAAGTCCTCTCTTGCTGGTTACTCTGGAAAATGCTACATAAAGTTGCCCGTGATCGAAAACAGCCGTGAAAGATATAGTCCTACATGGGAAAGAGATTGTCCCTGACTCTTGTTGATTGTCATAGCAAAAGAAACGGCAAGTGGAAATTGCCTTCTTTGGAATCTAACCGGAAATTTTGTCACATCTGATGGAGACATTATCATTCTAGGAATAAGCACCTTCATGCCAAAGATTCTTTCCCGAAAGCATCTTGGCTTCGACTACGTGCTTACCTACATATATGTAAAAAAAATTAAGTATTAAATTATATGTATATGAAAAATAAAAAATTACTGTATTTACCTAATTGAGTGACAATCATTCTGGTGTCGTTACACAATTCAGCAGCTTGATCAAGATTTCTCAAAAGCATTACTATGCACCCAACCTTCAACTTAATAATGTGATTTGCCAATCCGTAACACTTGATAGTGTTTAGAAATTCAGTGAGAATATATCTTCAAAGACCATTTTCATCATCCTCATCCTTACAAATGGCATCAGAACTCATATATTCAACTTCGTCTCCCGGAAAGAGTGACATGACATAATCATTTATGTTATCGACAATCTCATTTGTTGGAGCAAGCACAGCTCTAGTCTGGAAGAATCCTTCAACATCCTTATTTTGCAATAAGTCAGGATATATAGATTCGACTATTTTTGCAATAGGATCTGAAGCCTCTCGAATCAGTATATCATCTGGAAGGTTAATGTCAATTTCTCCATCATTATCTCCACCGGCAATCCCATCTCCAACATTCAAGAGCCACTGAGCGAAATCTCTTATCTCTTCGGAATTATGAGAAGTAGAATCACCCTACATTAAGTTAAATATATACAAATTACTTAAATTGAAATAAAAATATTTAAGCATATGAATAAAGGCTATTTAAGAATTACCTGCAGTCTCATATTATGCGTCAATCTAAGAACCTCACAGTCATTCCATATTTTGGATGAACAGAGCGCAAAGATGCACAATATCATGCCTACTCCCTTTAGGAACAACAGTAAAATCTCGTCAAGTCACCACCGAATACAATAACTAAACCTCCAAATGGTTTATTGGAATATCTCCTGGGTGTACGAATAATATCTCTGAGGCTACGATCGAGAGCCTCAAAACAATGTTTATGAGCCATTGGAGCTTCGTCCCATATAATTAGTTTGGTTTTCGTAGAAGTGCCGCCTCATCCGTACCCGACTTTAGTTTACCGCAAGTTGAGCTCTCGTTTACCCGTATCGGGATACCGAACCTAGAATGCGCGGTCCTACCTTTCGGAAGGAGCAATGAAGCTATGCCATCGGAAGCAACAGAAGAACAATATCTCTCCCCGCTCCTTAATGCAGAACATAGTGTTTTCCATAAGAAGGTCTTTCCCGTACCACCATAACCATATAGGAAAACACACCACCGTTTCCTCGATCAACAAAGACATAATCTTATCATAAACACTCTTTTGCTCTACTGTTAACCGAGGATGTAATCAAGTGCTCGCTTTCATCTCATCAATGTCATAAGATGTCTCATCCAATGAGCTTATTTATCGCATCACCAATCACATTACCCACCGGTTTAGGCATGTCTTTAAATTTATGGAGATCGCTGCAATTCTCGATCGCAACTTCTCAATTTCCGCCAAAGCAAGATTCTGGACCTGTTCATTCATTAATTTCAAACCTGAAATTATAAAAAACAAAATAAATATATTAATATAGATAAAAATATAGAATCATATTGTATAACTGTAAAGTAGAAATAAAATCATAATTGATATTTATTGTAAAACAAATATTTAAATATGGAACGGAATACCCGGATTATTGTGCATCCTCCGATACTTGTACTCTATATCATCGTATAATAAGTGCCAAGTCTTCTCCCATACCTCTCCCGATTCGACATACTATTAGATAGTAGCAACATAGAAAATAGTCTTCTCGTACTATCAGGCAACCTCCAATGACTCGCTTCTATAATTCCATCAACATATTTCTTGTCATCATCTAATAATCCTGAGCGTAACATGCATTTGAAATCGGGATGAACAACGCGATTTACAGTTCTCAAATCCTTGAATTTCATGACACCCGCTACATGATTCAACATTATCCTGAGGTAATACAATTCTCCGCAATTCATTGGAACATGATAAATACGCCCCACTGCAAAACGTTTATCTTTCCTCGGACGCCATTCACGTTTAGGTTTATCCCATACGAAATGATGAGGAAATTCACAATATTTATATTTCCGAGCATCTGAATGAATACTGTTATACTCCATCCACTTCATAAATTGAGATTCTTTAACTGTCGCTTTATCCAAAACATCAGGAAGAAAGTCTCCGTCCTTGAAGGGGATACTATGATCACCCTCCAATTGAAAAGCCAAGCGCTCAACAGGAGGGGTCCGATAATGTATGTCGAATCCGAAAATCCTCCACATAGCTTCACACGCAGAGACATATCGACAATCAATTTGCCTTTTCACCTCATCGTTTTCGATTGCAAGGCATATCCTGTCGGTTCCCTTATTTATATACTTGAACAAATACTTGATTGCCTTGCTCTGATTGCGCACTCGACATTTATGTGAGCTTCGTACTTTAGCAAAAGATATGGATTGAATGGGACAACTGAACGATTGTCGAGAGCAACTCCACTCTTATCAATTATGAAACCCGTGTCTCTTCGCCTATATACATGATACCCATTCTCATCTACACGAGTGCGATCATTGAATGATTTAGGGAATTTTTTTGAGCACTTGTTGTGATCCATACACGGAGATTTAGGATTAGCAAAGACCACATGGTCCATGCAACATATATTCAAGAATCGCCTCATATAATCTAGGATATTTCTCCTTGTCAGAATCTCAAAGAATAATCCACTTGTCAATATCTTCGTGATTATGACCCCGATCCCGGCGGTTAAGAAAGAGAAGAATATGAGCATGCGGAAGGCCCCTCTTCGAAAATCCACCGTGTATATAATCGCATGAATCAATTAACAAAATAAGAGGAACATGCTAATAAAAAAATATAAATGACAAAACAATAAGAGGAAAACAAATAATATTTAAAAATTTACTTACTTGCTTTTGGGGTGCCAAATACTTGGCCTTCCTTGAAATCTCGCAATCATCTCGATTAAGCTTCAATCTAAATACCCGTTTAATACATCGTGCCTATCCTCATGCCTATTGCCATATTTTTTACGTAATCTCGTAATCTCCGGCCATTTAGGATTACACGTAAATGTTATGAAAAGTGACGGATACCCGGTCCATTTACATATAGCGAGAGAATCCTCGGTAATTTTGAGTCATCCACCGCCGCCCGCCATAAGAGGATGGCAATATAACTCGCCTCCCGGATGCTTCGCCGTACCTCCCCTTACCGATGCATCCGGCATTTTTATAAGTTTCCATCCGAAGAGTAGGCCGATTATGACGTATCCATTGAAGCCTCTGTGTATCCATCATAACATATGCATCAACCATAAATTGCCGCAAAGAACCGACCGCTTCTCATAAGCCGTGATCCTTCTCTTATCCTCTCCCGAAGTCGAAAAGATAAAAAATCTTTTAGTGACAAACTTGATCTCTTTGCCCCGGAGGTTTATTTCTCGGAATGTCCGTGAAATATCCATCTTCACCGTATACAAATAACAGAGGATAATGTAGAGGAAGGTAAGATTTATCAAATTCATGAATATGTTTCATCCCCATTCTCGTTTTTCAATAACAATGTCCCCGACATCACCCGAATCATCAATATCACCTTCAATTATAGCAGCGACCTCTCGAGGCCGTTTCGCATATTAAACGGTTTACCATCTCTACCCCGCTTTCCTATAAGCCTCAATTTAATATCTTTCTTCATTCCAATATTTGCTCGCCATTCGTACGTCCGCGCATAAGGGTTATGCACATCTATCATATTTTTCAAATCAAAGCAACAAATGATTCATCGAATGGAGAAGGCTTATCTTTATCTTTCCCGCTTGTGTGAAAGAATCGTACATATAAATAGAAGATAGTCATACAATATATGTAATATAAATTATAATTCTCAAATAATTAAATAAAAACGTACTGAAAGCATTAATTCTATTTTTAACTTCATTATCCGTGTCATAGATATAAAGCCGAGAGAAACGGGGGATGGCCGTCATTAGGCAATAAAGAACCTATCATATGATCATTCTTTCCTTTCAATTTAAACGAATAAGGACCACGACCATTGTTTATGCCATGTCCAACTGCACCGGTCATTGAAGTGAATGCGAACATAGAATTGTACGCTCGAATATTGTCTTTATAATTTTTACTCTTTTCATGCTTGTTCTCTAAGAGATCACTCAATAACTTAGGTGGCTGCACTAATGGGTCAATCTGAACTTTTCCATTCATGCAGCATAATGAAAATTTAGGCTGTGTTGATGCTTGAGTACTTTTTAACCTTTCATCATACCAGAACATCGCACCACATTCCGCACATTCGTACTCCGGATCGCTTATATCCCCATAAACTACAATATATTGATAAATATTTAAATTATGTAAGTAATTCATTGGCTATACTGTCCAAATAATAATATATACTTGAGAAAAAAAATAATAATAAACACCTGTATTATATTGTTCGTCCGAATCTTTTTCCTTTCTACCGACGCACGCTTTCTTGGATTTTTCCTTCTGATTTATTAACGACTCACTTGTTGACACATTCATGCGAGAATTGTTTATAAACGCGGATTCTGTATACAAATAGAATAGATGACTTAGTATTAATGAAATATTTTATCATAAAATATTGAATAATAATTTGTGATAATAAATAGTTTTATTTAAAAATATCAAATGTTGAACAAGTAAAAAAAATCATTACCTAAATTCACAGTAGGAGATAATAATGTTATATTATTTGCTACTGTTACACTATTTGTTCCTACATTGTCAAAAGAATGTTAAGAACGATTAATATATTTATTTTAGCTCTTTAAAATATATAGTTGACTAAAAAACAGCCAACATATAACTTACCAGATATAGGACTGAATCTATCAACCTCCAAATTTATCTTTGAAGATTCCAAAATAGAAGAAGCTACCTTTCTTGGTCTCCCCATTTTTCTTTTCCCACCTGTAAGTACCCAAATCTGGCTCATGCCTTCCGGTTAATTTTCCCGACAATTTCGGTAAGTTTTCCGGTAATTCCCCAGACCTTCCCAGCGTTCCGGAAACATTCCGGAACTGTTTTTTATTAAATAAGGGCTGAAGAGGATCCTTCCTAATTAAGAAACACGTTTTTCTTAATTAGGAAGGAGGGTTCTAGAATTTGCCACCTTGCATGGTTCTAGAATGCTGAGTCATTCAGGATAAGCCCGCACGGCTGCATTAGCTCGCTGCTCCTGGCCGCACGGCTTCATTCACCTTATTCAGATTACCTATAAATAGAGGCCTCCTCTACCCATTTCAACACACACAATAGAGGCACAAAATACACAATACACTTATAAACACTCCCAAGACGTGAAGAATATTGGTGCAAGCTCAAGAAGGTGAAGAAGGAAGGCCAAGAAGCTACCTCCCTCCTCCTTGAAGACCCAAGATCAACCTCTCCTCCTAGCTCCGTTCGAAGAAGCAAAGGAAGCAATTGGTAACCTCGCACGCCCTAACCTTGCTTTTAATTGATATACTTGCTCATTGCATTCATATATCTTGCTTGGGACTTGGCATTTATTCATAAAGATCACATCTTTATCACCCCCTTTCCCTTTTGCATGCATTAAGACCTCATTTGTCATAAAAATGTAGTCTTTTTCATAAAGGTGCATCCTTTGCACCTAAAACCCCCATTTTCAAATAAAAATGTCATTTTTATGCATCATTTGCACATAAAAATCCAATCTTTTCAATAAAAATGCATCCTTTGCATTCAAAAACCTTTTCCAATGCATCATTTGCATAAAAATCCTATCTTTACGCATCACTTGCATAAAGATCATTTCTTTCAATCAAAAAGCATCATTTGCTAAAACCAAAAATGTCATCTTTTCATTAAAGAGTCATTTTTCATCATGCATTTCCCCTTTCCCCAACCTTGGAACGGACCGGTGTAAAAGATCCTATCTTTACATCGTTCCTTCCATTAAAGGTTCACGATTTCTTTGGAAAGGGATAACCTTGAACCCTATATCTCCGATTATCGCTTAAGAAAGAGTATGAAGCCTCTATACGAGCTCGACCGTCTTAAAGCGTAGGATTGATGGGCTAAGGACCCTCCTTTTCTAAAGAACCTCATCTTTGACCAAAAGAGAGTCATTCTCTCGATCACGCAAGTCCCGAGGGTCCCGAGGTTAAAATGCGATGATCACAAGTCATAAGATGAGGACGGGATCATAATCCCAAATACATAAAATTCCAAGGAATCCCGAGCGACAACCAACAAATGGTTTGTACGTCCGGAAGACAACTTGGGACATTCCCCCTTTTTTCTCAAACACATGCACACAAGAAAGCACGCAAGCAAGCACGACACGAAATCTTGGGAGACTTGCTCCGGCAAGGCACTTTGGGTGAACGCCAAACGTTCTTCCCAAGGGGTAACTTAACCTCCGAACCCAAGTAAAAACCTTTTTCAAAGTTTTGAGGTAATCAAAATGGCGTGGCGACTCCGTTTTTCAAATAACTCCTGATGTCTTCAAACTCGCGTGAATCCACAAAATTTTGGGCACACATTCACGCTTGGCGACTACTGGGAAGACCCAAAGGAGAAAAGCTTTTATTTTCAAAACAAAAATCGATACTCGGTATATAGGTGGAAATCACTTACCCTTCCTGTACACTCCCTGACGTGGGAGTTGGGATAACCGGTGGTTTAACAATCCACGTACCAGTATCCCTTTTCGAAAAAAAAAAAAATTTGAAAAAATAAAAGAAAGCTTTTCCCTTTGAGCGGGTTAGACTCCCGTCGCCGATTTCATTAATCATGCTTGCTTTCTTTACCATGCATTGCATCATTTGCATCTTGGAATCTGTGCATACTTTGAAACGGGAAACAACCCGAAAAATAGCAAAAGGAGTGGAACCCGGAAAATTGATCCATGCGCCGTACGGCTCAATCCTCCTTGGATTCTCGACCGGCGACCTCAGTGGCAATTCCACCAGAAAAATTGAGGTTAATCTGGCAGTCCTAGCAGCTTGGGGCTACTCACTCCATGATCGACTGGGGCTCCTTAAAATTTACGTGCTTACGTGTTGCATTTTCCCCGTCCCGAAAATCATTCCTTTAAAACACATTATGAAAATCTCTGTTTTAACTCAAAAAGGAACATTTTTAGGAGACCGCACACTACGCGCACCCGATATATCCCGTACACTTTGCACGCACGTCCTTCAAACCCGAGGGTGGTTCCAGCTGCAGCCACGGACAGCCTTTACGATGCTCCCGGCGCGCACGGAATCATCCCAACCTCCCCATGGCAGCCGGTGTCGACCAATGCACACCCGTGTCACACGTTTCAAAATCCGTGACTTTTGGTTGGTTTTTGGTCTAGTCCGTGTCATATAGCCCAGCTTGCATACCCTCGTAAAGGTCAAGCCTTAGTTCATAACGGAAGAAGATTTTCGCCAAAATTCCAACAAGGAAAAATTGGCGAGATCTCAACTCCGACATTGACTATTGACCTTGACCCGCACGGAATGCGTAAGAGTCAAGACCGAGTCTTTGCCAAAAATCAAAAGATCTTTCGCTCAAGCGAAGCTCGCCAAAATTCCGACAAGGAAAAATTGGCAAGATCTTGACCGGCATTGACTTCGATTCCGACTCACGCACCGTGTATGCAACGAAGTTCAATGTGACACCGTGTCATCCGGCTTTTACCGCCCGACCCATGCCTATTATTCTCTCGGACATTACCGAAAGTCGAAACCGTCATTCGCTCAAGCGAAACTCGCCAAAGATCCGTCAAGGCAGAGACGAGACTTTCCCTGTATTGCCTTGACTATAATCCGCATCGCTCGTGCGTTGAAAGGTCCTATGACCCGCTAGACCCGATAGGAGCGTTCTTTACTCTGGCCGGTGGGATCCGCGTGCCCTATAGGACCTCGCCCGGGCCGCCCACCCCGGGAGGTCGAAATACGTGTGGAATACGAGGGGCTTATAGACGTAGTGACGGAACCCACCGATCCAAGATCTAGAGTAGTTGTGAAAAAGAAGGGCGTAACCCCTTTTCCAACCAAATAGATATTAATAAAAGACACTGTTTTAAGTAAACTTGAAGATTCTAATTTGCATATTGCCCGAGCCTTCACTCAAACACCTACCCCGAGTCTAAACCTTTCCTATCCCTTTCCCGCCGAGAAAGAAGTGGGTGAGAACACCGGCCGCCGACTTGTTAGCGCAGTAATCCTCGTACAGCCCGCCGTAATCCTCGCTCGAGAATCGAATGGCCGATTTGACAGAGAACAAGGCCGGTTTGGGTAACCAGATGGCTAAGGAAGAAGAGCTAGCCTATAACCAATGCCCTCCCCATCTTCATATAACCCATTGCCAAAGACTGTCCCTTCTCGCCTTTCTCCAATACCCCAAGCCGTTAGTGGTCCCGACACCCTCGCTTCCTCTCGCATCCCCCACGGGACCTTTTTCCTCCTTTCACTCGAGCCTACTTTGGAATCCCAGTGCTTGACCTTTCCAATTTTGTCAACGCCCGTGAATTTGCCTACCTCTCTGGACACATGTGAAGAGTCACGAAACAAGAATAGGAATGGATGGATTTACAGCGATGATGACAAGTCAAGAAAAGGAATGGACTTGGAGCCAACGGAAGTGAAACCCGAAGGGCAAGATGAGGTAGAAAGCCATGCACTGAATAGGGGATGAAATCACTTCAAAGTGTGTCTCGCAGCCTATGCAAAGGCTCCTGAGAAGGATGCTAGCTTAGATGAGGTAGTGTATGAGTCCTATATCCTAGAGTTCAATACTCCGTACAAGGACTTGGTAGGTGAATGGAGGAACTTGATCGAAGCTTTAGCCAAAGAGGGAAGTGGGCTCCGCCCACCGATCCGGAACATGTAAGCGTCGCCGAAGCCAAACTCTCATCAGAAGGGTAGACTCTATCACAAAGTTGTTAGTAGTCACTCCCGAAACTTGGTCCGAAGAAGAATGTATGGATGCCTTGGAAAGAGTCCTCGAGTTTAGAGGCGACCCTGGGCCCCCTTTATGTCCTACGATGATAATGATGTTTTCCCCGGTAATCCCTAAGCCCGAGGAAGAGTCTCGAGATACCCTCATATGGCGTCAAGTATCCCGACCCGCTTTTGCCCTCATTGGTCATAAGAGCCAAGGCGAAAGTTCCCACGAGAGCTACCGTAGTGACACCGATGAAGACACAAGTGCCTAAGGGACAATAGAGGAGTGGTTAGCCCTAAGCCAAAAAGCCCGTAAAATCTCTCTCGACAAGAAGGAAAAGGAACCCGCCATGAGGTTTGACCCCGCAGAAATCCTTATTGATGATGGAATTTCCCACTTCGTAAAATGTTTGGCCAACGTCAAAGATGCCGTCGAAGGTTGACCCCGTGGAAAGAAAGGACATGCTTGATGCTGATGAGGAATGTGATCCTACTCGTTAAAGAAGTTGCTAGGTTCGGATGAGAAAGCCATTTGCCAAGCTCCAAACTCCTAAGTGATAATTCTTGTTGCATGCCGACTTTGAAAAGTTTGAATGAGACTGTGAAAGCTTTAAACGGAGAATGTGAAGTTGAAATCAGCCGGTCAAACTCGTAAAAGGTCAAAAAGCCGGTAACCCGGGGACCAGATTCGGAAGCCGCCTATGCTTCCGGCAAGACCGTCAATCGATCAATCGCCAGAATTGGCCATACGCCGCAAGAATCCGCCCGACTTTGAAAGAATTGGATGTAATCCTCCAAGAGGGAATAATGACCAAGGAAAATCCAATGTCTATGTGATGACTCTGGCCTGGGCGTATGAATGTTGAGCACTTAAGGGTGACAAAAGAAGCGCCGTCTCCGAGCCAAAAACAGATAAAAGACCTTATAAGCCGAAGCGTAAAAGCCTCGACTCGATAAGGAGGATCCAGCCCTAACTCGCCTGAAGTGTACCCAAGCCAATATCTCCTTATGGTCCCCGTTGACCTCTTCATACCCTCATAAGTTGAAGCTAGAAGAAAGTTTGGCCAAGACCACGGTGCCCATAGACGTCACCCTGCATGAGGTCGTCCAAATGATTGGAAGCATACACTATGGAAATATCATTACCTTTACCGACTTGGACCTCGCCAAAGTATGGGGCTAGCCATAATGAACCCCTTTACATCACACCAGCTTAGAAGAGCGTCGATTACCACGGGTATTAGTCGATGGAGGGTCTCGCAATGAATGTCTTGCCGCCTAAAATGATGGATTTATCGGATCCGAAGCCAACGGACTTAAAGCCTTCTAGTCGACTATTAAGGCCTATGACTCCACCGCACGATCGCTTTGGGGATCGCCACTCTCAAGATGTGGTTCGGAAAAAGGTCATGGACGTTGACTTTCAAGTTATTGATATTCCGATTTCATTTATCGCCTCATTGGGACGGCCTCGATCCACCGTATAAACGGGGTAGCCTCTACTTTGCATCAAGGCCAAATTTCGCCGAGTGATGGAACTATCACCACCATTTATGGAGACAAAGGTCACGGTAGAAGGAACCAAAGACTGGGATATCCCGATATTGGAGATCAAGCACGATGATGAAGGGTTAGCATTGACCGGATTCTCCGTAGCTTCTTCCAAGGCACAAGTGTGTTGCACCGACCTCACCACTACTTCCGATAAAATCCCTCCCGCCATGAGAATGATGCGAAAAATGGGTTATCTTCCGGGACTTGGATTGGGTAGAAGACTTCAAGGTCGTAACACCATCATTGATGTGAAGGAACAGACTACCGTATATGGCTTGGGGTACAAACCGAACTCTCTGGATGCCGTAAAAGCTAAAGGCACGAAAGGTGAAGGGGTCCACTCCATCCTTACATACCGTCTCTCGACCCATTACTTTACAAAAGGAGGGACACAATATGATGAAAGTGATCGCGCATCTCCTTGCGTAAAACCCTTCGGAGAACCTTGAGAAAGTTAGGGAAAGCCACCAATCCCGCTCGAAGAATGTTCCTTGATTTGCCGATATCCTCGGGGCTACCACTACCGTTCGTAATGAGTACGTCTTCAAAGGAAATCCGCCGTTGTCAAAGAGTCAAGCATCCGGACAATGGACTTCTCCGCCTTTGAGTTAGCTCTTCCAAAGATCGCCCAGATAGAAGCCGCCAAAGAACAAGACAACAGCTGGGGTTTGCAAGAGTTGTTTGACGAAGAAGCACAAATCCCGCACTTGATTGACTTCAGCCTCGACGATGAGATAGTTGCCGTTATTGGAGACGATGGTGAAAGTCATTTTGATCCTCGCACTTTGGTGACTAAGACAGTAAATGCCATTGAAGAATTGGGAGACATTCTCGTGGCCGATAGCCACGACAAAGAAATGATCACTGAGCTTGGATTGGTACCCCGTCCTTCTCAACCTGGCCGTGTCAAACACCCCGTTGTCTATTCCGCCGAGTCAGAATCTTTGAATTCCACCTCGTAGTCATCCGAAGGCCTCACGCCCGAGGATTATGAAAATGTAATCGATGTCATCTTTCCCCTTATTTTGAATGAAATGACAAATCTTTCTCGATTATCCTCTTATTGCCAACTTAACAAATGATAAATTAACTCAAAACTTAACAACAGCTTAATAATGAATCATTTGAACAAGATGCAAACACACTAAACGAACAATACATTAAAGAAATCTTTAAGGTGTTTCGTAAAAGAGGAAAACCGGGCCCAAGCCGCCGAGGAGGTTTTGATAAGTGTGAACTTGGGTACTATTGAGGAACCTAAAGAGACACAGATTGGAAGCTTCTTCCAGGGGGTTGAAAGGGACAGATTGATCGAGCCGCTCGTAGAATACGTCGACGTGTTTGCATGGTCATACAAGGATATGCCGGGGCTAGACAGCTTCGATAGTAGAGCACGTAATCCCTCTAGCACCGTATGCTAAGCCGCAGCGTAAACCGAGAAAGATCAAGCCGGAATGGTCTCTACTGGTGTCAAGGAAGAAATTGAGAAGCTACTGCGGGTAGGGTTCATCGTAGTCATCAATACCCGACATGGTTGTCCAACATCGTGACCGTAACCAAGGCCAATGGGAAGGTGCGCCGCCGTGTGGATTTCCGAGATCCGAACAAGGCCACCCCCAAAGACGACTACCCTCTCGCCAAACATAGACATCCCGGTGGACTCCATCGCCAACTACGAAGTCAAATCCTTCGTTGATGGTTTTGTGCTACAACCGCATCAAGATGGCCGAGGAAGACCAAGAAAAGACAGCCTTCACCACACCATGGGGAACCCATCGTTATACAAGAATGCCATTCGGGCTCAAGAATGCCGGGCTACTTACCAAAGGGCAGCGACCGCGCTTTTTCATGACATGATCCACAAGGAGATTGAGGTCTACGTAGATGATATGATAATCCACTCCAAAGGAGAGGGTGGGCAAGACTTTGTTGACCTACGAAAATTCTTTGAGAGGTTGAGACAAAGATTCCATGAGACTAAACCCCGCCAAATGCACCTTCGGAGTGACAAGGGGAAAAGTGCTTGGGTATATGGTCACGTAGCGAGGTATAGAAGTTGACCCCCGAAAGATCAAAGCCATCATGGATATGAGGCCACCTCAAACCCGCATGTAAGTCAAGAGCTTCATGGGTAAATTGCAAGACATCGCCCGTTTCACAATCGCCTGACCACTATGTGCGAGCCCATCTTCAAGCTCATGAAGAAGAATGTGGACACGTAATGGACCGAAGAATGCCAAGATGCCTTTGACTAGATCAAGGCATACTTAGTACATCCCCGGTACTATGCCCCCACATAGACAAGCCTCTTCTCGCTCTATCTCACCGTCACTGTACACGGCAGCTGAGCTATGCCGGCCCAAGAGAAGAAAGACTCTCGGGTAGAAAACGCCATTTACTTTGTCACCGGAAGCTACAGGGGAGTGAGCTCAATTACTCAAAGATGTGAAAAGACCTCGTGCAGATCGGTCCGGGTAGTCGGCAAGTTGAAGCATTATATGCAAGCCCACCCCGTGAATTTGGTCTCGAAAATGGACCCCATCAAGTACATCTTTGACAAGCCTTCCCTCTCGATGCGTTTAGCGAAGTGGTCCTTCTTCTTGGCGTAATACGACATCAACTATGTGACCGTAAAGGCCATCAAGGGTCAAGCATTGTCGATCACCCGGCGAACTTCCCCAAGAATGAAGACAGAGGGCCCGAACCCCAATTCCCGCATGAAGGGATCTTTGCAGTTGAGCCCGAGAATAGATGGCAATTGTTCTTTGACTGAGCCGCTAACAAAAGAGGAAATGGTGTAGGAATGCTATTGGTCGATCCGAAAGATGAGCATACCCCCATAGCCCTCAAGTTGAACTTTCCCGCCACGAACAATGTCGCCGAGTATGAAGCCCGCATTGCCGGTTTGGAGGCCGCCTTAGAAAGAAATGTCAAGGAGCTCGAAGTTTACGGAGACTCACTCGATCATCAACCAAGTCTCCAACAAGTGGAAGACTGTGGACCCTAATCTCGCAACGGTATCATGCCCATATGGAGGAGTTGATCGGACAGCTCGTAGAAGTGACTTTCCACTACTTGCCGAGGGAAAAGAACAGATTCGCAGATGCCCTAGCTACTCTAGCCTCACCGGTAGAGATCCCCGAGGGAAAAGCCATAAAGCCCTTCAGAGTGGGTAGAAGAGAAGCCCCACCTTCCTTCAGAAGTGGACCTGGGACCCGAGCCTATAAAGGAACCTTGGTACAATCGTATTTACCAATTCCTCAAAGACGGAGAGTCGCCTTTCGAGACGAAGAAGGTAGACCAAAAGAAGGAGTCGAGCCAAAAGCTTGCGAGTCCCGAAAAGGTTGGCCTCCCATTATGTCATCCTAGGAGGCAACCCGTACAAGAAGCGGTATCAAGGACCGCTCCTCTTATGTGTCACTCAAGAAAGAGCTGAGAGTTGATGACCGAAGTCCACAATGGTCCTTGCGGTCCTCACATGAATGCCAGAGCCCCGATGCAAGTGATCCTCAAATGGGTTACTACCGGATCTCCATGGAGACAGATCGCGCCCAAAGACGTCCGAACCTCGCGACAAGTGCCACGGTTTGCCAACCTCAACCATCTCCCACCTCATGACCTGTACCGCATGACGACTCCTTGGCCGTTTGCAACTTGGGGCATTGACGTGATAGGGAAAATAGCCCCGACAGAAGCAATGGGCACGAGTTCGTGTTGGTAGCCATCGACTACTTCACCAAGTGGGTAGAGGCCAAGTCCTACAAAGTCCTCACTTCCGTGAAAAGTGGCCCGGCTTCATCAAAGAAAACATAATGTGCAGATATGGGGTGCCCAACGAGATCATTTCGATAATGGGTCACACTTCGAAGGAGATCGCGATAGACCGCCGTCGACCCGTAGTTACTCGCCACAAGTCGTCCCCGCATGCACCTCGCACCAATGGAGCCGTGGAAGCCGCTAATAAGACACTCGAGCGGATCATCCGGAAGATGGCCACCCGTGGTCGTGATTGGCCCGAAAAGCCGCACCTAGCACTCGGGGCTACGTAACGTCCTGTCGTAATTGCCCACAGGAGAAACTCCTTTTGCCCTAACTTACGGGATGGAAGCAAAGGTTACCAGTGGAGTTGGAAATCCCGTCATTAAGGGTCCTCCCGGAAAACAAAGTGTCAACGAAGTAGAATGGCTACGAAGCCGGCATGATGAATTGGCCTTGCTCGATGAGAGAAGGCTCAAAGCCATGGAGCACACCCGAGCCTACCAGAGGCGAATGGCCGTGAGCGTTTGATAAGAAAGTCAAAGCCGTAAACATCAAAGAGGGTGACTTAGTGCCGAAAGTAAAGCCCCTACCGCAGACAACCCCGGGAAAATGGGAACCCGTTTGGATCGGCCCTTATGTAGTGCGTAAGATACCGTCAGAGGAGCAATGAAGCTTGCGTACTTGGACGGCAATCCCTTTGTCCACCCACCAACGGTGATAAACTCCGAAGATACTATGTCTAATAATAAAAAAAAAAAAAAAAAAAAAGAAAAATCTTAGTGCAAAAAGAGTAATACCCAACTAGGGCCGAAAACCCCAAAAAGGGCGGTCTAGGCAAAAAACAGGGTTGCACGAAAAAAAAAATAATAAAAAAAAATATGTAAAAAAAAAAAAGAAGAAAAATCTTAGTGCAAAAAGAGTAATACCCAAATAGGCCGAAAACCCAAAAAGGGCGGTCTAGGCAAAAACAGGTTGCACGTAAAAAAAAAAAAAAAAAAAAAAGACTTAGTTTTGTTAGTTCACCGTAATGAACTACGAAGACCTCGAGCCCCTTAGCCTTTCTTGTAAAAGGGGAACGTAGGCAGTACCATATATGGTTCGGTCTAAACAATAAAAAGGGCAATAAAGCTTCCATAAAGTGCGTCCTTAGCAATAAATAAAAGGGTATTTCAGCTTTTCATAAAACGGGTCCCAAGTAATAAGACATTTGAATTTCCATGAAACATGTCTTGATTAATTTCTAAAATAATATTTCTTGTTCATTACAAGTCAAAAATTTCTTGATGAGTTCAAGCACGGTCTACCTCTTGACTCGCTAACCTCGCTAAAAAGATCTAAAATACAATAAAATGCCTAAATAAACTAATGTGTTTGCAAATGGCAATAAGAGGATCTTGAGAAAAGACTTGTCGCCGTCATTCGCCGAGTCTTCTTCAGCCTTCTTCCCTTTTCCTCGCCTCGTCGAGTCTTCTTCCTTCTTTCTTCTCAATAATGTCGGTATCCCTCATCCCGACCTCGGTATCCTCACCGGAGCCTCTACCAACCCCGTGTCAATAAGCGCTCTCTCTATACGAGCACGAGTCCGTATCTCCTCCCTCTCGAGACTCGCCAAATGAGCAACCTCTGACAACCTCTTGTACCGAGCCTCCATGTCCCCGACCAAGTCACTCCGATTGGTTATGGCAACTCGCCTTAGCCTCGGGCCTCCCTCGCAGTCCTACTCGAGTCGTGGTCGCCCCAATAAAACTCCTGCCTATCCTCCAAGATAACCCGAGTCGCTCCCATCTCCCTCTCGTACTACCCAAGTAGACAAGTGGTCAAGATGGTACTCTTCCCGCTCCTAAAGATAGCCCCGGGTGGGAAAGCAGTGTATGTCCAAGCCCTCGAGAAAAAGTGAAGCCGGGCCGGGTCCCTCATGTCTAGAGACATCACCTCCATGGTCCTGGATGTCCTCCCTGGGCCACTCAAAGGCTCCCGTAAAGCCCCAAACCGCCCGGATACCAAGCTGGTATGTAGAAGGATGACCAGCAGAATCCCGGAACCCTCACAAAGATAAGACTCCCGAAATATCCTCCCGGGTCCGCAACCTCCAAAGGTGGTATCCACCAACGGATGTCCGAAGTGGATAGCCTAGCCATCATCGCCTCCCAGCCTACCCCGGTCCCGCCGCTCTAGGCGCACCTCTCCGAGAAATCACCCAAGGGCACCGAGTCGGCAAAGCCCTGTGCAAAGCCCCGAGCCTCTCCCGCAGCCCACAAAGTCAACACACTGACTCCCTGACCTCATGAAATGGTCTCCCGAGCCATCCCGTCGATCCCATGCAAAGTCTCCCCCAAAACCGTGGGACGATATCCTTCCTGCCCTCGCAGCCTCTCGACCATGTCCAGGAGACCACCGTGACAAATCCCCACGGACTCAAGAAGAACAGTAATGTAAAAGACGCAAAGGATAAATGCGTCCATAGCCACCATGGTAGCAGCCATAGCCGGAGATCCAAACCCGCCCGGATCTCGGAAAGGTCAATCCCGTCCGAGGCTACCATCATCTCCTCGCCCTCTCCTGCAGGAATCTGCGTAAAAGATGCAAGCTTTACCGCCACCGGCACGTCTCCGATCGCCGGAATAGATATAGCCTCGCCCGGACCCCCAATCAAGGCTCAAGTCTTCGTGCGTTGGGACGATTTCGTTGTAAGAAAAGCAAGAAACATGTCTCCTGACGTCCCAACTTTGCCGCGGCTCTCAACAGTCCCAATCGGGCGGGAGATCCCTCAAATGCCATAAAGACTTGATCTTGAAGGAAGAATCAAGCAGCCCTTGTGATTTTGGAAGTTATGTCTCGCCCAAGATTGAAGACCGGACGTAAAATGGTCTCTCTTCCCCTTTGTAGTCTAACGGGCCTCTCCATCGCAAAAGTGATCAAAGGTGGTGTCTTTAGGTCCAAAATATGCCCCGGGAACAAGCTTGAAACAAGTTTGGGTTGAAAATAAAATGAAATGGCCAAGCTTTGGTTTTATTCAAAATGACCACCTGCATGTAACCGTGAGCCGCACGGCCTCTTTTGCCCTCAAGGCCATGCCGCACGGCTTCATTTGCCTCGATGTAAATTGCAAATCTGCAAAGAACCAAAGTTGCTGCCCAAGGGAGTTTTCACCCCACTTTCTCAACCAAAACCCGTACAAAAACATGTCCGTAAGCCACCCAAGCGCTTTTATATCATTATATATTATTTTGGCCCAGCCACCCCAATTCCAAGCAAAAAGTCGCCCGAGGCTCGATAATATGCAAATTGAAAAAGCATAAATTAGAAAAGTAAATAAAGCGTAAATACAATGTCTTCGCCCCACCGCGCCAAAATAAAGCAAAAAATAAACAAGTTGTGCATAAAAAGTGTTCATTGTTTGTTTTGTTCCAAATCTACTCTAGAGACCCCTAGGCCTCGCATTCTTCTTCTTCCTCATCACCGCTCGCCTCATAGACGCTAGGCTCTCTCATCACGTCCTCCCGGTCGCTCGCATCGGAAAGAGGGATGTTGTCGTGCTCGTACTCCGCCACCGCTCCAAGATATCAGCATTAGGACCTCGCCCCGAGGCCCGGCACCGGATGAGTACTCCGAAGCCGAGGAAGAGGATGCCGCGCCCGACATGCCTCCTTTTGCGCACAGTGCTCCCGCACGCTTGTTGACGCTTTAGTAGCGCAGCGCCTTTCTTGACCAAGGATCGGCACACGTCTTTCCAGCCCCCGTTCGCCCGACCAACCCGTCATAGGTGCGAGCCGGAACCCGAGAAAAGAAAAGAAAATCTCGTAAAATCTCGTAGAAATTGCAAAAACAGAAAATCTGAAAGCTAAAAAGGGAATAAGACCCTAAGAGTATACTCACGGTGCTATCAGTGGCAGTGGTATACTGGGCTCCTCGTGTCGTGGACAGAATCCTCATCCTCCTCGGTACTCCGTGTACGACGTATGAGAGGTGTGCAGGAGGGATAGGCGGGTCGCAGAGGGCTCATCCTCCCCATATCCCCGAGTGACCGCCGCCTTCGCGCCTTCGTGGCGTCCTCAGCGCCGCTCCACAAACACAAACGTAGGGGGTACCCATGTCAAAATACTCCTCCGCAGCCTATACCTCCTCGGTACCTCTCAATCTCATCCGCCCGCGCCCTCGGGCTGCAAAGCATCCGTGCCGGAGGATCGTGTGGAGTAATGGCGTCCAATGGAGGGACATGACCATGCCGCCTCGAGAAACGGTCCCCGTATATGATGTCGCAAGTCGCCCCAGTTGAGCCACCTCCTCTCGCCTTGTCACCTCAATAGCATCTCCCAAAGAAAATCTCCTGATACCCGCCCTGTGGGTAGAAGTCCACTCCATCCGGTCCATCCTTATTGAGCACAGGCTTCACCATCTTGTAGTCGAAAGTGATCCGGGTCTTCCCCGTGAACCTATCCCTCACATCTCCTCCAAATAACCATCGCAGTGGAAAATGGTGATATCACTCTGCCGGTTCCAAGGAAAGAACCCGATCACCTCGCAAAACCAGGCCCGCATGTTCAAAAACATCAAAAAGGTCATTTTTTCTCATAAGAAGTCTCAAGACAAAAAGAGAAAAGAGAAGAGAAAGAGAGGCTACCTCAAGGGCAAATGAGAAGCACCATAGAAGCTTTGTTTCGATCGTACATGTCCAGAGAGAAGTATAACTCACCAATCCGGCCTCTCCCCAAGAGACCGTCCCTATCCCATCCACATCAACCAAAGAGTCAAGGAGGCAAGTCATGGCTAGCGTCCTGCATTAGCAAAGATAGTGATCGACAAAGATCAACCACACGAAAGCTCTAACCACTGGTGGTGGCCACGTCACTACCAAAGAAAGTCCCGCATGCGCTTCGGGATCGCCACCTCGACATTCCTCTCTCCATACCCAATCCTTGGGAATCACTCAAATCCAACCAAAGCTTGGAACTCCTCACCGTAATGTGGTCTCTCCAAGTCACGGGCCTCCCGGTGAACCGCAGCCGCAATCGCCGTAAAATCGGCAGAGTCACAAGTAAGCTCTCCCCACTCGTGGAAACTATGAGTAGAGTCCCACCAAAACTCGTAAAGAGCCCGAACTGTGCCCTTGCTCTTTGAGGTGATGTGAATTCCCGTGCCGACGGCCTCCACAAACGCGTCCCGCACCGGTAGCCCTCACCAACTCTTTAGGGTTCACCCCATTCTTCTCAAAATCCGGCATCCTCTCGCCAAAGATTCACCGCTATCTCGGATGGTCCCCTAGACTTGTTCTCCCGTAGACAAGCACATCAAAAAGAAGTATCACCCTTCATCTCATTTCAAAAGCATGCATATAGTCACAAAAGTGCACATATTTTTTCAAAAGAAAAGCATTCATACAAGTCTTTTTAGCATCTTTTGCATCAAAAACGTGACTTTCATCATTTGAAACACGTCATTTTAAGCACGTTGCTTTCCTAAGGCACAAAATCATAATTTTCACAATTCTTTGCACATAAGCATTATTTTTCAAATAAAATGGCATGCATGAATCATTTTCATCTTCCAAAATCATGTTTTCTCATTGAAAATCAGAATTTTGACCTAGTTCTAGCACAAGGCAAGAACTCCGTCTCATATTTAGACAATTCTCATTCTTACTTCATTTGCGAGAAAAAGTGAGTCATTCTCATAATTTTCATCAAATAAATTGCACATGCATATTCTTAGCCTCATAGGTTGTTCATGCATCTCAAAATCATTCAAAAATCCTAAGAAAATCCTAGAAAATTCCTAAGTTCGGGTTAAGCCCTAAATTATTCAAAAATCAAGCAAAATCATCGGATTTGAGCCAAATAAGAACGCTTACCCCAACCGATCGCGGGTTCGTCGATTTGTGCTCCCTCCTTCCCGGATAGAGCTCCGATGGAGGCGTGAGAAAGTCATACCTCCTATCCGTCCGGACAAGCTCCTTCCTCTTCCTTTGAGCGGCCGCGGAGACATTCCTCCTTGCTTGTCTTGGTGCCGGATCCATCTCAAATCAAGGGAAGCAAGGGAATTCAAAGAATTTCGAAATTCTTTCTTCTCTCCTCTCTCTCTCTCTCTACCGAATGGGCGGCAACAATGCCCAATAACCCGTTCAAATCTGTTTTAAATAATCTGTAAAAATCAGGTTTCCACCGCACGGCTTCTTTTTCCTTCCTCTCATGCCGGCGGCCTCTTTCGCTCCGAGCAAAAATTACGATTTTGCCCTCGGACTTTCCACTTGGGCCTCCAATCCTCGTTATCCTCTAACCGAGATAACACCCTCTTCGAAGATATCCCTTATCTCCTAAGCAATCAAGCTCTATTCCCAAATCACCTCCGTTAATTTCGTTATAACGGGATCACGTTAGGTGACAACCTCCGAATTGTCGAGTTCTTCTTAACTTAAGCTACCTCCGTCATGAATAGTGATGTATGCTTAAGTCATTCAAACTTTGGCAACCCATATCTCTCGATTCGAAAGAGATTGAGACGTATGCTCAAGTCATTGGCAACCCATATCTCTCGATTCGAAAGAGATTGAGACGTATGCTCAAGTCATTGGCAACCCATATCTCTCGATTCGAAAGAGATTGAGACGTATGCTTAAATCATTCTAGCTTTGGCAACCCATATCTCCGATTCGAAAGAGATTGAGACGTATGCTCAAGTTTTTCAAACTTTAGCAACCCATATCTCTCGATTCGAAAGAGATTGAGACGTATGCTCAAGTTCACCAAACTCTAGCTACCTCTATCCACTCGATAGTGACGTAAGCTCTAGTTTCAATTAGGTGACATCCTCCAAGAATTGTCAATCGTGTGACCTCCATTAATTGTCAAAATCTCAAGAATCCTAGACATCGTTCCTAACTATCTAGTGATGCTTGAACTACGATCAAGGCTTGATTCCTCCGGGATACGTAGGTAGCCTTTTATAAAAGGTCCAGCCATCCGACCACTTCGGTCAGCCTGTTCCTTCGTCGCTCCTCGTTGATGAAGTAATCCCTCATAGAGACCACCTTGGTCACTTCTAGCATATCCCCGCAGGATCAATTGCTTGACCTCCTAGGTCATTTTCTATTTTCCCCAAAGAAGAGACCGCTTTTCTCTTCTCCCTTCCTCGCCGGATCTTATTCCGAACTACGGCCCGGCTTGATTCCTCCGGATACGTAGGTAGCCTTCCAAAAGGTTCACCACTCGACCGTCTCGGTCATCTAATCCGTCTCGGCATTCGCCGATCGGATCCTTTTCTATCGACAACCCCACTTGCCTTGCAAGTGACGTTGCCGAGGGGCTTCGTAAGTACCCAAATCCGGCTCATGCCTTCCTAAGTTAATTTTCCCGACAATTTCGATAAGTTTTCCGTAATTCCCGTACCTTTCCCAAATGCTCGGAAACATTCCGGAACTGTTTTTTATTAAATAAGGGCTGAAGAGGATCCTTCCTAATTAAGAAACACGTTTTTCTTAATTAGGAAGGAGGGTTCTAGAATTTGCCACCTTGCATGGTTCTAGAATGCTGAGTCATTCAGGATAAGCCCGCACGGCCGCATTAGCTCGCCGCTTCTTAGCCGCACGGCTTCATTCACCTTATCCAGATTACCTATAAATAGAGGCCTCCTCTACCCATTTCAACACACACAATAGAGGCACAAAATACACAATACACTTATAAACACTCCCAAGACGTGAAGAATATTGGTGCAAGCTCAAGAAGGTGAAGAAGGAAGGCCAAGAAGCTACCTCCCTCCTCCTTGAAGACCCAAGATCAACCTCTCCTCCTAGCTCCGTTCGAAGAAGCAAAGGAAGCAATTGGTAACCTCGCACGCCCTAACCTTGCTTTTAATTGATATACTTGCTCATTGCATTCATATATCTTGCTTGGGACTTGGCATTTATTCATAAAGATCACATCTTTATCACCCCCTTTCCCTTTTGCATGCATTAAGACCTCATTTGTCATAAAAATGTAGTCTTTTTCATAAAGGTGCATCCTTTGCACCTAAAACCCCCATTTTCAAATAAAAATGTCATTTTTATGCATCATTTGCACATAAAAATCCAATCTTTTCAATAAAAATGCATCCTTTGCATTCAAAAACCTTTTCAAATGCATCATTTGCATAAAAATCCTATCTTTACGCATCACTTGCATAAAGATCATTTCTTTCAATCAAAAAGCATCATTTGCTAAAACCAAAAATGTCATCTTTTCATTAAAGAGTCATTTTTCATCATGCATTTTCCCTTTCCCCCAACCTTGGAACGGACCGGTGTAAAAGATCCTATCTTTACATCATTCCTTCCATTAAAGGTTCACGATTTCTTTGGAAAGGGATAACCTTGAACCCTATATCTCCGATTATCGCTTAAGAAAGAGTATGAAGCCTCTATATGAGCTCGACCGTCTTAAAGCGTATGATTGATGGGCTAAGGACCCTCCTTTTCTAAAGAACCTCATCTTTGACCAAAAGAGAGTCATTCTCTCGATCACGCAAGTCCCGAGGGTCCCGAGGTTAAAATGCGATGATCACAAGTCATAAGATGAGGACGGGATCATAATCCCAAATACATAAAATTCCAAGGAATCCCGAGCGACAACCAACAAATGGTTTGTACGTCCGGAAGACAACTTGGGACATTCCCCCCTTTTTCTCAAACACCTGCACACAAGAAAGCACGCAAGCAAGCACGATTACTGAAATCTTGGGAGACTTGCTCCGGCAAGGCACTTTGGGTGAACGCCAAACGTTCTTCCCAAGGGGTAACTTAACCTCCGAACCCAAGTAAAAACCTTTTTTTCAAAGTTTTGAGGTAATCAAAATGGCGTGGCGACTCCGTTTTTCAAATAACTCGGATGTCTTCAAACTCGCGTGAATCCACAAAATTTTGGGCACACATTCACACCACCGTCTTTTAACAAATTTGTCGAGATAGAATCCAAAGAAGAAGAAATAGTTTTTCTCGGTCGTCCAATTTTTTTTGGCTCAATGAGCGTGCCATGGAAAGTGTTATGTACACTTGATGCCATGCTCGTAAATTTAGCTGATTAAGAAAAATAATTATTCTTCAATAAAAGATTATTAAGAAATTAAAAATAAAAATAAAATAGGAAAAATATTGTAAAATAACAAAGAAAATCATACATATAGATCCACGGTCGTGAGTTGAATTAGGAGTAAGATTTTCATTTGTATGGTTCACATCAATACCTGTATATCAAGTATTATTATCTTACAATTTTTTTTTTGGAATTTATATTTATAATGAAAATACTTCAAAATTGACAAAATTCAATAACATATTACCTTGAGCCGTAATACAACTTTGATGATTACTCGGTGAAATCAAATGACTACCCGATGATAAGTCCACTAAATATAAAAATAAATTCATTTAAAATGATAGTAAAAAAATAAATATAAAATCAAGCATTCTTATAATTTAATTTTATACACATGATATTAATGAATATGCTAAAATAATAATAATAATAAAGTAAATAATAAAATTACCATTAGAAATATCCGCCAATGGTAATCGTTGAGAAGATCGTTGCGATAAATTAATGGAATCGTTGTCCACATCAGTAAGAGGCGTTTTTCTTTTCATAGATGCTCTATACATTTGTATAATCTAAAAAAAAACTCAAATATTAATGAACATATATTTAGATAATGTTAATAATATAAGAAAAGTCTAAAAATAAATAAAAATAAAATAACAAAAAAAAGAAAAAAAGAAAAGAAAAATAAAGAAAAATAATGTAAATAATTTAAGAACAGTCTAAAAAAAAGTAAATAATTACTCCCTCCGTCCCAGCCCAGTGTAAACTTATTTCCCTTTTGATCCGTTCCAGCCCAGTGTAAACTGCCATAAACGGCATGTCCTTTATTATTTTATATTCTCCCTACCCCACCCATTTAATCCCTAACTACCCATTAATAACACCCAATTACCCATTTTCCATAATTAATCTAATCCTAATTAAATGCCCATCATCAGTTACCCAAACGCCCAAACATTTCCCAAAAATCCCTACACCCATTTACGCCCTTCTTCAGTGTTCTTCATTTTCTTTTTTGAAGAAACCCTAAGAAACATTGGCCCAATTGAAATGAGGAAAGGGTTAACGGTATCCGTAGTTGGAAGAGGGGTGAGCCTGAGGGGTAGGCCGGCGTGAGTACAATCAGAGAGAGAAGAGGCGAGATTCAAATAAGAGATCAATCGTTTGGAATGATGTTGGGAGGTGGGAATGGAGTATGGAGAGTGTTCGTGTCTTCTTGAGGTACATTTCAAAAGAAAGGGCACCAAATTTGATTATGATAAACCCTAATTTGAGCCAACAGGAAGATGTTTCCATCGCCAATGTCTTTACAACTTCATCAAGCGTAACTCCATCTCTAACACTTGGAACCATGTGAAGGTCAGTCTCAGTAAGCCAACCTCCTTTCGTTTTCTATTTTCACTTCCCAATTTGATTTTGAATACCAGGCTCGCCGGCAGTTTTAATCTTTAATAAGATTTAGAAAATGGTTAGTGTTTTATAACTTGGGTCTGTTTGTATCTAAAGATCTTTTATTCCCATAAAAAACAACAACAATTCCCTATGTGAACTTTCAGTTTTACAACTGGGTTTTGTGGACCGATCCTTCATTGGAGCTACATAATTTTTCTTGGACTTTTGATCTAAAGGCAAGTAATGCAAACTTTGATTGATTTCTTGTGCTTTATGATGGAAATATTTGTTGAATCTTTGCTTTCTGTTAAAAGATTTTGAGGGATTTAAGTTACTGTTCTTTCTTGATTTTCTTTCACTTTCCCTGTTTGTAGCTTTCTTGGACACAAAGAGTACAACCCCATAACTCATATAAGGTCCCTCTATAGTCCTACATCACCTGGGTAGGGGTTGCATCATTCGCCTAAGAAGGGTGTAATAATTGGAAATATAGTGATACTTTGATACCAAATAAGATAGATGGGAAAATGAGTGATGACTACACAATACGACCTAATATCAAATTAGCAACTGGAACAAATATATCTATAAGATTTGGGGTAAATAAGGAACAAATTGCAGAACTTGTAAACAAATAAGGGAGTTATTCTTACCTTGTGTTGATTCTTGAACTACAACAATGGAGCTTTCTTCCTCTACCTTCTTCTTCCTTCTTTTTTCTCACTGTCGTGCTCTCTCTCTCTCTCACCGATTATTTCTATATGCGGCTCCCCTAATCTATATGCCGTCTCTCTGCAAAGAATTACAGAGAGAATTATATATAATTTCGATGTCAGATTATCCTAAATTTCAATTGGATTATCAGAAAATTTGTTCCAAATTTTCGGATATATCAACTAAAAAACACTTATCCTAATTTCGGATTTAAAAAAAAAAATACACTTATCCTATATTTTTTAATTAAAATCTAGAATAAAAATAAGTTGGAAATGAAATTTGTTTTTATCAAAAATTATAACAATTATCCTCTACATTATCTTATCTTTTAATAAAAATGAGTTTGAATTATTAAAAAATTGTTACAGTTAAATATAATTTAGAAATTTAAAGTTAGATATATCTTATCAAAATTTTAAATTTTATCTAAATTTCAATTGCATTATGAGAATTTTTGCTTCGGATTCTTTATTTTGGTATTGTTTTGTTATTGTACAAATTTATTGGCTGTTTTACTTTCTTGGATTATTGAGATACTTCAAAAATGTCAAACAAATTTTATCAGGGAGGAATTGATGTTGATGACTGATTTGGAAAAATATTTCTGCTTGCTTAAGTATCATGTGAAATAAAACTGTAACCAATGATGGATAATCATGTGTACCATACATTTTCCCACTCCCCCCCCCCCACTCCTCTTTTCCATCACTTCCCTTTCCAATCAAGAGAGATAATCATGTGTACCATACATTTTCCTCGTTACAGAGCACTATGCAAGTATAAAAGTGGATTTGTTATATGGCAGGGGTAATTCTCTAAAGAATCCAGCATCAACAGCTTATGCACAAGTATTTGCTCCCTATCATGGTTGGGCTATCAGGAAATCTGTTTCTGCTGGAATGTATGCCCTTCCACAAAATCTCAGCTGCTGAAAAAACTCAATGAAGATGGTGAGTTCATTCTTTATTACCTTTGTCGACAATTATTAATTCAGGCATGCTTATTACCTACCTCTATCACGTTGTTCCAGTCTGATTAGTTCAGACCAATTAAGTGCCATTCGTAACATTTCGTACATGAGAAATCAAACAATCTTATCCGGCCAAAGTCGACTAAATCGGTGTTTGGGCCATTAAGAGGCTCATTGAATGTGTATATATGAATATATGGATCTTTTTATCCGTGTTGATTTGAGTTTCAAACACATGAATAATTCCTTTTGTGGAGATTTTCTATCTTTGGTGCGTACTTCATACCCAGTTCTTACACGTAATTCTCTATTTCTTGTTTTTGTTTTGATTGTTTCTATGTTTCTTTCTTCAGAAACATCTGCGAAGGCTCAGATGCAAACTTACGTTAGTTCATCAGCTCTTGTCATTTTATACATTGACAAGCTTTTCCTCTCAAGAGAACTGGGTCTCGACTGGTGAAACTCGTCGTAAGTAAGGACCATTACTTCAATAATTCTTTGTGATCATTTCAACATCTTTGACGAAATGAATTTCTGGTTTCTTTAATGTGTACGAAAAGTATGAAAAGTGATATAGGAAAGAGAAAATCGTACATATATTTGTTATTAAATTAATAATTTGATCTGTGGGAGTATATTACATTAGAATAAAACTTTCAGAACAATATTTTCTCGCCAAATTACTCCTAGAATGATTTAGTGTACTATTCGCCAAATATCTTTAACACTGTTGAAGAGCCCTTACATTTCAACTCAGGTTCCTCCTGGCTAAACTACTAAAGACACGAAAAACACCCTCAAGGTTGTGGCTCTTCATAATTAACTATCGACATCAACCTAAGCATTTTGCTGACCCTCTATTCCTCAATTGAGATAATAAGGCACACCAACCCTCGAACCCATCTGAGAGTGGACGATCAGGGCCCCTTGTATCAATCCCCTTCCAAGTGTCTGCATGAATAAAGGAAGATCTCAATTCCCTGCCCTCTCTTTAACAACATGTGGTTAAGAGCAAACAATTGTCAGAATCAGAATAATGCACTTCCAGCTCAAGTTAGACTCTCGCCTAAAATTGTCACTCAGCAATCCTTCTTCCTCCTCACTTCTTCCTTAAAGCTACGCTGAGACTCAAGCTTATGAATTTCAAACAGCAATCCTTCCTCAAACTGTTGCCCATGAATTTCAATCGGCAATTCATCCTCCTTGATCATCATCATCATAAACATGATCCTCCAATCATATCAAGCTCGATACGTCTGCATCCTAATAAGGATCTGTGACATGGACTTAAAGCCTTCCTCATAAAGCATATCGCTGTTACAATTGAAGGGACTGACAATCTACGACGGGTGCAACTATTGCTATGAGGACTGATCATCAGCTCATCCATTACCCTACCGCAGTAACAGTCGTAATAAAAGGCAAGAACTATATCTTTGCATGTGTAATTTGAAAAAACAACTAATATTATTAAAAAAACATCCTAATAAATCAAAACAAACAACTAAACCTAAATGTAATCTTCAAACAAAATCATATAACCAAACGGTACTATTAAAAAAACAAAAAACAAATATTGCACTGAGTGAAAAAAGTTGAGAGACTGAATACGATGCTAAAAAATCCTTGTTTTCTATTTATCCAATTTCTCTTGTTTAATTTGCTTGATTCCCTTCGTAACAGACAATTGTATCTCTTCATCATTGGAAGTAGTATCTAACAAACGTTTTTGTGGAGTGAGTGATGTTGAAGAACTGTCACACATAGATTCCAAATGCTTATCCTACATAATAAAAACGTAAATTAACATGATCATAAAAACCAAACTCTCATAATGAAATTGAAGTGGAAAAATAAAAAGTAAACTATGGATAAAAAGAAATTTACCTCATTATTGCAGTTCAAACTGGTCACAATTTCAATTCCATGATTCAATTTGGAAGCAACCTCCTGAAGTTAAAAGCAATTAATGGTTATGAGTTCGAGCTTTTGTCTAAAGCTAATTTGATGTATTTTCTACTTACATTATCATGTATGAGTGATAAAAACTGTGCGATGATATCTGCATCCTCTGATAATTGCTTTACTGTGAAAGTTCGTTTATCTTGATCAGTATCTACAGTTCTTTGGTGAACATCAATCCTGAATAAGCATCGTCTTTCAAACATTTTTCGAAAAGATTCAGGTAGTTGGCCCCGTTGAACATAATGTTATATGAACATTATTTTACATCTATTATAAAGTATTAATCTATCTAATAAAAAAATAACAACAAATTATCTACCTCTGAGACATCGGCAAGAACTACAGGAGCAGACATTCCGAGCAAAGAAGATGCTGTCGCATCGAATAAAACAAAGTGTGTCTCAGCTAGATCTATATCATTCATATCAGTGACCAAAATCCTGATTTTGAACTTAAAAAAAATAGTTACACAATTAGTTCGAATGAAGATAATGATTATACATCTTTTTTATTTGTATATATATATACTCCCTCCGTCCCGGAACAATCTTCACACTTTCCCTTTTGGGCGTCCCAAAACTTACTTCACACATTTAAAACTTACCTAAAATGGAAAGGAATCTTTACTATTCCCTCCACTCATTCTCTCTCCTACATTATTTTAATACTCACAACACCATTATAATTTACTATTCTCTCCACTCATTCTCTCTCCTATTTTATTTTCACACTCACAACACTTTCAATATAATACTCCCTTCTTAAAACCAGTGCAAACAGTGTTTGTGAATTATGTTCCGGGACGGAGGGAGTATATAATCAATTCCGTAAATTACCTAGGGATAGCATTGCCATAAGTTGTCTTGCATTTAGGACAGTTTTTACTGCTCTTTTCAAAGCCTTTAGCACACTTTATATTGCTACACCCATCATAATACCAGGTGGCATATGAATCCACATCCGATATGGTTGCCAATACGGAGTATACGCCAACCTAATAAAAATGATTATAGTAAAAAAGATTAACGTTGATTCAAGAATATTTAAATGAGTATAACCTTTATAAAAAATTAAGTATATTTATAATATACCTCTGTACATGTGAGCAAATCACCAATCGTCTTGAGTTCTTTTTTTTTCAACCACATATCACTATTTATACGACTACTATCATTAGTGGTAATAGTCAAAGTACGACTAACCAATGAAGATCCAGTTTCACGCCTGTAAAAGTGATATATGTAAATTAACATAACCATACAAATGTGTATATAAAATTCATTGATTCTTATAAAGGTTTAGTGTTCATTTACTTGCTAAGATAATTCGCTACTTCAGGGAACGATGCATTAATATGCATCATTAAAGCATGCTTCATAGTACTAACTTTGGTTTTCCCTGTATAAATATTATAAAATTTACTCACATGATAATATGTCTTGAATCAGAAACGTAATTTCAGTATAAGTAAATATACGTAAAAGATACCTTGGTATGTAGATAGCATTACAAACTGCAAAATCAAAATCATTGGGCCTTCCTCGTGTTGATCCCTATTGTCAATATACTGTTTTAACTTATCTCCAAATGAGGCCCACAGGACGGCAGTCAACTCATTTCCACTGTCAAAATAGTAGAAAGTAAATTTAGAATATATCTTAATTAGTCACAAAATATATTAATTAACCTTTAAAGAATAAAATTATTGAAACACATACTCATTATCAATCAACTGAACATCTAGCTTTCTAGCATTAAACCTCTGCACAAACTCAAAATCTCTAAGAGGTAAAATCACCTCTCCAATCACATCTAGCAAATATTCAGCAAATGTAAGTAAATATAATAGTATAAACTTTTGTTTTACCTGTATAAATATAATCTATATAAGATCAAAAAAATAAAAATATGTGCGATTTATAGTTCTCACCGACTACAAAATCCAAATTCAAACTCCCAATTGTTTGAAAAGGCGTGAACTCGAAACTGTTATCTGGAATTTGGACAGACTTGTCGACTTCAGACACGTCAGTCGCCAAACTCATACACAGTTTCCATTTGTGATTTAGTATCGCCTTTTGCAATGGGTGAACACAGTTTTCTTCGACACCAAACTTTGAAATCTTTAGCAATTTACCTTCTTGAAACTTATTTGTCAATAGGGAAGGCAACTTGCTAGGGATCGTTGCTTGGATTTTAGATCCCTGTATAAAATATTAATTATCATTAATTAATTAATTATTTAATTAATTAAATATTAATAACATTTGATAATAAATATATGAGATCAATTACCTCCTGATCAACCAATATCATTTCAGTTGATTTTTTTCCGTATTGTCCAATCAGCTCCCATTGACGTAATATGCGGACATTAACGCTGGATTGTTTAGTTTTCTTGTCAATTGATTTGACAGCAATCATACGGCTTGTAGCCATTACCTGTGTTTTAACATGAGACAGCGAAGAGGCTCCATTAAACTCAAAGTGAGACTAATTTTGACCGCAATCTTAAGTTTTAATTTGTTAAGAAAAACGTCAAAATTTTACCAAGGATAGGCCTGAATTTGCATTATAGCTATGATCAACATCTTTGTAGCAGGGAAACTGAATACAATATCCTAAAATATGTATCTTATTTATTTGGCTGATTCTGAATGCACTCATGCTTGACCCTACCAAATCGCAGTAACATTTGTTGATAAAGATGGAGAGGAAAATCTTATCAAGGTTCCCATTGGAATGTCTATGTTAGAAGCCGCTCATGAAAATGACATAGAGCTTGAAGGTATGCATGTTAAGGCAGATAATCTGGGAATTGCTCCAGATTCAAAGCATTTCAACTTCCTCCTCAATTATTCATAATTATCATTGCCTGATTAGCACCTTGATAGCATTTACTATAATTTGTGGGTTAGTCCTATAATTTGCATTATGGTGCAGCTATAAGATGCTTATACGTATGCAATATCTTTTCTTGCTTTTAGTTGATTAGCTAATTGATTTTCAAATTCATCACAGGAGCATGTGAAGGGTCACTTGCCTGTTCCACTTGTCATGTGATTGTAATGGTATGGTACTCTATACATAATACACAAAGTAGACAATTTTCACTTCATGTTAGGCTCTAACTGTGAACCAAATATTTCTGCACTTGGTTAGGATGTGGATCAGTACAATAAACTTGAAAACCCAACAGATGAGGAGAATGACATGTTAGACCTTGCTTTTGGACTCACAGAAACGTATGCGCCTACATTCTAAACCTAATACAGCCTATATCCATAAAGATATTCCCACTTTTTTTGTTATAATTTTGATTGGGAACTTTGTGTTAGTAGATTCTTATTGAAAAATATTTGAGGCTATTAATTTAACTTTGTATATTGAGAAAACATATAATATTGAGTTATGTTCTTATTAACACGCAACTTGACTTGGAAAGTGCAGGTGTTTCCTCCATTTTTTACATTAGATATCAGATAAATTAAGGGAAATGACAGGGAGCAATGCCTATGTTCCCAAGAAGGTATGATCAGATCATCCATGGATTTCCTTACTCCTTACTCGTGTATTTGAGATAGAATACAGTTGTATTTTATACAACCGAATTCCTAAATCCAATGGTTTGTCATAGGTCTTTGGGGCTGGTCTGGTCATTCAAGTATAAATATGAACAATTAAACCACCACTTTCAGAGAGGTATGTTTGTATAAGAAAACGCTTGTTTGACCTTGTACTATAACGGAGTCTATGATTTATCGAGTGTTATCGGATTAAGTAGTTATATGTTCAATTCAGTCTAATGGTACATAGCTTTGCATCGTAAAGAAAATTACACTTTGATGTCGAAATCCAAAAGGGCTGACCTCTTTATTCTCCTATGTAGAATGTTTAATCATCATTTCCTTTCTTGGTCTAACACTGAGTGATTATGTTTGTGTGAAATAAAAATTGTTTGATATTGAGGACTTCCTAGGACAATGATTTTGAATGTTTAATATTTACCCATTTTATCGAATTGGGTATGATTATTTTCATTTTCCAGCGCCCTGCATCTTAATTTTTTTTTTTTAATTATATATTGGGGTTTAGTTGCTATGTTTGCTAATTTTATTTTCTAATTTCTTTAACTATCTCCAAGGAAAATTTTGTGGTTTTATAGAGATTGGTATTATATGCCTGTCCTGCCAACCATTGCAGTTCCATTTCACTTTTTTTGGGTATGTTGCTTGACTTGAAAAGTTATATTTTTTAAGATTTAGGTTTCAATTCCCCTGAAATGACTCAAATATGAATTTAGTGAGTTGAAGTTTGATTAACTACTTTGTTATGGTTGCTACTTTAAGTTGCAGAAATTGTCACCCACTATGAAAATTTAGGGGGTTATTTTTTATGTTTAATTATACTCATTTCATGGGTTGATAATAATTTTATCTAATTCAGACTTCTTATGACCTCTCTCTCTTATGTTTTTCTTGTGCAAATTTTACGGTTATAAGAAATTGGTATTATAGGCCTTCCCACTAATGCAGTTCCATTTAACAATGATATGGTTCATTAAAATAAGCACGCTTGGTTGACTTTCTTAGGTACATAATAATTTTGCTTACAGAGAAAGAGATAAATTTGAATCTAAAAAAATGAAAATCTTAAATGCTAAATTGATCAAGAATTCAAAATGCTTTATATAATACTGGTAGATTGAATCATGTATTTCTAGATCTTATTTGAAAGAAAATTGGACTTCAATGAAACTCGTAAACAAAGAAGGGAGTTATTCTTACCTTGTGATGATTCTTGAACTACAACAATGGAGCTTTCTTCCTCCTTCTTCTTCCTTCTTTTTCTCAATGCCGTGCTCTCTCTCTCTCTCACCTATTATCTATATATGCGGCTCCCTAATATATATGCCGTCTATCTCTGCAAATATTTATTAACCTAAATATCCGAAATATATATAATTGAAAAAGATTTATTCAAAATTTAGCCAGTTATATATTTATTATCATAAATATCCGAAATATATATAACAATTATCCTCTACATTATATTATCTTTTAATAAAAATAAGTTTGAATTATTCAAAAATTGTTACAGTTAAATATAATCTATAAATTTAAAGTTAGATATATTTTATCAAAATTTTAAATTTTATCTAACTTTCATTTGCATTATCATAATTGTTTTTTTAAAATTTCGAAACTGTTGTTGCAATCATATTACTAATTTTTGAAAAAAAAATTGACACATAGGACCAATATTATTTTAGTTTAGATTATTGTTCCACGGATTGGGTCCAAATTACCACCCCTAATTTATTAGTTGGTATCTCCTGTACAAATTCAACATGAGCTAAATTACTGAGGGACAATCCCAATCCATCTATTTTTCTTGAATGTTCTCCACAACTAAAATGTGACAATTGAATTGAGGTTGTTGTGTAAGTAATTAATGATTTTGATAAGAAAGTATCCACTTGAATTTCTCCATTTTTTTCTCAAATTTGAACCAACTTTTTTGGCACAATATTAAAAAAAAAAAAATAGGAAAGAGAATGAGTAACAGAAAGTTTACCAAACTGTTCTTAGGCCTTGAGGCTACTTTTCTGAGCATACCTGTAAGTGTTAAAGGAAAGCATGAATTGAAAGATCTTCTGAAGAAGATGATGGCGTAACTGTCACAAGAGTGTGGAGAGTTGCGTTCTGCAGGCAGTATCTGTATATCTAAGTTTAGAACCTGTTTGGTCAAGAATTTATTAGTTTGGTTGCTATATATTATCCTATATATTTAATAAAACCAGTTCTTTTTAGAAATCTCTATTGGTTAAATTGAGTTTGTGAGATTGAACTGCAACATCCATAAATACTGATGTAAAATATGTTGTTCATTTGAATACTTCATGATGCTTCACCTGATGAGCCTCTAACATTTCTACTTTTTTTATTAACTTCGTAGTTGACTCAATTCCATCTAGCGATGCAGGTTTGTCATGTGATCATCTATATTCAGGAAGGATCTCGCTTTGATTTCCAGATCTTGAAAAAGTTTCGGGTGTTGCAAGCTGCCAAACATGGTTTGTCTCCAGTTGTTAGACCAAGAAGTTCTTCCCCATTGACATCTAAGTCACATGTGTCATCTTCTTCACGTACTTCTCCGTCAGGAAGATCATCTAAAAATCGTTCCCCTGGTAAAGGGGGTCCCATTGCAAGTCGAAATACTTCGGCAATGACACCAACGTCAGGTTTAGGTTCATACTCCTATTTGTTTCCTGGGGCAGAAGAAGTATATTGTAATATGTTTTGCATCTTCAAATGTAGATAGAACTATAGTTAAACATGCACATGATAAACACATGTTTTTGCAAGGAAAATTTACCAAACTGTTTTTAGGCCTTGAGGCTACTTTTCTATATTATTATTATTTTTTTTTTGTATTAAAAAATAAAAAAAGTGTTACTGTGTAAGCCAACCGCATACAACCATGTCATACTCCAAATATGCTTAAACCATGTCATACACATGAAACGTAACCACTATTAAATTAAATTTTTATTTCTTAATAAATAAAACCATTGAATTGCTTAAAAATAACACTATAAAGCAATAAAAAAAACATCCTAATAAATAATAAAAAAACAACTAAACCTAAAGTCAAATAAAACCATTAACATTCCCAAAACAACTCATAAATTTCAAGATCAATTATGCAATTAGCACATCCAGTATTTTCATGTCTTGAATAATAGCACCAACTTTTGTCCTTGAAATGAGCTTCAACATTGCAAAATATTGGCCATTTGTAGAAATAATAATCATTACTCTTCCATAATGATTTGATGAATGACTTCAAATTAGAACGATAGTTAATCAACTGAATCTTGATGAAGTCGGATTTTTGGAAAGTCATGATGATTTGCTTTCCAATTTCTTTTTTCGATTCATCCTCATTGAAAATTAGTACTACCCCTAGAGAATACAATGCCTCCATATGACCTTTATCTGCAGCTTTTTGTAGATAATTAATACCGGACTGCAAACTCACTTTATCATATGAACCAATCTGAAAAAGATATAAATTAATTAATATTACTTTAAATAACTAAAAAATAATAATTATAAAATTGTTACGGCGAGTACTACTTAAGAAAAATAGGTAATTGTTTACATACCAACCCGTGACGGAATAGAGCCTCGGGATTTCCACATGCAAGACACCTATCCAAAAATCTTGTTGCTACATTAGTCCGACGCCACCATGGGTTAATTGGAAAATCCCGGAGTGAACCTTGCTGATATATATAATCATCATTCTCTGCCTCCCAAAATATCCTAGAAGTTGATTTAAGATTTACAAAATCGAAAAACGAATTTGCAAGAACGCGAAGAAAAATTTCAATTATAAGGTCCATAGGAAGTTGGTCAATGGAAACCATTGTAATTGAAAACACAAAAGAAATTTAAAGAGTTGACTGTGAAGAAAAAAAAACAGTTATATACGAAATATAGATGAATGACTTCATATTTATAGGCTAAAAAAATTATATAAGTGTTTTGTTTTTTCATAAATCCGAAAAAAATTAAGTAATATATTCGGATAAATCTCAAAAATTTGAGATAATCCGAACTTAAAAAAAAAAAAGGGTGTACTGATTTTGAAAAGGGAAAACATGGAAAAAAAAATTGAGTGATTTTTGAAAAATAAATGTGTACTTCAAATAATGTGTTTGTTGCATTGTCATCTCCAATCTCCAGGTCGGTAGTAACTAACGTGTATTGCATTGCATTCTTATTAATAATGAGGACACAAGGTTACATCCACAATGAGTACTTCTATCATCAGATTTATTAATTAAAAAAAATTTATCCTAATTTCGGAAATATCCGAAATAATTATAATTGAAAAAGACACCAAGTTATAAAAAACCTCTGTTAGTATATGAAAAAAAAAAACACTTATCCTATATTTTTTGAATTAAAATCTAGAAATATCAGAAATAATCATAATTGAAAAAGATTTATCCAAATTTTAATCTGTAGAAATCCTATTTTCACCACTTATCTTATTTTTTATTTAATCGGAACATATAATTATCCTATTATATGTATTATATCCCATTTTTTTAATTATCCTAGATTATGTTGCAACCTCTGTTATTTTGCAACTTCTGTTTTGATTTTGGATAAAAAAAGCCTATATTCGGATTTATGAAAAAAACACTTATCCTAACCGAATTTTTCATCCTAATTTCGGATGAAAAAAATGAGTAATGCAATCAAAATTTATTGGCATTATCAGAATTTTTTCCAAAAAATAAAATTTGCAACTCCGTCCTGATCTGAATCCGAAGAAGGATCCGACATTGCAACTGCTTTCCAGTGCAATGCTGGCAAATACTTTTTTACAAACTCAATAACCGGTTGTTTGTCCCGAATTATCACGAAACAACATCAAAACCTTACTTTCGATATTCACAATGTTGACAAACACAAAACAGGTGCCCATTGAAGAGTTTACTTTCAAGCACTTTTAGTTACACACATACACATAAATATCATTAATGAACTTGTGGATTACAAATGCAAATTAGTACAATTTAATATACTCCTCGTAAGGTGATTTTAGTGCCTTCGCTAAATATGATACTCATAAAGGGAATTTTTTTTTTTATGTACACTCATTAGGGACAGAGACAACATTCATCACCCAAATATCCTTACTCTTCAAAGCAGATCAAAATGAACCCATATTTGCCTTCATTTCCATCTCGTTCCTCAAAGTGTCTGATTTAATCTTCGGACTTAAGAAGCATTATTTACAGCAATGGAAACCTGCACACATCCAAAAAGACAACAACATCAAAGTCAAATCTTTAAATAATTAGATAAAACCTGATTTCCAAAGAAATTCAAAACCAATTATCAATAGTCACACCTGTTTATGAGATCGAAACATGCAATGTCAGCCTTGACAAACTTGAAATTCGAAATTGGAGAAGCTTGGTTGTAGATTCTTGAGGCTTGAGCAGTAGTCGAGTTTATCCAGGACCACGATCCTGTACTGTGAGTACTTCTTGACAATCCGGTTGGTTACATGGGATGCAATGAAGCCAGCTGCTCCAGTTATGAGAATAGTTTTTGGTGCGTATGAATCTGATTCATTAGATGACATCCTTCCTGCTTTTGGAAGGATATTTAGAGCCCGTTTTAACTGAGACAATTCATCAAATAGTTGATCACAAATGAGATGATAATCTAAACTTCTCAAACATTATTTTGGATTTCCAGATGCTTTACCATCTACTGCAATCAGGCGGAAGGTCCTTTTACTCGCCTAATCAAATCCATGAAATTAAACAAAACACAATTAATGCTTCTATGAAGTTCAAATGATGATGTAAATAGTTACGATCTGAAATCGATTACATACATATTGCATAAAAACTAACTTGTGATCTAAGAGAAAATATAATCCATAAGGAGAGGGAGAGTATTCTGCTCCAGCAAGTATTCTTTTGAGTTCCCATATTACCTGTGAAATCGATTCTGCAATATTTGTAGCCAATATTACCTGCATCAGCAAGAAACTTTCACAGAATGGTCAAATAATTAAGTCCTTAGGAATCCAAAACATGATGTCTCTTCTTATTACTTGTATTTCCTTTTATATGTTATCACAAATGAGATGATAACATATAAAAGAAGATTATCCATCACATACTTTTAAACATCTTGTTTTTGAATCGTTTCATTTGTTTCATAACTTTCTCAATATCCAAACATCACTTAGGTGAATGTTAATGCAAAAACCTTCTAAATCAACTAATCAGGTTCTGATTCCTTACCATAAAATTTGCACGATCTTAATTCTATAGGGATCAATAATATATTTTCATTCTATACATCATGCACCCTTTGAATTCATCTGTTATAAGGTAGTTTTGTTTTAAAGAATCAAATACACAACACATACAAACACACACACGTATATGGATATATAATGCGTCCAAGAAGAACCACAAACCTGCCACTGGCTTTTTATAGTCTCGTACTCGGACTTATTTATCGCCACATGATACTCCTATCCGCGCAAGTTGAATCATATGGATAATACTCCAATAAGAATGACCGAGACTGAAATTATAAATGAAACTCATAAATTGAGCAATTCAAAAGAAAAAACAAAAAAGATAACTTATAATGCCACAATATCTTAACCTCTTTCCGCAAATTGTGCTCAACTGCTCCATAAAAAATTCTCTTCCTTAAAGCCTCTGAATCCATTACACGGCCTTCAGAATCCAAGAATGTGGCCCACTGCAAAATAAATAATTAAGTCCTTAGGAATCCAAAACATGATGTCTCTTCTTATTACTTGTATTTCCACGGCATCAATTCATACGATTAAAATTCAAAGATAGAGAGAGAGATGAAACCCTAACCTAATTGAATACACACCTCAAGAAAACTCCAGTGTTAGGGTAGAAGAAATAACTTAAATATATAAACTTCTAAACGGATGGAAAACGGGAGTTCCAATTTGAAATGGAAACTTACCTCTATAGTGATCCCATCCCTACAAAATGCAGGGAAGTGCTTGAGTTGTTTACCACATTTCCAAGGTACACCCGACCACACAATGTCCAAAGCAGGTACTTCTGGAATATGGTGAAACCACCTCACTTTGACCTTCTTCTGGCCTTTCCTGTCTTCATACATATCTTCCAAATAAGCCAGGTGGCGCTTCTCTTCTTCCGCCATCACAAATACGAACGATTGTATTCGAACATTGTTGAGTAGAAGAAATAACTTAAATATATAAACTTCGAATGTATGGAAAACGGGAGTTCCAATTTGAAATGGAAACTTACCTCTATAGTGATCCCATCCCTACAAAATGCAGGGAAGTGCTTGAGTTGTTTACCACATTTCCAAGGTACACCCAACCACACAATGTCCAAAGCAGGTCCTTTCAAATTCCTTGCCAGACGACCCTCATATCCAGCACCGACTCCAGACATGCGATCAACTTTAGGTGATTCTGCCAAGTGCAACAGTACACAGTGTAAATACTTCAGAATAGGTATATGCGATGTTGATTGCCGAGGAAAAATGGCTACATTAAGTATTTAAGCCAGTCAATAACTAAATAAGTATGCCATATTATTGCAACTGTGGAAAATGAATTTCCAAAATCAGGTATAAAATACAGAATCAGAAACCAAAGAAAAAGGCATCCTGAAACAAAAATAGTATCGGCTGAATGAAACAGATTCAACTTTAAACTTCACTGTAGCTTTTAATGGAGCTCAAGAAGTCCCATGGATTGTCAAAACCACCGAATTCGACTTATCAATTTCAACATAATTTTTGAAATAACTTCATTTTAGGGTTAAGAACACATGATACAACGTAAAAGCGGATTGAAACTGTTAATGACAGATCAAAATCAATTAAAATACACGGCATCAATTCATACGATTAAAATTGAAAGATAGAGAGAGAGATGAAACCCTAACCTAATTGAATACACACCTCAAGAAAACTCCAGTGTTAGGGTAGACCAAAGCGCGAGAATTTGCTTAGGAATGCTGGCGTGAAACGGGACTTTGATTTTCAGTTCGTTATGAACAGATGGGAATGATTTTGGCTGAAGAATTTGTGTTTATCACTTTATCTCATAAATTTGAAGGAATCTGTGTTTATCTCAAAATTTTAAGACTTATCTAATATTGTTTTAGGCTTTTATTTTTTTTATTTTTCGGTAATAAATAAAAAGATGGCTGACAAATTAAAATAAAAATGAGTTGGAAATGGAGCTGATGACGTGGCCTTTGACGTGGACTTTTCTGGAGGCTCTAAATAGTTTTGTTGTTTATATTATATATGATTGGTTACTGATTTTGGTATTGATATTGCTACAAAACAACTTTATATGCCTAGTTTTAATTTATTTTTTTATATGCAACTTTAATTCAAAGCTGACATGTATGAATGAATGAATGATGAAATATTTTCTTTTTTGATTATTGAAATTGTAGTCTCCCTTTCTACATATTTTTTTTTATATGCAACTCTGAAGGTGTGAGGTTGTACTACTACTACCTATACTGATGTTAAAATTTTGAATGGTGTTCCAAACGACACCGAATGACACCGAAACCAAATCGAACCGAACAAAATCGAAACCGAACGATTTTGAAATATAAAAACCGATATTTTTCGATTCGATTTCATTTTTAGCCTAAAACCGAACCAAATCGGACCGTGCACACCCCTAAAAATAAGGCACCCCAAAATGGAAATTTTTTATTTAATGAAACTCACTTTTACACTCATAACAACTTTTCACGTATTATACTCTACTACCCTTTCTCTCTCATTTCTCACTCCTACCCCACTTTTCATACTCACAACACCTAATATACTATTTTCTCCGTTTCAAAGTATTTGTAGTTTTAGAAGAGATTTTTCACCCCAAAATACTTGCAGTTTTGATTTTTTTCATAAAAAATTTACACAATTTGCCTAAACTATCCTTATTTATAATTAGATAGTCAAAATACTTGCAGTGTTGAATTTTTTTTCATAAATTTTTTACACAATTTGTCTAAATTATCCTTATTTATTATTAGATAGTTGTTAGTGTAAAATCATTTAATTGCCTAGGTATTTGAAATATTCAAAGGATAATTTAGGCTATTTGATATACTCCCTCCGTCCAAGTAAGTATTTCACAGTTACTGTTCACGCGTGGATTAAGGAGAGAGTATTATATTGAAAGTGTTGTGAGTGTGAAATTAAAATAGGAGAGAGAATGAGTGGAGGGAATAGTAAATTATAATGGTGTTGTGAGTATTAAAATAATGTAGGAGAGAGAATGAGTGGAGGGAATAGTAAAGATTCCTTTCCATTTTGGGAAAGAAACAAAGTGTGAAGTATGTAATTGGACGCCCAAAATAGAAAGTGTGAAGTATGTAACTGGACGGAGGGAGTATATTGATTGCTTTTCGTATTATGTGTGAAAAATTACAAATATTTTGGGACGAATAGAGTAATACTTTTTTTCAATCTCCGTGCTCAACTAAAAAAATCATATTTCGAGTAGGACGAAGGAAATATGTATTAATATATACTCCCTACGTTCCACGTGAATGAATAACAAAAAATTGGGTAAAAGAATTAAAAAAAGTAGGAGAGAGAATAAGTGAGAAAAATAGTATGGGTGTAAGTGATTCGGTTCAAACCGCGGTTTGAAATCGAATCGAACCGAACAAAATCATGCGGTTTGATTTGGTTTTCAAGTATGAATAGTTTGGTCTCAAATTTTGGCAAATCACATGATTCGGTTTGATTTGTGGTATGACCCTCTTAGACCAAATCAAACTGCGGTTTAAAACCGAACCACCAAACCAAACTACATTACATAAACTAATCCTAACCCCCGTTTTGTATCTTATTAATTTTTCGTATATTTACTAAAATTTTCTGTTATATCAATAAAAAAATATACATTACCTAGACTAATCCTAACCCCCCTTGTGTATCTTATTTAATATTAATTTCATCATTTGTTATCGTCATTGCGACACATAAATAACTAATTTTCCTTCCACGATCAAAGATTGTAAAGTGTTTTTCTTCTTTCGACCTCTTTCTTCCTCTAGTCTCTCTCTTTCTCTAACTTTTCTTTTAACGCCCACCATTTTCGCTCTTCCTCATATATAACATAAAATTTAAACAAAATAAAAATAAGTTTCAGTCTGAATCGTAGTTTGAACCGTAGTCCAAATCATGGTTTGATTAACGGTTTGAACCGCGGTTTGAACCACAATATTGAATCGCGGTTTGAACCAAACCATAGCGATTTGGTTTGGTTCTGTTTGAATTTTTTTCATGGTTCGATTCGGTTTGAAATTTTTCCGAACCGATGACTATTGGTTCGATTCGTAAATTTGCCCAAACCAAACCAAATCGAACTATTTACACCCTTAAAAAAATAGTAATTTGATTGGTGTTTTAAGTATAAAAGTAAAGTATAAGAGATAATAAATGGGATAAATAGTGTAAAAACTTTGCTATATTGGGCAGTCTGCACTTACGTGATACGGACGAAAAAGAAAATAAGTCTCTAATCACGTGAGACGGAAGGAGTATGCAACAATAACAACAAATTATGAGTATCAAAATAATTTGTAATTGGTTAATATAAATACTCATATATCATCATCATGAAAGAAAAGATTTAAAAAAAAAAAGAAGAGAATAAGTTAAAAAAAGGACTTTTCTATTGTGTGTTCATGAACACATGATAAGGATTAAAGATTTTCTTGTAATACGTATCAAATTAATACTTGACACATATTACAAGAGAATCTTTAAAGATTTTCTTGTAATATGTGTCAAGTATTAATTTGACACACATTACAAAAAAAATCTTTAATTCTTATCATGTTATCATGTGTTCATGGACACACAATAAAAAAGTAAAAAAAAAAAAAATTGATTTTTTTTACTGTTTGCTTTAGAAAGGCTTTCTCAGCATCCAATCATTACCTCCGGTACCAGACAAGCCGACAACATAATTAGGACTCTACCTCATCCTAGTTTTCAACAACCCCGCGGGTCTCTATAATCTGTCTTGTGTAACGTTTGAGTCAAATAGTCAAGAGGCTCAAAATGTTTTACTCCCTCCGTCCCAATCTAAATGTCCAAAAATGGGTTCGGCATGAGAATTAAGGAAAGTGAGGTAAGAAAGAGAAAAAGTGAGGTAGGAAAGAGAAAAAGTTTAAATGTTATGAGTATAAAAAATTAAATAGGAGAGAGAATGAGTGGAAGGAATAGTTAGGAGAGAGAATGTTGTGAGTGTAAAAGTAAAGTAGGAGAGAGAATGAGTGGGTGGAATAGTGAAAAAAAGTTTTCTTTTTTGGAAATGAGACATTTTCAATGGAACGCCCGAAAAGGAAAGTTTGGACATTTAGATTGGGACGGAGGGAGTATTTAATAAAACTCGCTTTTACACCCCCAATCATTTTTTTACGAATTACTCCCTCCTTTTCATGTGAATATAAATTTATTTTCTTTTTGGTCCGTCCCACGTGAATATAAACGGTCCAAAATGAAAATAAATTTATTATTTTATATTCACCCTATCCCACCCACTCATTCTCTTTCTTCATTTCCTACCACACAATTTATTCAACTAACTCCACTCATTCTCTCTTTTCATTTCCTACCGCACATTTTCATTATCTTAATAATACTTCTTAATTATTGTGCCCAAGAAATTGATTTGTAATCACATGAGACGGAGGGAGTATATTTTACTAGTAATAGCTCGTGCTAAGGTTACGTGTTTTTTTTTTTTAATTAATTTTTTTTTATTTTTTAATTAAAAAAAAATTAATTTTTTTTTAAGGGCAAAATGGAAAAGGGACAACTTAGTGAGGGCAAAATGAAAAATTTGGCTTATGAAACTGTTCATAGTACTGTAGATAGTGGAGGTGTGATTTATACTATAGATTTCACTTTTCTTTTTCTTTTCATTTTTCTATTTGAACAACAGAATAAAAGTGATGGGCTAGGCCCATCGAGCAAGCCCAGTAATTTACATATTATTGTCACCACATTCTCAGTGGGCTATGCCCAATTATTACCCGGCCCAAAGCCCATCAGCAAGATCAGTCGACCTAGCTCATTGTTCGACATACGTGGTCCCGACCTAGCTATCGTCCGACATACGATCCATATTCTATTCGGGTACGGCCCGACCCTATCCATCAGTTAGGTCGACCTGGATCCAAACAGGCGACCTCCACCAACGATACTACGTCGACCTACAGAGTCCAGGCGTATTTACGATTCTTTTCTTAACAGAATTTCTACAAAACAGGAGTTATTTATGGACATGATATCTTATGCAAATCTGATCCGTGATTATAGGGATTTCATACAATCCTACCACAATTATATCTCTCATCACCGACTATAAATACATGACAATATCAACCGTTTCAAGGTAATTGCTATTTAATATTGTGAATACATCTGTTCATTATATTTCATCAGCTCTCATATATACCATACTTACTCTCACGCCCGAGGGTCTTCGCCGGAGACCATTCCGGCTAGTCGTGAAGTTTGTTTTTCGGAGTTAAAGCCAGGTGATCAGTCATGCAGCTGGACGAAAATTGATTACAACACGATTCTTGCAACATCAGTTTGATTCCATTGCCGAGAATCGTTGCTTTTCGACCTCGAAATTTTTCTCAACCCATCATGGTGACTTCTGACGGTCACGTTTCGGAAGCCTCGAACGAGCCCAACGAAGGAAACGCCGGCGCTAACACGGACGCTGCTGCTGGAAATCACAATGTCAACATGCCTCCTTCTCCTCCTCCTCCACTGCATCAGCCCAGGAGAGCAACACGTTCGAATAGCGTTGCGGATGGCAGAGGCTTGCCAGATGGCAGAAGGGAGAAAAGACCTATGGTCGACCAAGGAGCACAGCCCCCTCCAAAACGCCAACAAGCAGGGCGAATGACTGCAGACGACAAACCAGGTCCCTCAACCGATCCCCTCAGTAGAAAGGAGATGATGCAGGAGCGGGCTAGACTTTTGGCAGAATTGCTGGATATGCCAGACTCACCCGATCATAATGATAGAATGTCAGAAAGGGCAGCTCCCTCTCAAAATTCTCACAGGCAGCCTGACGGGAGTGCTAAGCAAAACGGGAGCGCTAGGCAGAATGGCGAGCAGCAGATCATACCACACATTCGCACCCACATACCGGTTCCACCTGACAACTTGAGAAGTCATCTCAATAACAATAGGGAATAGGAGGCTGAATCCAACTCGAGGAGACAAAGGAAAGCCGAAATAAACATACGCAGGTCGCCTGCCAAGACGGAGAGGTCTTATTCCCGTCGTGAGGAAAACAGGCACATGTTGCCTAGTAGAGCGGAAATATCGCAATCTCATCGAGATAGGAATGGGTGCAAGTCGCCAACAAGAGGGGATAGGCGCAGGTCGCCTGTAAACCCAGTAAGGTCGCCTTCTCATAGAGGTCGACGAGGTTGAGAGGTGACACTCCCTAGAAGTGAAAGGCATAGGGCCAACTCAAGAAGAGAGCCTCTCCGGGATGAGCGACAAAGATCCAATAATGTCTCACCATCAAGAAACGACAATCCAGATGCTAGGGAATGGTTGCAGTGGAAAAAGATGTTAGTGCAATGGGAGGCCGACAGGAAGGAGGATACTGGAAAGGGCGAACGAAATGACTTTACTCTTCGCCCCTTGTCCAGAGAATTGCTCGAGCGACGACCTCCTAAAGGCTTCAAGTTGCCCGCTCTTGACAAATATTCGGGTGCGACCAATGCCCAGAACCATATGCAACATTTGGAAGCTACCATATGCTTCTCGCCACCGAGGATGATATGATGTTCAAGGCACTAACCAGCACCCTCACAGGGGCAGCACTGACCTGGTTTCGTGGTTTGGCACCGGGTTGTATTACCACATGGGAGTACATGAGGTGGAAGTTCCTAATCGCTTCTCGACAGCTGGAGCCCGAAAATTGACGATCACCGACTTGAACAATCTGGCGTAAGGAAAGAATGAAAGCTCGATGAGCTACTATACCAAGTTCAAGGAGATGGTCGACAAAATTGAAGAGGACCTGACAGACAGAGTGGTGATAAATTGCTTCAGGAATGGGGTGACCTCTGCAGACTTAGACTACGAGCTACAATGTGGCCATACCTGAAGAGAGGAAAGAAAAGAAGAAGGAAAAAGGTCCTAAGTCCGAGGTCGTAGACACTGATAAGAAGGACCCAGCAAAAAATGGTGGTAACAACAAGAATGGGAAAAACAGAACAAGGGCGACTGAGCGAGTGCCCAAGACTTTTACCCCGTTGACAGTAAGTCACACCGAAATCTTGAATACGGTCGAGCTAGGCCCACCTGCCCCAATGAACCCAGGAAATAAGTTCAGAAGGGATAACAGCAATTATTGTGATTATCACAAGGATACGAGTCACACTACAGAAGACTGCATGAGTCTGAAACGTATCATTCAGAAGTGGGTCGACAGTGGGAAGCTCGACAGATATGTGAAAGGAGCTCAGCCTGGCGGAGGTGAGCGAGCAGCTGGAGGTATACCTGAGCCAAGGCAACCTCGAATGAATTTGGGAGTGATCACTGAGCAAGCTAGCAACATCGCTCTGAAACATAAGATTTTTCAGCTCAACAAAGCCCCTCACGTGCTGCCTAGAAGCTACATAAGAGACGAGGTTATCGGTTTCTATCCGGAGGAGCTAGCGACCAATGTGGCATCTATAGAGCAAGTTCTCGTTATCCCGGGGGTGATTGATGGGTGTACGACGAGCAGAATCTTGATAGACACGGGGGCTGCAAAGATATCATTTTCTACAAGACATTCAAACAAATGGGACTTACAAAGGAGCAGTTGTCGCCCTATGATGGTCGACTTGAAGGCTTCACCAATCATGGGGTCGACGCTAGGGGGCAAATCGAGCTGGACGTCGACATAGGCCAACATCCATTCAGGGTCACGACTAAGGTAATATTTATTGTTATTGATGTAAATAGTGATTATACTGCTATTTTGGGTATCCCTGGCCAGGTCGCACTTGGAATGGTGGCCTCTGTCCCCCATAAGCGAGTTAAATTTCCAATGTTAGCCAGAGTAGGCTGCGTGCAAAGTACAGCTCGAGCTTACCTAGATCACGTCCTCCAAACAAGGAAGAAGAGGGAGCTAGAAGTTGATACTCCTGAGGGATACTGGAAGCTTTCTAAATCTGTCACCACAACTTTACGACTATCTACAATCACCTGCGTGGATGAGGCGACCTATCACTCACATGAATATGTCATGACTGAGCCGACACGTCCCTCTCAAGACACTATGGTTGATTCGGATGCATTTATGGTCGACCAAGTCATCATAGGCGACCTATGCTTAGAGATAGACCAAAACTCGGGGGCCACCAGCGACGAGATTGCAGCTGAGCTAGATGGCATGATTTTTGAAGAAGCTCCCCACTTGGGGGCCGAAGAAAGATAGAAGGTTCGGGGGATCATTATCGAGACCTTAAAATTCAGAGATGGTCCGGAGTTAGAGGTTGTGGACGAGCTAGAAGCAGTGGCGACTGATCTCTCCTATCCCGATCAAAAAATTCAAATCGGTAAGCAGTTGTCAGCTGAGGAAAGAGCATAGACTGTCAAGCTACTGGGTGAAAGCAGTGATGTTTTTGCTTGGCATATGGAAGACATGAAAGGAATCAAGGAGGAGGTCGTTGTTCACAGACTGGAATTTAATCTGACTATGAAGCATAAGGGACAAAGGCTGCGAAGTTTTGCTCGTGATAAAAAGGAGGCGATCAAACTTGAGGTATAAAAACTTTTAAGTGCAGGTATCATCATGGAGGCTACACATACCACCTGGCTAGCAAATGTGGTGATGGTGAAGAAATCTAACGGCAAATGGCGTATATGTGTCGACTTCACCAACCTTGGTCTAGCCTGCCCAAAGGATAGCTATCCTCTACCTCGGATCGACAAGCTCGTGGATTCTATATCTAGGCACACCACATTGAGCTTCCTCGACGCCTATTCATTCTACCACCAAATCAAGATGCACAAGGATGATGTAGTAAAGACCGCCTTCCAAGCCGCTGGAGGTATCTACTGCTACAATAAGATGCCATTCGGCTTGAAGAATGCAGAAGCGACCTACCAGAGGATGGTCAACAAAGTCTTTGCCTCCCAAATTGGTCGAAACATAGAGGCCTACGTCGACGATATGGTCATCAAAACAAAGGCCGGACGTCATGTGGTCGACCTAAGGGAAACGTTTGCCAACTTATGAGCAAACGACATGAAGCTAAATCCTAACAAGTGCGTATTTGGGGTAGCCGCAGGGAAGTTTTTGGGTTTTATGGTTTCTCAGCGAGGTATTGAAGCCAATCCTGAAAAGATCAAGGCTCTGGTCAACATGAAAGAGCCTACGAGTATCAAGGAGATGCAGCGACTCAATGGAAGGGTGGCAGCCCTAGGTCGATTTATTGCTAAGTCGGAAGAAAGGTCTCTCCCCTTCTTTAAATCTTTGAGGGGGACGAAAATTTTTGAGTGGACGGTCGAATGTCGTTCGTCGTTCCAGCAGCTTAAGGAGTATCTTGCCTCTCCACCGTTATTGAACAGCCCCATTATGGGGGAAACATTGTTCGTTTATCTGTCTGTTGGCGATCAAGCCGTGGCCGCTGTTCTAGTTCGAGAAGAAGGAGGGCTACAGAAGTCTGTGTATTACGTGAGCAAGGCCCTGTCTAATGTGGAGGGTTGGTATTATAATGTAGAAAAGGTGGCCTACGCTTGGTTGTAGCATCAAGGAAACTGCGAGCTTTTTTCTTAGCTCACCCCATTGTCGTGCTAACTAATGCCCCTTTAAGTAAAATAATACGTAAGCCAGAAAGTTCAAGCCAATTACTCAACTGGTCAATTGCTCTCACAGAATTCGACATTGAGTATAGGCCTCGAAAGGATTTGAAAGCTCAAGCTTTGGCAGATTTCTTGGTCGAGCTTACGTTCACCAAGAAAGATAGCGAAGTACGAGCTCAGAAGGTGAAAGCAAAGGGAAAGGAACCAGCAACCCAGCCTGCCATAAGTTTGCCCGACGATTGCTGGAAGATATACTCTGATGGGTCGGCAACAAAGAATGTTAGTGGAGATGGAATTGTATTGGTCGAACCAGAATCAGGGACAGTCTACAAGGAAGGTCTGAGGTTCAAATTTGAAGCATCTAACAACCAGGACGAGTATGAAGCCTTAGTCCCAGCTATCGAATATGCAAAGTGTTTCGGGGCAACCAAAATCGTAGCTTACTGTGACTCGCAGTTGATAGTAAATCAAGTTAGAGGAGAGTACGAGGTCATGAACCCTACCTTGGTCAAGTACTGCAACCTGGTGAAGAAGCTAATCAGAGACTTGGAATTTTGGGAGATACAGAGGGTTGGTCGAGATGATAATGAATTGGCCGACCTACTCTCAAAACTGGCTACATCGAACGAACAGCATGGGGAACCTATCTCTTACCTTGAACATCCAGCTTATGAGAGGGTTCAGATTCAATGCCTGGAGGATACTACTAGAGATTGGGTCTACACCAAGTGCTGGATCGAGGAAATTCGAGCTTATTTAGAGACCGGCGAGCTACCTGATGACGAGAAAGCAGCTCGAGCTATCAAGAAAAAGGCTTCGAGGTACGTTATTCAAGGAAACGCGTTGTTCAGAAGGTCCTTCACTAAGCCATTATTAATATGTGTTCACCCTCAAGAAGTTACTCAATTGATGTACGAGGTACATAGTGGGGTTTGTGGCAGACAACCGGGGGCCAGAACTTTGGCCGACAAATTGATTACATTGGGCTATTATTGGCCACACATGAGGGCTGACGCTCATGACTTCGTTCAAGGGTGTGATCAGTGTCAATGATTTGTCGACCTACCTCACTTGCCTATAACCAAGCAAACTCCAGTGGTCGCAACTTGGCCCTTCGATATGTGGGGAGTAGATTTGATTGGTCCCTTTCCACCCGCCCGAGGAAATTGCAAGTATGTGATCGTTGCTATTGATTACTTTAAAAAGTGGGTCGAGGCCAAGCCGTTAGCAAGGATTACAGAGGAGAACGCTATCAACTTCATTCACGATTTCATTTGGTTTCGCTTTGGGATTCCTCGAGCTATAGTGTCGGATAACGGGCTAAAGTTCTCCACAGCTTTCGAAGAAGAAATGAACAGAGTAGGAGTCAAGCATTGGAAGCATTCAGTCGCCTATCCTCAAGGTAATGACCAAGCTCTAGCAGCGAACAAGTTGGTCCTCTCTGCCCTCAAGATGGGTTTAGTTGGTCGACGAAGCAACTAGTTGGATGAACTTCCCATCGCTCTCTGGGCAGTCTGCACAACCACTCGGGGGCCCACGGTCGAAACCCCTTTCGCTCTTGCATATGGATCAGAGGCCATGGCACCAGTCGAGCTACAATTCCCTACATAAAGGGTAGTTTTCTTTGATCAGGAGAAGAACGACACCAACAGGTTGATCGACTTGGATTTACTCGACGAGAAGCAAAATACAGCTCAGTTACGGATGATCAACTATAAGCAGAAAACTAAGAGTTACCACGATAAGAAAGTAAAGATGAGATCGTTCCAAGTAGGCGACCATGTGTTAATGAGGATCGAGTCAACTGGAAGGCGAACTCAGATGAACAAGTTATCTCCCAACTGGGAAGGTCCTTACATCGTTACTCGAGTTATTAAGGAAGGAACTTACATGATCGCCCATCTAGATGGTGAGGAGTTGAAGCACCCGTGGCATGCTACCCACCTTATCAAATACTACTTCTAGTTCAGTCTTCTAGTTCGGTTTTCTAGTTCAGTTTCAACTTTAGTTTCCGTTTTCAAGTTTAGTTCTAGTTCTAGCTCTCTTTTCTCTATGCAATCGTGCTACTACTTCAATAAAGTTGCAGTTATATTCAACAAAAGATTGTGTTACATTTTTTGCATCGATTCTAACATGCTCGATTCTTAATCAGTCTCGTTCATTTAACAAGTCCGACTCTTAGTCGACTTCATTCTAACAGGCTCGACTAATAGTCAGCCTCGCTCCTTTAAACAAGTCTGACTCTTAGTCGACTTCGTTCTAACAAGCTCGACTTTTAGTCAGTCTCGTTCCTTTAAACAAGTCCGACTCTTAGTCGACTTCGTTCTAACAGGCTCGACTCTTAGTCAGTCTCGTTCATTTAAGTCTGACTCTTAGTCGACTTCATTCTAACAGGCTCGACTCTTAGTCAGCCTCTTTCATTTAAACAAGTCCAACTCTTAGTCGACTTCGTTCTAACAGGCTCGACTCTTAGCCAGCCTCGTTCATTTAAACAAGTTCGACTCTTAGTCGACTTCGTTCTAACAAGCTCGACTCTTAGTCAGCCTTGTTCCTTTAAACAGGTCCGACTCTTAGTCGACCTCGTTCTAATGAGATTCGACCCTTAGTCAATTTCATTATCAAATGAGCCAAGTGTTAGGCTGAATTTATTTCTAAAAATTAGTCCGACCAAAGGCTCATAAAGATCTCGTTCATTCTATCAAATCTAGTTCGACACACATTCATACGAGGATCAAAATCAAAAGATTCAAGTATAAAAGGTCAACTACGATTAAAACGAAAGCATGTCTCCCAAAGCGGGCCAGGACTTAGACAAATAAAAACAAGTCAAGTTAAGATGCCTCCCAAAAAGTCAAAAGGCATTGATACATACATAAAAGCAAGAATTGTTTGGAAACTTGTCTCTTTACATTGCCAAATTAATAACCAAAGAAAGATTAAACAGTTGGATAGTCCTCAGCTTGATCGACGACATTAGATTGAGTGCCAGAAGTTGCTCTTGTTGTGGAAGATGGTTAAGCTTGCCAGATTCAGTAAATGCATACTTGGGGGTGTCTCCCTCGAACGCTAGCTCGTCAGGATCCTCAAGCTCCTTGAGTATGGTGTTGAAGTTGACAGGTTCAACGGGAGGTACGACCCAAGGCTCCGCCTCCAGTTCAACATCTTCTTTTGCTAAGGCAGCTAAATCATTTTCATCATAAGGAAAGCAGTGACCTTGATGAGCTGCCACATCGTCCTGATCCTCTGAGGCCCACTTAGCTAGCCGCTCAATAGACAAATCGACAGAATGATCCACTAAGATGCGTCGAGCCATGTGCCGCCGTCCTACATCAAAGAAAGACCTTGCCTGCTCGGTGACAAAGTTGTGGCATGCATCGATCTCCTTATAAGCTTCAATGGCAGCCTTGACAGAAGATTCCAACTTGGCTTGGGCCTCTTCTTCCCATTGTTGTTAGGCCGGCGCCTCTTAAAAAGTTGTCGGTTGCTTGGCTAGCATGGCAGTGCTCTCTTCCAGCATCTTGGTCGCCACCTCGAGATAATGATCAACTTTCTCCTTACCCAGCTTGACTGCAGTGACCTTTTTCTGGACACCACCAAGTTTTCCCCGTGCTTCTTCTTTGTCCTTCAAGGCATCTTTCTTCACCAGCTTCATGGCTTCATAAGCAGCATCCAAATCAGAATGCTCTTCCTTCAACTTAACACGTTCTCCCTCCAGCTTCTTTAGCTCACTAGACTTTCGATCTAGCATGGTCTTAGCGAGCTTCTCCTGCTCCTTAGAGGCCTTCCAATAGCTCGTGACCAGCTTGACCATAGTAAGAGCCAACAGCGAACAAACAAAAGGATCAGGTCGACTAAAACTGGGTTAAGGGGAATAGGTGAGCAAAAAGGAAGAGTGACAGTTAAAAAAAACTTCAAGTATTACCTCGAAATGAACAAGCCCCGACCTAGCCTTGAACAGCTCAGCAGTTAGGCCCCTATCAGTGTACTTGCTAACTAGATCCTGGTCAGCCGCCCGTCTCACCACCACCTTTCCATACTCCAGCTCTGGATACTCTCTGCACGAGCTATCCACTCCAGTAAGCAAAGGAACGTCGCTCAATTTATCCACGCGAGCTTGAACTAGCTCGGGGTATGAGACTTGAATAGTTGGAGGTTGAGAGCTGCTGGTAATGGCCTTCCCTTTTTCAGGTTGGGGATTGGATTTGGATCTTTTCTTCGTCTTGAGGGGACGATCATCTTCTTCCTCCACATCATCTTCCAGATCAACCACAAGAGTCCTGGCTCTAGTGCGAGGAGCCTCCTGCACCAGCTTCTGTACTAGCTCGGTCTCCATCTCGACTTCAGCATTGAAGGCCTCTTGGGCCTCTCCCTCTGTTTTCTCCGCCTCCACTCGATCGGACTCATCCTCCTCAGCAGGGATCAACCCCTCAGTATTTTCATCAATCAGCTTCAACAGCTTCTGGCGGTTCTCAGCCTCCTTCTGACGGTTTTCTTGAGCATTGGCAACCCCACAGCTCCTCTTACTCTTCTTCACATTAACAACACGGGCCATATTAGCCTCTTGGTCGGGTGTAAGAACTGCACAAGACCAAAAAACAAAGTGTTAGTTCGTTATAAGTAGGGCATCGATCGACGAACAAAATATGTACGAGCTAAGTTCTACATACGAGCCAAATAGGTACAAGCTAAAGTTCTACATACGAGCAAAATATGTACGAGCTAAAGTTCTACATACGAGCAATCAATTGACGAGCTAAGGGATAAAATTGAGTAAACAATTACCACCAAAGTGATCCACTTTCAGCCTGCAGTGATCTGGGTCTTTTTTGCACTCATGACACTGGTTTTCAAACCTAAATATATCCCCCTCATGGGGAACCAATCGAGGATACCTCAAACACCTAACTATGGGGACCAAGGGAACTACGTCCCCCTTGCCAAGCATCATCCCTGCTTGAATGTAGTTATTTTTGGTGGTCCCCAAAATCTCCCAGCTAATTGGGCCCCTCTCAGCTAACTTAACCAACTTCTTATACAAATCATCGCTCCAGTACGGGACCCAATAATCCTCCTCCTTAATCACATCAGACTCGACATCTGGCAATGGGAACTCCCATCCTCTCCTACTTTTAACTACTATGACATGAGCATTCCAGCCACTCACTTTGCTAGAAAGATTAACAAAAAGATTTGGGGCGGGGGGCACAGAGGGGTGTTGATCCCATGTCTACCTTGTCTGTGGTGACCTTGAAAAACATCCTAAAGACATGAAGACAAGGCTCAAATCCTAAGAATCTACACACCATTGTAAAGCACACTAAGACTCTACAAGTATTAGCTCCTTGTTGGAGAGGCAAGACATCCATACACTCCAAAAACTCATTAATAAAGGGATCTAAAGGTAGTCTTAGGCCAGCCTCGAATTGGCCATAGAAGAAGGCCACTCTAGTGGGATCAGTGGTGTAGGTATCACCAAACTGGGACATAAATTCTTTCTTCTGTAATGAGTCACCTAAACTCCTTCCGGTCTACTTCACGAAGTCATACACCGTGGCTGCAGAGACTCAGGAGTTTCTTTTCCCTCGAATTGGCTTGGGAGGTACGTAACCTACCTCATTCCTCCCTTTAGCAACGAGAGGAGTCAAAAGGCATCCACTATCCTTGGTTGGAAGAAGTAGAAGAGTGAAGCTCCCCTTGAGCTGCCATATACGAAGAAGAAGAAGAAGAAGAAGAAGAAACAGGGGAATCAGTCATATGTTCAGACTCAGACGACCTACCTACAGACGACCTAGATTCCCCTGGAAACCACTTTCTATTTCTATGGAAGGAGGGCTTATTGGGATCCTTGACATAGTATAGAGCTAGATGGTCGAGCAATTCATGAAAAAGATGAAAAGACACAACAGTTGGGTCGTCTATTTCTAAATCTCCCAAGTTCTCTCCTACGGGCAAACCTAGTTTGCTAAAATTCAATCCCCACCTGGTCAAGATGGACACACACTCAGTCATGGACATCTCCTTCCACACTCCCTCTATGTGTTTGTATATTCGGTGATTAATGGTGCAATATCCATACCAAGCCCCAGGTTCGCAGCTAAAGGTCCTAGCCATGGCAGAAATCAAAAGAAAAACTCAAAAGTGAACGAAAAAGCAAGAAAATCGAAGAATACCTTAAATTAAGTTGAAGACGAAGGTCGCAGCGAGGAAAATAAAAGGTTGGAAGCACCAGGGATCAAGAACCTTGCTTTGCTTGTCATTGAGGATATACGCTTAGAATTGGGGGATTCGCAAAATCCAGAGAGGAAAAGGTTTTCTCTTTTAAATCCTTACTAGAAATGGAAAGGTAGGGATTTTCAAACGGTTAATCAACATTTAATTGCCCAGACGATTTTCGAGGCAGCAATAATTATGGAAATACGGCGCTTCTACTGATCCAGTAGTCACGGTCAATGCCAGGGATTGAGCCACGTCACCGTTGGTCGACCAAACATCGGTTCGAGCATCGACCTACGATCTACTTCAAAACTAAATTGAAAATTCTCGTAACTTTAAATTCGACAAAGTCAACTCAGAAAGTTGGGGGCCATTGAACGGTATAAAAGTGACGGGCTAGGCCCAACGAGCAAGCCCAGTTATTTACCTATTACTGCCACCACACTCTCAGTGGGCTAAGCCCAATTATTATCAGGACCAAGACCCATCAGCAAGATCAGTCGACCTAGCTCATTGTCACGGCCAGAGCGTGGTCCCAGAGCTAGCTATCGTCCGACATACGATCCAGATTCTATTCGGGTGCGGTCAGGCCCTATCCATCGGTCGAGATCGACACGGATCCAAACAGGGCGACCTCGACTGCGATACTACGTCGACCTACAGAGTCCAGGCGTATTTACGATTCTTTTCTTAACATAATTTCTACAAAACAGAAGTTATTTATGAACACGATATCTTATACAAATCTGATCCGTGATTATAGGGATTTCATACAATCCTACCACAATTATATCTCTCATCACCAACTATAAATACATGACAATATTAACCATTTCAAAGTAATTGCTATTTAATATTGTGAATACATCTGTTCATTATATTTTATCAGCTCTCATATCTGTCTGCTCTTGGCTCGAGGATTTTTGTCGAAGACCATTCTGGCTAGTTGCGAGTTCTGTTTTCAGGTCAAAAACCAGATGATCAATTTTGTAGCTGGACGAAAATTGATTACCGCACGATTCCTGCCCATCACTATCTTATTATTTATTTTATTTTAAGTTTTTCCGTTTGTTTTCAAACATTGCCACCGATGCATCTAAGACTGGTCCTGTTAGAGTTAAATAATCTTTAACAATAGATGAATAAGTACGTTGTCAAAATCTATTTCTTTCGCCCTATTTTTGCCCTGTCGTTCTTTTTTTTTTTTTTTTTTTCTTTCCTTTAGTTTCAATAAATTTTCAATTTAGGAATGATTAAAGATTATTATAATGATGACAATAAAATAATCTTAAAAGTGAGAATTTTGAAACCCAATTTGACCCCTTTTTCAACAGTCTAACCAAACGACTTTGTACATTTTCCACCACTCCATTCATCCTCCCCGGACATGGAATTGTTCGCTGCAGTGATAATTTCTTTTTAATTTTTTTAACACAATTTTTTTTTATTTTAAAATAAAAAATTGAGATTAATTTGCTTTATGAGTCTTACATGTATCGAAATAATTATGATTGTTCATTCACCAACAAAGGATCCCAAAATATTTAGCCCTACAATGGAAGAAGCGATGCCAAATTTTATTCTCCCCGACGTTGAAAGACTCCCACCACACAAATAGACACACAATCTCTATGTGAAATGATTTGGAGCGTATCGATGCACTGATTAGATATATGAACGACATTTATTTAAATATTAATAATCAAGATTTATTATCTTTAAGGTAAATTTTATGTGTCTTTAAGACACATAAAATTTACCTTTTGATTTTAGCATTTAAGACACATAAAATTTACCTTTTGATTAGATATATGTGTCTTTAAGACACATAAAATTTACCTTTTGATTTTAGTAAATTGATTTAGAATTACATTTTAATTCACTCCAACATAATTAAATTTAAGATCGACCTTATAAGGATAAGGAAGTTGTTGCGACCTTTATGCTAACACCAATCATCCAAATTTTGACTCACCCCTGCTTTAATATTATGGGTGAATTTCGTTGATTCATAAAAAAAGTTAATTTTGGTTTTTGATATAATATCAGTAGCATACTATATTATAATTGAGAATTATTGTTAAAACGCTACAAATATAAAACTGCATAAGTTTCAAATGAATCTATCTTATGAGCTTACCAAACGCAAATGCAAGGACTATTTCCAAACGGTATTAGAATCATTTTTGGCGGGTAAATGCGCGTTTGATCTTTGTATTAGAATTGCTTTTAACGGGTAAATGCGCGTTTGATCTTTGCATTAGAATCGCTTTTGACGGGTAAATGCGCATTTGATCTTTTAAAAAACATACCCAAACCCACCTTAACTAAGGAAAAATAGTTGGTTGACACTTCATTTCAATAGTGACATTAATAATGTCACTACAACCCCCCCCCCCCCCCAATAAATGAAGAAAAATACAAACCTCATTGGCATGGCTAGACACATATTGACAATAAGTCCATGGGTTCAAAATTGACAAACATGAACCAAAATCCCAAATTTTCCTCACACATTTGCAGAATAGTCGTTGGTTTAAGAGACATATCCCACCATGCCATGAGACAAAAAGGGCCGAAAGTAAATATATTTTTGGCTCAATACCGACAAGGATAAGGTTGTTAAGGTCCAATGTTTTTACTCTTATTTCAATCTTTCCATTTCCACATAAATAAATAAATAAATAAATAAAGACTTAAAAAATGGAAAAATTAATAAATAAAGACTTAAAACACACATTATCAATTTAATTTCTTTCTATCATCACTTTGTTTGCACAATGCTAATCAACGCAACTTGGACCAACTTTTAATTTTTTTTTTTGATTCCCATTAAACTTTAGATCAACTTTACTCCCATTCCCGTAGTTGACAAAGTCACTGTAAATTGTATAGTAGTCTTTCAATTACTTGCAAAACTCATCGAACTCAGCATTGGAGAGCATGCACCTTGCTCTAGCCAATAATGTCTGATTCATGCGCTCTGCGATACCATTCTGCTGTGATGTACCCCTGAAAGTGAGATGCCTAGAAATCCCCACTTACTTGCAAAACTCATCGAACTCAGCACTAAAAAACTCCAACACATTATATGTCCGGAGTCTCTTGATCTTGATTTTCCACTAGTGTCTTCCACTATCTAAAATTGGTGAGAGCCTCATTCTTGTGATTCATAATAATCACTCAAGTCTTTCTCGAGTAATCATCTTTCCAAGTAAACAATGCTCACAAAACTTAAGGTCCTTGACCTTATGGCCACATAGAAAAACATGATTAGCCAATATCTGCATCTCTCTAATGCTCATGTGCCCAAGCCTAATATGCCACAACTTGGTCATATCCTTCTTGAACACTTTAGATGATGCAACCAATACTGACCTAGAAAGCGTCCCTCCTTGGAGGAAATACATGGAGCCCCGCTTAAGGCCTCTCAAACACTTCAGAACCTTTGCAAACATGAACTGCTGCATCTTTACCTTTAAAATGTACCATTTGCTGTCTAGCTGACTAAGAGATATCATGTTATTCGTCATCTGTGGAACATGATTACATCGTTCAAAGTGCAGAACTTACCATCATGAGTCCGTAGCTTGATAGAGTCAATACCAACCACCCTGCAAGTAAAACTGTTGGCCATATGAATATTACCACCATTTACCTGCTCATAAGCTGTAAACCACTCTCTCCTCGGTCTGATATGATAAAAAGTCCAGAATCAAGTATTCACGCATCTGACTGTTTCGCAGACTCTTCAGTCACTAAAGCATAATCCCGATCAGAGCTGCTCGTATCAACTGTAGCAGCATTAGTTTCATTACGATTTGGAGGCTCGCCTCGCTTCTTCCTAGGACAATCTGTCTTCTAATGTCCCTTTCCCTTTTAGTAATTACAAATATTATCAGGTTTCGGTCTCTTCTTGCCAGACTTCTTCTTCTTGTGCTTGCTACTAGAACCCCTACTGTCTTACGCAACCAAACTTGTTGTTTGATTATCTGTACCATATGGGGGCCCAATACCTCATTCACATCGAGTGTGGGCCAGGGCCCCTTCAATCGATGTCATGCGGACACATGATAAGTTAAGACCACTTTCCCGCAACCCTGAGCTCGTAATCGAGCATGATCTCGGTCCATGGAAGGAGCCTTTGCATCTATCTTGATTAGTGACTTGGAGGCCAGAGGAATCTTACTCCACGTGCAAAATCGAGCAGGGGTCTGTTCAGCCGAGCATGATTCTACTCGTACAATCCTATTCCAACAAGGATTCTAGTGCTTCTCATGATATAATCCTAACCAAGATTTACTTTCCTAATACAATTCAACTACTAAATCGTTATTATTAAGGATTACTCCACCGCCTGCTTATAAATAAGAGATCGTAACTTCACAATCAAGTATATTCTATTCTCTAATATTTTTCCTTATTATTTTCTTACTCTCTCAAACATTTTCTTATTATCACGTCGGAGGGCATTCGCTGGTGAAGTCCCGACTTAGTTTATTTGTTTGTTCATCTGTTTCAGGCTTAATCAAGGCAAGATATCTGATCCGTTAGTTCCAACTATAAATATAGTTACACGACTTTTACATTAAAAAAATCTCCTAATGAAATTGACATGTTTATTTGAGTGAAAAGTTTGTAAAGTGGTCCAGTAACCTCCTGATCATGATTTTCAGCTGTCAATGCTTCCCTTCTTTTGCTCACGGAACCAGGACATGGCTGTTCCGGAGAAGGTACTCGCAAAAGTCTTGCAGAGAATATCATCTGCATTGGTGAGGAGGGCTATAGTGGATTGAAAACTTTGCACATGGTCTCGTGCGTCTGTGGTCCCCCGCATATTTTTCAAAATTGGGGATTTTGAGAGCCGAATTGGGAGGTAGATCATTAATCCGCTGGGAGAAAGGACGAGTGACACTGGTATTATCATCATCCACTTCTTTCCTCCCCATTTCCATTTCCATTTCATCAATTCTATTTTTTAACAATAGAATATCCATTGCATCGATTCCTGAGCTAAACTTAGAACTACGGTGGGTCCTTTCTTTTTTTCTGCGCCCATTTACTCGACTTTGTTACTCATGTTGCTGGTTATTATCCCCGTGTCCAGATGGTGCTATGCCATTCATTGGCCTCAAATGAAGAGTAGGGGTTCTGTCCTTACTGGGAGCCATCTCTGGACGGGGTGG
>JAFEMH010001693.1:0-315000 GCA_022495995.1 Adenophora triphylla var. japonica | reverse complement strand
TAATGTTGGTAGAAAGAAGAAATCATCAAAATCTGGGGTTGATGATTCTGAGAAACGTTTATTAGAGCATCATTGTACACCATTAAAACTTGTTGAACTTGAGTTAACACCTGTACAGAAAAAAGATGTGGTTTCTATAGGATTTGGTTGTTTATTAGATCTTCAACTCAGCCGATTGCCTCTAGGACTTATGTATTATCTTGTTGATAGATTTGAGCCTGTTAGCCGTATACAAAGAATTAAAAAGAACAAGTATTGTATTACAACCAAAGATGTGTATGATATACTTTGTCTTCCTATGGGTTTAAAGAATGATGTGTTTAGGAAGTCTTCAGTTTCAGATTCTGTGTTGAAGGAGCTTTATATTCAAACTTTTGGACGTGTAAAGGATGGTCTTACTGCTAATCGTATTAAGGAACGTATGAAGTAGTTAACTGATGGAGGAGATGAGTTTAAGCAGTTGTTTGTGTTGTTTGTTGTTGCTACTGTCCTTGGTCCTGTTGTAACAAAGGCAATTGATATGTCTTTGTTGGGCGTGGTTGAAGATGTGAATCAAATTAGAAAGTATGATTGGTGTAAATATGTTCTTGACAAGTTATGTGATGGTGTGACAAGATATAAGAGTCTGAGTAAAGCAAAGTCTTGCAGCGGTTATACACTTCTATTGGTTATAGCGTACCTGCATAGATTTCCATTCCAAGGTGATGTAGAACCTATTGAGTTGCCGTTGATTAAACATTGGACTGTTGAGAAACTGAAATTAAGGGTTAGTAATGAGTCAAAAATTGGGTGGGGGCAGTTGATCATGTTGGAAAATGTTTACCCTATTAGCAAATGTAGTGGTGATGCAGAAGGTGATGGAGGTGTTGATAATAAGGTTTTGGAAATTGAGGCTGCACCTTTGATTGATGGTGAAGGTGTTGCAGAAGACAATGACAAAGTAAGTGCCTTCTCCTTCCTTTATATTATGCCTGTTGTTTAATATTTTATTGCATGGTTATTCATTTGTTTTTTTTATTAATTTTTTCTTGTAGTCTGCATTCTTTTTCATATTATAATGCCTGTTTGTTCAAAATATTATGTCTGCTCATGAATTTGAGAATACCTGTTATGAAATATGAGTTATGCCTACTTGACTGGTGGCCTTTCCTTGGCCATGATTGTATAAAAAATAAAGCTGGAAATGAACTGCCTTGGGACACATAAAATATGCCTGCTCATGAATTTGAGAATGCCTGTTCATGTATTCTAGTGCCTGTTTACTTTGTAAGGTATGCCTTCTCTGTCTTGTCCTGCCTTGCAAAGGCCAAATTGATGACCACCTGTTCTTTTATAATTTCATGCCTGCTATTTTATAAATTTATGCCTGTTCATTAATATTTTCATGCCTGCTGTTTTATAAATTTATGCCCGTTCATTAGTATTTTCATGCCTGTTGTTTTATAATTTTATGTTTGATGTGGCCTTGCCATTGCATTATACTATCTTATTCGTAGTTTAAATATGCCTGCTCATGAATTTGAGAATGCCTGTTCATGAATTTGAGAATGCCTGCTCATGAATTTGTGAATGCTTGCTCATGAATATGTGAATGCCTGCTCATGAATTTCATACTGGTTATTCATTTGTTTTTTCTGTTAATTTTTTTCTTGTAGGCTCTTAGACAATCATGGAATATTCTTGAACAAGATATAAAAACTACTATAATTAACCATATATCAAGGGTTACTTCTATTCAAAAGTCAAAGACAAAGGATAATCAGAATGAGCATGAGAAGGAGGAGGAGGCTGATGTTGAAAATGATATTTTTGACAAGGAATTTTTTCAAATGGATCAGTGGGGAAGTCAAGAGTACATGATGGTTGATACTCTTATTAAGAATGTTATGGAGAAAAATAAGAAAGGACCATTGCCTTCGTTTAAGCTTTTGTCATCACAAGATTTTTATTCTTCTGGAAAGGAAAATGATGATCCAGATATTGAGGGAAATGAAAGACAACAAGTTGCACATCAAGGTACTGAAATGGATCAGTTTTTTGAGGGAAATGAAAGAGAACAAGAAGTTGCACATCAAGCAACTGAGGGCCAATATACTGAGCATCAAGCACCTATTCTGCATAATATTGATAGAATGGAGTATCAACATTTAGATGTTCAAGCTAATCAGCAAATCAGTGTTGGTCCTGTTACTACTCTTTCTATAATCCCTGAAACTGATGAACAAGAAGATTGTGAAGGAAATTCAAATAAATATGAAGGAAATACAACTAAAGATAAGGCGCTGGATAATTTAGTTGATACAATTTCCAAGGATGCGTCATCGGATAATTTAGTTGATAAAAGCAAGGATGCGCCACGTCACTATGTTTCATACAACTATGATATGGGGTGTAGTTTGGATTGTGGAAATCCTAATGTTGATATTCCGTATTGTTCAGAGTTTATGCGGAGTCACACAAAACTAATGCATAGTATGAAGGAGATGAGGAAAGATCTTATTGACTTTTGTTTCTCAAAGGCATTTTCTGATAATGATAAAGGGTAAGTTTTTATGCTAAATGTAAAAAGTTTGTTTTGGTTCCATTAAGAGGTTTATGTTTTTATTCACGTATTTAATTTTTGCAGGGAGTTTTATTGTTTATATACTATGACGTCTGCCTTGATAAAAGAAGATGTGTTGAGTATGAAACAAGATGTAGAAATAACTACGGAAATATTGTCATCTTGGGCATTGCTTTTGAACAATATGGAGTATAAAAGTGGACCCATGCAGAGGTTTATATTTGGTTTTGGTCATTGTGTAAGTTTTTTTTCACTATTATTGTTTTTTTTTTCACATAGTTCTTTTTTATGCCTGCTATTTTATAATTTTATGCCTGTTCATTTGTATTTCAGTACCTACTAAGATTATTACTCTTTTTATTACAGAAAATGAACTGCCTTGGCAACACATTATTTATGCCTGCTCATTAATAAGATAATGTCTGTTTGACTTGTGGCCTTGTCTACACATAAAATCATAAATAATGCCTGTTTGACTTGTGGCCTTGTCTACACATTATTTATGCCTGCTCATTTTCAGGTTTATTTTCTTATCAGGCATTATCTTATTAATGATTTTATGTCTGCTGTTTTATAATTTTATGCATGTTCATTTGTATTTCATTACCTGCTAAGTTATTTTTCTCAAGATTGTTACTCTTTCTACTACAGAGTAGCTGGGCGAGATTTATTACAGGCAAAATATCAGCAATTGATTCTCGTGTTGCTACTTCATAAATGGTTACTTCATTTAAGTATTGGGTTAGTGAACTCAACATTGATGGCAATTCAATGAACCTTGCAGATGTTAAATTGGTATGAAACCTCATACAAGTCATGTTATTTAGTTTTGTATGTAATATTTTGCATAATTATGATGTTTTTTTTTTTTTGCAGTTCTTTTTGCCATTTTTCACAACTGCAAGTTGTCATTATACGCTATTTGTTTACAATACTGTGAGCAAAACTGTTCAGTACCTTGACAATTTGCCTATGAATGATGTGAAGACTAAGAACATGAAATTACTTGCCAAAAGCCTAGTATTAGAATCATTATTAGTTTGTGATTTTTTTACAACTTTTTTTGTTTGCTTTATATTATGTTTCAATATGTATTTTTTTTCTTTCAGCATGCTCCAATGAAAAGTTTCTTGGAAAGTATTAATCATCCCCGTGCCACTGTCAAAAAACCATTTACTTATGAATACTGCAAGGTAATTTTAATTTTATCTTAATTTAATTAGTTATCAAGTGATACAGTTATTTGATATATTTTTTATTTATTTTTTCTATAGACTCCTGGAAGGATTCGTCTAAGAGGTGAATTTCTTGCGACATTGCTTCTTAGTGATATTAATAACGTCAGAAAAGACATTATTCTTTGTTTAAGATCTTTTAGGAAGGGTAAAGATGAAGCCTTGAAAGAGCAGATAAAATTAGATGATGATAAGAAGGCTGGGAATAAGTATGGAACTAGGAAAGCAACAATACAATGAATTAGTTTCAATACTTTTTCAATTAGAGTTGTTTGTATTTGAATTAGTGTTTTTTTATAAATGAATTAGTGTTATTTTTAACATTTTTATTGATGCAATGTTGGTACTATTGAAAAACAACACTGGCACTTTTATGATGATGGCACATTTAAACAATGATGCTGGCACTTTGTTACATTGATACTGACATTTCTATACACTGATTCTGGCACATTAAAATATTGTATTACAAAACTAGTGTACACAATCAGGCCTGACACATTCAATAAAAAACACTGGCAAAACCTGTGTACTGATAATATATTTAATAAACAGAACCAGACCTTCACTGGTTCATCAAATAATAAACACTGGCACATTTAAACAATGATACTGGCACTTTGTTACATTGATGCTGGTATTTTTATATACTGAAGCTGGCACTATAAATATTAAACTACAAAACCAGTGTACACAACTAGGCCTGGCACATTCAATAACAATCCCTAGCACTACAAAACCTGTGTACTGGCAATATATTTAATAAACTTCAAACCTCACTAACTGGCACTTCAATAACAAGACATTGGCTGAAGCTACAAATAAGTAACATTGGCACTCAAAATAACACAAGCTGGTACTTCAAATAAATAATACTGGCACTCTAAAGAACACAAACTGGCACTTCAATCAACAAAGTATCACTGACACTCCAAATAACACTCACTAGACAATATTATTAAAAACACTGGCACATTCAAAAATTAAAACTGGCACTTCAAACCACACTAACTGGCACATTAATAACAACAAAGTGGCTGAAGCTACAAATAAGTAACACTGGCACTCCAAATAACACAAACGGGTACTTAAAATAAGTAAGACTGGCACTCCTAATAACACAAACTGGCACTTCAAACAACATTCACTGGAATACTAATGATGGTCTGTCATATACTCGTGCAGAGCCAGGTGGGAATACATAGATGCTTCTCCATAAGCAGAGGTAGTCCCAAGATCATATGCATGCTGTAGGAGGATGTCCCAAGTGATTCGTTTTGGCCAAATTTGCTTAGGACAAAATGGACATCCTAGCTTTTGTGAACCATCCCGTATAGTAAAATGTTCTGTCTCTTCTATTGCTTTCTTGTGTAGAGCAATTTTTTCATTGAATGTCAAGTCTTTGTACATTATGCTCTTACGAGAACTGCTAGGGCTTGTCATTGTGTTTGTAAATGTGATGAATGTGAATTCAAGGGTTGAAGGAGTTGGATTGTTTTTATGTGTAGTAAGTTATCTCATTCCTTATTTATAGTGATATTATATTTATTGAGAAAGTATATTCCGTGGAATATACCTCCTTCAAGAGTAATAAATGTGTACAATTGATAAGTTTGTCTTTAATGGTGAAATAGTGATAAGTTTGTCTGTAATGGTAAGTTTAAATGCTTTTTTGAAAAGCATTCAAACTTACCATTGAATTCCAAGAGTAATAAATGTGTACAGTTGGTAAGTGCATTGAATTCATTGACCAATTTTTTTGATCGGTTTGAAGTACTCAGCCTATATAAATCTGTCCAATTTTGTTGGTTTATATGTATCAAGTTCAAGAACAGGCATATCAGTGGATAAGAACAGGCAACCAGCTTTTATGTGTAGCCAAGGCCACCAGTCAAACAGGCAGTCTAGAATTCATGACCAGGCATCATTTTTAAAAAGGAACACGCAACAAAAAACTGAGAACAGGCAATGTATAAAACAAATAATAAGCAAAGACAACATCCAAAGCCATGGTCAGGCAATTCTTACAAATATAACAGGCAACAAAAAAAAATGGGAAGGCATAAATTTAAATCATAGACCCAATTCGTGCAATTTCTAAAGGAAGAAAAAAAAAACCAAAAACAAAGTTTGAAAGGAAAAAGCCACGTGGAATATACCTCCTTCAAGAGTAATAAATGTGTACAATTGATATGTTTGTCTTTAATATGGTGAAATAGTGATAAGTTTGTCTGTAATGATAAGTTTGAATGCTTTTTTGAAAAGCATTCAAACTTACCATTGAATTCCAAGAGTAATAAATGTGTACATTTGGTAAGTGCATTGAATTCATTGACCAATTTTTTTGACCGATTTGAAGTACTCAGCCTATATAAATCTGTCCAATTTTGTTGGTTTATATATATCAAGTTCAAGAAGAATTCTACCTTTAATAATTTATATTGTCTTTTTATTATTATTATTATTATTATTTACATGATGAACAAAGGCAAGAGAAATTCTAGTGAGCCAAATTTGGGTGATTCAAATGATGACAAAAGTTGGAACATGTACATGGTGTGCTACCAAAAATTCCTCTATGGCCATCTTGTTGTTTTGCAGCCTTCTTTTGGAAATGGAACTCCCTCATTCCGTTGTCCATTGGAGCCATGTAAGGGACGTAATTGTAGGGATAAGGATTATGTGGGGATAGTCAATCATGCTCATGAGTTTGGCAATGCTCACAATATTGATGAAGCTGCTAGGATTCACCACAAGGCATTGGAAATGTATTTAGAGTGTTTTTTGAATGAATATGATCCAAAAAACAAATTGAATGACAACGTTGGCGATGATGGTGCAAGTGGTAGTGATAGTGTTTAATGGTAGTAAATTATGTTTTTAATATTGTTGTGTTTAATTGTAGTAAATTCTGTTTAATGGTAGGAAGAGGTGTTTCCACTTTTGATAAGAACAGGTAAACATAAATACATAACCAGACATATCAGTGGATAAGAACAGACAACCAACTTTTATGTGTAGCCAAGGCCACCAGTCAAACAGGCAGTCTAGAATTCATGACCAGGCATTATTTTTAAAAAGGAACAGGCAACAAAAAACTGAGAACAGGCAATGTATAAAACAAATAATAAGCAAAGGCAACATCCAAAGCCATGGCCAGGCAATCCTTACAAATATAACAGGCAACAAAATAAAAATGGGAAGGCATAAATTCAAATCAGAGTTAAATCAAATGTACATTTGGTGTTTTAGAACCAAACTCATCAGTGATTGGCTTTTTCCTTTCAAACTTTGTTTTTGGTTTTTTTTTCTTCCTTTAGAAATTGCACGAATTGGGTCTATGACGGCAGGTGCACTTGTTCTAGTCTCACCAACACTATTATTTTCACTTGTTGAAGAAACAACATCATGTTCCTTGGTAGACAACAATTCTTGTATTAGAAGTGAATCTCTATTGAAACTATCTTCCAAAATCCTTCTTGCATTACTGTTTTCATAACAAGCCATCATTAAGTTGTGGTACTTCCTTGCCATCTGTTGTTTCCAAGGAATAAACTCAGTTGTAACTATTGTTGATGTAGTATGCATCCCTTTATATACTCTATCCCATACATCTTTCTTAGCCACTTTTGTCCACCTTTTTAGAATGTACTTTTCTGGAATTCTGTCCACATTCGACAAGTTTAGCGCCTTAATGCAATGAAAACACAACCAGCCAACAGCATTGAATTGTTGACAGGTGCAATCCACAGTTACACATTCATTGTTCCTTATGAAGAGAACAGTTTCATACTTTTCAGGATTTTTCTCATGTGCAACATTGTAGAACCTGTTGTTCTCATCAGTTTGCAAACCTATGTTATACAATGCACCAAAAGCACGCTTTGCCTCCGTCTCAAAAAATCTGTATATTTTTGCAGTATAAACTTCAGCTGCATGCCTTGTGATACCACCAGGTAGCTCTATTCGTGGAAATGAGCTCATAGATTCAAATTCCTTCCGCTGTTCTTCACTTCTCCAACGTTTAATGGTTTCATTAAAAATGTCGAAGAACTGGCAAAGGGATGTTTTTCTGTTTGCTTTGAAACATAATGCATGGTTTGTGCTCTCACTTCTCTGAGAAGACAAGATGCCAGCTGAAAAAAATCCTTGTTCAAAGCTGTGCACCATTTCTCACGGAGCCCGTACAAACGATTGAACCAACTATTTTCAAGAAGGTCATATTTTGTAAGCATTGAATGCCAAGAGCATTCAAACTCATGCTCATCATTACATCCCATCAAACAATGGTCAAATTCCTTTTTAAATTCTTCATTTGTCTTCAGCTGTCCAAAGTGAGATATGGCATTTTGCTGAATATGCCATAGGCAAAGCCTATGCCTTGTTCTTCCTTCAAATACCTGGAAAACCATATCAAATTTGAACAGGCATAACTTAAATTTTTAACAGGCACTAAAATGACATTTAGAAGACATATAATATTTCACATAGCAGGACAAGACCAAGACAGGCATAAATTACAAATATAACAGGCAGTAAAATTAAGGATAACAGGCAGTGAAAATAAATAGGAGCAGACATACCTCTTCAATTGCATTTGACATAGCAAGATCTTGAACAGTGAACATTGATTTTGGTTCTTTGCCTCCCATTGATTTTCTGAATTCATTAAGTAACAAACAAACGTTTCTTTCTTTTCATTGGCGATGAAAGCAGAACCAAACATAACAATGTTCCAATGGTTATTTATTCCAACTATTGACGCACAAATCAGATTGTATCTATTTGTGGTATATATTGTGTCAAATACAACAACATTCCCATATAATTTGAAGTCTTCCATCGTCATAGCATCTCTCCAAAATATTGCTGCAATTCTCCCTTCATCATCAAATTTGATTTTATAAAAGAAACCTGGATCTTCTTTTTCAATTTCAATAAGCCTATCCACAAGAGTCTGGGCATCACCTTTTTCTAGTTTTTCCATTCTGAGTCTCTGTACATAATTTATGTGATCTTTCCTTGTATGTCCTACATATTCTTCACCACCAGAAACTTTTACTAACACATTATATCCATCTGTTGGCTTTATGCCAGCTTCTTCTAGTTGCTCAATGATTTTACCTTTCTCTTCTGATATAGACCTTTCGCTTCGTTTCAGGTGGTTCCAATCTATTCTTGTCATATCATGGTTATGTTCTGTTACGTGTTTGCCAACTACATATAAATTCTCTCTTTTCAACAATTTTACCCTCATAAGAGCTTTACAACCACATCTTCTCGAGGGAGCTCTCTTTCTCTTTATTTCTTTTTTAGGATTTCCAGCTTGTTCAACTGGTGATGAAAACTCAATTTCATTCATCTACTGGACGTGGGGTACCATCAGTTTTCATGACATCATGTCCCCCACATGAGCACCTGAAGTATTTATCTAGTGGCTTTAATTTAATCTTTGACATATGAAATGTTGAGAGTCTAACACCAAAATCGAGTGCATTTGCATGACTTTTGTACAACTCATACAACTCTTTCCATGTCTTTGCTTTTAGCCCAACCAAAGATTTAGTTATATCTAAATCAGATTGCTGCTCATCATTTTGTTTATCTAGAATATATATATGTCAGAAATGATGCTAAACAGGAAACAAGATAGTACAATGCGATGGCAATGCCATATCAATTTTAAAGCCAAAGCAGTGCATATCAACTGACATACATATATCATATCAGAAACAGGCAAAATACAATGGACGAGCAGACACAAAAAATAAATGTAACTATTTTTTTTATAGGCAGGACAAGACATAGAAGGCACACGTTACAAATATAACAGGCAATATAATACAATTTAGCAGGCATATAATTCAAAGGCAAGGCCACGTCAAAATTTAGAGCCAAAGCAGTGCTAATCAACTGACAGGCATATATAAACTTAGAAACAGGCAGATCCAATTGATGAGCAGGCACAAAAAAAATATGTAACAATGTGGCGTTTACAGGGCAGGACAAGACATAGAAGGCATACATTACAAACAAAATAGGCGCTATTATAGATTTTAGCAGGCATATATTTAAATGCGAATCAAGTAGTAAATGACAAATAACATCTTACTGCTTTGTTCTTTATCTTGTTCGCAATTCATCCTTCCTGATGATCGATCAATCATTAACAAGCTTCTGCTTTGTTTTTCATCTTGTTCGAAATTCATCCTGTCTGATGATCGATCAATCATTAACAAGCTTCTGCTTTGTTTTTCATCTTGTTCACAATTCATCCTGCCTGATGATCGATCAATCATTAACAAGCTGAATTGATGAATTACGCCTCGTGATTTCTCTTCTCTATGAAAATCGTCGGCTGATTCTTCTCTATGTGTGTCTGATGTGTGTTTTTTGTTTGAGCGACATAGTTTATATTGCTGGTTTTGAAAAAATTGGTTTAATTTTGGCCGGTCTAATTAAAAACACGTTCTACGCTAGTCCTAGAGTAGAAAGCGTTTCATATAAGAGTTACTCAATATAAAGATTCTAAATCACTTTTCTTAATACTAATTGGTTTCAATACGAAAACTCAGATTAGATTTTTTGCAAATTTAACACGTAACAAATAAATATTGTTACACAACATTTACATAAAAAAAAAGTATCCTAATCAAATTGACATATTTATTTGAGCCACAAGTTTGTAAATCTTACATTATCTATGCATAAATTTACTTTTCCAAATCGACCAAGTAAGGGTACAAATCCAATAACTATAAAAAAATATCTCCAAAAATGATCAAATACTCCCATTATAGTAATTTTCAAAAGTGACAATGACCTCACGATCGATGGATGGCCTCAAAACTAAGACTTGTAGAGGATAAAATTAATTAGAAACGTGGAGAATTGTTCAAGACACGTGTCATTATCGTTTACGTAATAACCATATTCATAGACTTTTTATACAGTATTTTCTTATGAGCAAGTTTTGGGAGAAACTAGTTTCTTCATAAATTATAAAAAGTTCATTTTTTTTTCTACTTGCAAGTAGTTAGTGAATATTTAGGAACAATTTATAAAACAAGACTTTCTATAACTTAAGGAGAAACTAGTTTCCCCCAAAATCTTGTGTTTCCTTATTTTGCAAATCCCCGTTTTAAATGTTGTCTTAGGGTACATAACTAAGTTGGTTATTAAAGTCAATGCACAAGTTAAATAAGGTAACAACAAACATTCCTAGCTTGCTAGGTATTTGGCTTTTTTTTTTTTTTTTTTTTTTGTCTATGCCTATAAGTCAAGGATTTCTAACTAAGTGTTGGCGTCCTTCCACCCTATTCAAAACTTCTATTTTTGGAATGATTTTATTCTCATTTGAGGAAAACAGAATTAAAGCAAATATACATTTATTGCCCTTGTTACAATGCCAAAAACTTATAAAAAACGCGTTTTTTGTTAACTTAACAAAAAACGTGTTTTCTATCTAACGGACTCACCATCGTCGACCTCCATACGCAAAGAGACTTCACCATCGTCTTCTCCGGCAACCCAAGCTTCTCCAACCTAAGCTCTCCCTCACCAGCCAAACCTGCAATTAACACCTTCCTCACAACCACCATTAACCGGCGACCTCCAATCACCCAACCTGAACAACCGGCGACCTCACCCTTCTTCTCCGATCCCCAAACCAACCGGTGACCTTCAATTCCCTTCAATCACCAATTGCCGGATCCTAATCGCCTTCTTCCTCAGCAATCGCCGGCGACCACCATTCCATTCCTCTGTCAAAATCCAATTAACGATTAGAGAGAGAGATTGATTTGCGTTCAACACAATTGCAATTGCCGTCTTTCTCATTTTTGCGTTTAGAGAGAGAGAGAGATTAAATTGCGTTTAGTAAGAGAGAGTAAGAGAGAGTTCTGATTGTGCGTCGTCGTTGAAGAAGAAGGACGAAGGACAAAGTGGTTAAAATTGCAATTGCCGGTCTTCCTCTGTTGATTTTTTAAGTATAAAATGTGCCCGGTTCAGTTCAAACTAATGTCAGTTTTTGTTTTTTTGAGTGTCAGTTTATGTATAATCAAGTGCCCGTTGGTGTAAAATTGAGTGTCCGTTAGTGTATAATCAAGTGCCCGTTAGTGTATAATCAAGTGCCAGTCCATGTATTTTGGAGTGCCAGTTAGTGTATAATAGAGTGCCGCTTAGCGTGTAATCGAGTGTCAATGTATTTTTGAATGCCGGTTCTTGTAATTTTGAATGCCGACCATATTTTTTTGAATGCCAGCTTCATGTTTTTTTGAATATCAAGAAAATAATTATAAATGTTTTTGGTGCCGTATATGCATTTTTGAGTGCCAGAAATGTGTTTTCAAATGCCACCCATGTATTTTTGAATGCCAAGTGCTTATATTTTTGAAGAGATGCCAGTTTATGTATTTAAAAGTGCCCGTGTAAAAAGTGCCAGTTTCATGTTTATAAAATGCCAGTATGAAATCACTGGTCATTTGTAATATTAACACTGGCATTTATCATGGTTGCCAGTAATTACAAAAATGCCACCGTTTATTTTGAACATGGTTGCCAGTAATTACAAAATTGTTACCGTTCATTTTGAAAACACGTTTTTCCTTATCTTAAGAAAAAACTAGTTTTTTATAAGACCAACTCTGTTACAATAGTGTAAACCAATATTATCTCAGTAAATACGTGATACAAACAAAAACAACAACAAAATCTTAGTTTCAAAATAATTTGGAATTGACTTACATGAATAAATAAATAAAAAAGTTAAAAGAAGAAATTGTTGGAAAAAAAAAAGAAAAAAGAAAATAAAATAGTGATAATAAAAGAGTAAATATATAATAGAAAGAAAAAAAAAATATCAACCCTCTTCACTCAAATAAATTTTTGCACTCCACTCCGACCTTTTCAGTGTCATATTTTCTTATAATCCAATTAAACTTATATCGTTTTCAATCACCGTAATCCAAGTTTGTTTGGGTCTTCCCTTACTCCTTGCCATTTTATCACTTCTTCACTATTCAGGCCTCCTAACCGGTTTATCACTCGGTCTCCAGCTAACATGGCCAAACCACCTTAAACGATTCTATCTCATTTTATCCTCAATGGATGCAACTCATACTTTATCCATTATCACCTCATTATTCAATCAATCATTCCTTATATGCCCACACATCCATCCTAGCATATGAATCTTCGCTACATTTATCTTTTGAACGTGACACTGTATCACGATCCAGCATTTGAAAATACGAGATAAATCTAAGTAAATTTTAACACGAAAGTCACATGTTAAAATTGCACAAGTAGTAATTTCAGTACTTGAGAGTGTAACTCTTTTTTTTTTCACTACTTACACACCCACACACACACACACACTCACACAGAAGCGCCTAGAAATTTCTAGGGAGAGAAAGCCTTCACTCTAACTTCTGGGGGGGGGGATCGAACCCATGACCTCCAGGTTGAAAGTCATGAGCTCTGGCCACAAGGCCAAAGCCTGATGGTTTGAGAGTGTAACTCTGAGGGCAAGTAACATGGAGAAACACTAAATGATGCTCCGTTTAAAATAATAGTCTTATTTTATTTTTGGTGGAAATTTGGTTAAAATTTGACAAAATATAATTTATAAGCCAAAAACTTGTAAAAAACGCGTTTTTTCTAAACAATTGAAAAAATGGATTTTTTCAATCGTATATAAGGCCACCCGTCTCTCTCTCTATCTACTCTCTCACTAGACGCAAACCACCAGCTCTCTATCTCTAGTCGTCGTCTTCCCCGCCCCACCATCATCTAACCACCAAATCTAACCCAAAAATTCAAAAAACCCAAATTTAACCCTAGATTAAACCCCCTAACCTCCTTTGACTTCCCAGACAGCATCATCGTCCCTCTTGTCGCTGTCAATTATCGCTTTTGCTGAAGAATCGAACAGGATTAAGAGCGCAATTGAGATAATGAAGAGGAGATAGGGATTTTTGTTGCCGTCTCCGTCGCCGTTGGACCAACGCCACTAGTTATTGATATTAAAAGGGTTGTTCCCACCTCCGCCACAATTAATGTTACCATCGTCGTCGTTGTTGATGTTGTTTGTGGTGCCGAAGAATTTGGGGTTGTGAGTAGAGTGGTTAGAGAGGAAAAGGAAATGAAATGGAGATTTGAGTAAAATTGAGGACGGTATTTGGGAGTGAATGTACCAGTGCATTTTAATTCAAGTGCCAGTTTATATATTTTGGAATGCCAGTACAATTTGTGGTGCAGAACAAATCAGATGGGAATTTGAGTACCAGTGTATGTGTTTTTGAGTGCCAGTGTATGTGTTTTTGAGTGCCAGTTCATGTATTTTGGAGTGCTAGTGCTTGTGTTTTTGAGAGCCAGCAAAAATGATTACCAGTGTTTTTGGGTGCCAGTGTATGTGTTTTTGAGTGCCAGTGCATGCATTTTTGAATGCCAGTGCATGTGTTTTTGAATGCCAGTGCTTGTGTTTTTGAGAGCCAGCAAAAATGTTAGTGTAACAATGTGTCAGTGTTAGTGTAACAGAGAGCCAGTGTGAAGAGTGCCAGTTCATGTATATAAAAGTGTCCGTGTAAAAAGCGTCAGTGCCAGTTTAACAAAGTGCCAGTGCAAATTTACACTGGCACTTTGTTAAACTGGTACTGACACTTTTTTCACTGGCACTTTGTTACACATGCACTGGCACTTTGCCGCACTGGCACTTTGTTAAACTGAAACTGACACAAACGGGAAAACACAAAACACGTTTTTTCTAAGTGCCAGAAAAAACGCGTTTTTTATAAGACCAACTCGTTATAAACTATTAATATTAGCGTAATAAAATTCTATTTTTTTTATTCATGCATCATTAAATTTTTTTTACTTGATAAAATATATTTATAGTCTTCATTGCGCACAGGTCTTCATTAATAATACCATCAATAACTATATTTATAATTTATTAAAATTATTAATTTTTCATGCATTCATGGTTTTAGTTTTAGTTAAAATTGATCACCAAAAAATAAAAAAGGGAGCATTTGGTTAACAAGAAAATCAAAGAAGGGTCCTTTTGCAAGATTCAACTGAAACTTTAAAAACAGTTGAGACTAAGACCATAGTATATGAATTTATTGAGTGTGAAATCATTGATAAAAGTGCAAATTAAAGGTATGATTACATGGCCATGACACAACAATATTCTTGGCTTTTTGTCAAGCTCAAGAGTGAACTCTCCCTTTTTATTGCCAGACAATTAACCTTTTTTTCTTTCATATCATTTACCCTCTTTTTAAGAGAATCCTAGCTAGCTTATCTCCTCTGTCACATTACATTACAATTACAAAGTACACAATTTTTTTTTATTTTACTAAGTACTCCCTCCATTCAGCTAATAATTGCACTGTTACTGTTTGTGCGGGGATTAAGAAAAAAAATAATAATATAAATATTGTGAGTGTAAAAGTAAAATAGGAGAGAGAATGAGTGAAGGGAATAGTAAATTATAATGGTGTTGTGAGTATTAAAATAATGTAGGAGAGAATGAGTGGAGGGAATAGTAAAGATTCTTTGCCATTTTAGGAAGTGTGCGATTTGTAATGGGACGCCCAAAATAGAAAGTGTGCGGTTTGTAGCAGGACAGAGGGAGTACACATTTTTTTTATTTTACGTCTCATTGTAAATTATACACTTTCTAAAATTGAAAATGATTATTAATTTTATATTAATGGAATTAACATATCATACTAACAACAAAAATTAAACTATTACTTCATACTCCACTTTCTCTCTATTATCTTACTTTTCATAATTACAACACATAAACTACTACACTTTTTCTTAATTCTTTTGTGAGAATAGTAATTGAAAATATTGTAGTGAGACAGAGGAAGGGAGTATACTTACAACTAGATAATCAACCCTATAAATCAAATCTTGTTCATACTTCCTATATATAATCAATCAAAATATATCTCTCTCTCTCATACAAATACAAATACACACACTAACAAACATCTAAATCATCTGATATAAGGGAGTTTTTAGTTTAATCAAAAATATCGGGTTCGAGCTATAAAAATACATCATCGTAAAAATTTTGTTGGGAGGAATTTGCCGTCTTTGTGGTCTGTGTCAACTCAAATCAACTTAGTCAACATTCAGTATGGTATGGTGTTCAGAGAGAGAGAGAAATATCTTTCTGAAATATTCCTAACTTGCTAAACTTGGCCTTTTTCTATTATCTTAGATGCAAGATTGTCCCTCTTTTATTGAAATTACAACTCCTACATGATCAAACAAATTCACCATATGGCCTAAAGTCAAGTTGGTTAATTTAAATGGAATAAGAATTATTGGTGAAACGTGTTAATCATTCTTACTTTACAATTTTTATTTTTTTTAAATTGTTTTTTTACGGTAAATTATAAGGGTCCAAAGTACGAAGGGTGATGCGCTACAGGGTTTAATGTTCCATTTTTTACTATTAAGGGTACAAAGTTATTAAAAGTTGGCAATTAAATACTTTTGGATGAAAAAGTAAAATTTTAAGTTAAAATAGCATGTGTTATATGCGTGCGACTTAACAAAAGACATTTTCGTAATTTCACACTCATTTACATATTTGTTTTAAAAAAAAGATTAACCCTTCAAATTTTAAATTGAACCAAAAATTCCTTTCTCCATCATCAATTCACCTCCAACACCAATAACCATCACCACCACCAAAACTACCACCACGATCACCATCAGATTCAGATTTAGACCACCACCCCTACCATAGCATCACCACCAAGCACAATCACCGAATCACCATCCAAAACAAAAGAAACCATGATACCAAAATTTCCATCAAGCTGCTTCATTCTCAATGTTTTCAAGCATGTCAGAGATTCAACAATTCAGACTAATCCGTCGCAATAGTGGCGCTAAAAAAGGCCGGCCATTTTAGCGACGGATTTAGCGACGAAATAACAACGGATTACAATATTTTTAACGACGGATTTTTTCTGTCGCTATATAAATAAAAAATAAATAAATATTTTTTCTTTTTAAAATTAGCGACGAATTTAGCTACCGATTTTACAAAAATAAATTACCGACGGATATATTTGTCGGTAAATAATAAAAAATAAAAAATATTTTTCTTTTTAAAATACCGACGGAATAGTGACGGAAATTGTTTTTTAAAAAAAATTAACTTTTTTCATTTGTTTATTTTTTTTCAAGCTTTTTTATATAACTTTTTTTAAAAAAACTTCAATACTAAAAAATGTCCAAAATATTTATTTATATTCATAAAAAATAAAAAAACAATAATTTATAAATAAAATTAATGAATTTTACCCGTCCCTGGTTTCTTTATTATACCTTCATTTGTTTATTTTTTTTCTAAATTTTTTTATATAACTTTTTGAAAAAAAAACTTCAATACTAAAAAATGTCCAAAATGTTTATTTATATTCATAAAAAATTAAAAAAAAAACTATACATTTATAAATAAAAATTAAAGAATTTTACCCGTCCCTGATTTCTTTATTATACTTTCATTTGTTTATTTTTTTTTTCTAACTTTTTTTATATAACTTTTTGAAAAAAACTTCAATACTAAAAAATGTCCAAAATATTTATTTATATTCATAAAAAATAAAAAAAAAACTAAATATTTATAAACAAAAATTAAAGAATTTTACCCTATACCCTATGCCTTATACCCTATATACCCTATACACTATACTCTATACCCTATACCCTAAATCCTAAACCCTATACCCTATACCCTATATCCTATATCCTATATACCATATACCCTATACTCTATACCATACTCCCTCCGTCCCACCTAAGTGTGTACCAAGATTTTGGGCACGCAAACTAAGAAATACTATTAAGATAATGAAAATGTGTGGTAGGAAATGAAGAGAGAGAATGAGTGGAGTTAATAGTAGGTTGGTTGAATAAATTGTATGGTGGAGAATGAGTGGAGTTAATGAGTGGGTGGGGTATGGAGAATATAAAATATTAAAACCTTTTCCATTTTTGATAGTTCACACTCGGCTGGGATGGACCAAAAGGGAAATTAGTGTACACTCGGCTGGGACGGAGGGAGTATACCCTATACCCTATACCCTATATACCCTATACCTTATACACTATATCTTATACCCTATACCATATACCCTATACCCTATATCCTATACCCTAAACCCTATATACCCTATACCCTATACCCTATATACCCTATACCCTATACCCTATACACTATACACTATACCCTATACCATATACCCTATACCTTATATACCCTATACCCTATATACCCTATATCCTATACCATATACCCTATACCATATACATTATACCCTATATACCCTATACCCTATACTATATACCCTATACCCTATACCCTATATCCTATATACCATATACCCTATACCCTATACCTATACCATATATACATTATACCCTATACACTATACACTATACATTATACCCTATACCCTATACACTATACACTATATCATATACCCTTACCCTATACCCTATACCATATACCATATACCCTATACACTATACCCTATACCCTATATCCTATACTATACACTATACCCTTTACACTATACTCTATACCCTATACAATATACCCTATACCCTATACACTATACCCTATACCCTGTACCTTATACCCTTTACCCTATACCCTATACCTTATACCCTATACCCTATACCCTATACACTATACACTATACACTATACCCTATACCCTATATCCTATACTATACACTATACCTATACACTATACCCTATACCCTATACCCTATACACTATACACTATACCCTATACCCTATACCCTGTATCCTATACCCAATTATACTTTCATTTGTTTAGTTTTTTACTAACTTTTTTTATATAACTTTTTGAAAAAAAAAATTCAATACTAAAAAAGTTCAAAATATTTATTTATATTCATAAAGGGTATAGGGTATAGTATATATAATATAGTATATAGGGTACAAGGTATAGGATACAAGGTATAGGGTATAGTATATAAAAGTTCAAAATATTTGAAAGATAAATTATTATTGTTATTATTAATTTATTAACTAATTATTATAATCATCAAGAAAATTTTGAAGATAAACAAATATATGTAAGATGTGGCAATATGTGATTTAGGGTTTAGGGGTTGAAAGTTACTAATAAGTATAGTTTTATGTAATATTATTTTATATTTAATTATTATTGTTTTTTGAAAGATAAATTATAATTTTTGTTATTTATTATTTTTGCTAATTATTATAAACATAAAGAGAATTTTGATGATAAATAAATAAAAATAAGAGGTGGCAATAAGTCATTGAACCCAAACATTCACATGGATCATTAGGTTTAGTAAAATCTTAACCATTAAATACATAACAAATAATTAGATCTAATGGTCCAAATTCATCCAAGGAAACACAAACACATTTTCACTTGATTGGTTGTTTTATGTTCATTTGGATTGACATTTTAATCAATCTGAACCATTAATCACACACAATCCTATGGTCCAAATTTATCATAGCAAAACCCTATTTTTTTTCTTTCTTTACTCTCCTTTTGCGCCTCCCTCCCTCCCTCAAATCTCTCTCTCTCTATCTCCACAACTCTCTCGTTCTTTCTCCCTTTTGTTCACGCTCACAGCATCCCCCAACTCCCTCTTCCTCCGTCTACACCACCACTACCACCCACCCCGCCTCTTTACTCCTCCTTTTCTTCTTCCCTATGCTGCCTCCGCCTCATCTCTTCGTCCCTATGCTGCCTCTCCCAACTCCCCCTTCAACGCCAGCCTTAATCTTCGCTGGCGGCATCAGGTTCTTCATCACCTCACTGTCGCTGCCTCTCCTTAGTGTTTCATCTCCTCACCAAATTGCAGGCGCCACGGCTTCAGGTCCCTCTTCGTCTCTCTCTCCGCCGTCTTCTGCCCCCACCGTGACTGAGTCTTCTCTGCGTCTCTCTCTCTCTCCACTTTCTTCTTCTCCATTTTTTAGATCTAGAAATTCTCTCTAGATTTGGGTTTGATTTTTAGATTTAAATTGAGTTTGATTTTTTTAGATTTAATTTGGGTTTGATATTTTCAGATTTAGTTTTAATTTCTATGTTTTTATGAATGGTGTTGGTGTTGTTGTTGGTGGTGGTGGTGATGATGATGGATGGTGGTGGTGGTAGGCAAAGTGTAACTTTTGAAATATGTGAGGACTGGTTTCAATATAAGAGAAGTTTAGGGGACAAAGTGTAACTTTTAAAATATATTAGACTAATTTGAGTATAAGTGATATTGAAGGAGCAAAGTGTAACTTCTGAAACATGAAAGACTTGTTCGAGAATAATAAAAGTTATGGGACTGAATCAAAATATATATATATATATATATATATATATATATATATATATATATATATATATATATATATATATATATATATATATATATATATATATATATATATATATAATTTTTTAATTTAAATTAATAATTTAGCGACAGAAAATATCCGTCGGTAATTTGGTGTGTTAAAAAACAAAAAATATAATAATGTTTTTTTTAGCAAAATAAAATAAAATAAAATAATGTTTAGCGACGGATATATTTGTCGCTAAATCCGTCGTTAATTTGTCGTGTGATAGGAAAATTTGTCATTCCTCTTCAACATTTAGCGATGGATTTTTGAGTTTTAGCGACGGAATTATCCGTCGTTACTTTAACGACAACCCAAAAATCTGTCGTTAATATTTAACGACAAGGGTTTTAGCGACAGATTTTTTCCGTCGCTAATCCGTTGCTAAATGTCTAAGCGACAGATTTTTGGCTTTTAGCGACAAATTTTTCTGTCGCTAAAACCTGTTTTTCTTGTAGTGATTGGAACAGCTATAATTATGGATCTCTATCACAATAGAAATTATATCATATAAACTTCTATGGAATAAGACTTATTTATACTACCCATTACTAACCTTACATGGTTTTCAAACCCTGCACAAAACTGTCGCTGATCAGGGCCTAATCGGGGTACCGCACGATCCCGCCCTTTAGGCAGTAACTCCGCGCAATCGCCCCCTTAGCTACGCGCGGTCGCCCTCTTCGTTCTGTCAAAGAAATTACTGATTTGCCCTTGTTCAATCACCTAAGTTGTTCCCAAATTAGAGGGCATCAAACCTAACAAATCTTTACCTTGACATCTAACCTCTCGATCACAAAACAGAACACTCCTCTGCCTCAGATGTGTTATGCCAAACACCAACCTTGTCCTCCGGACAACCGAATTTGTATCTTCCTAGACAACTAAATGTGTTACGTCGAACACCAAAACACTTGCTGCAACATTTGATCATACCCGTTCAACAAGTAAACAAACGTGTCTACTAAACACCCAAATGTATCCCCCTGGATACCCAAATTGTGTTGCGTCGAGCACACCAATGTGTCTCCAATATACCCAAATGTGCCACTGCAGTATGCAATCAAAATTGCCCCAACTGGCAATTGGGCAAATACAGTCGACATTGGATCTTGCCAACCCAAACAGATGAAACGGTCATATCCGTAAAATCCCAACAGTACGTACATTTTCGTTGATTCCTTCCTCGCTTCCCAATTGTGTGTGTTGACTTACTAACCGTGGCTTACCCATTTCAACTCCACCTTGAGTAAATTGCTGCTCCACCTGTTTGTCAAACATCCCACACGAAGCCATGCAACATGCTTCCTTTAGATGTGTCTCTACAATACACTCTGTTGTACGATGCTCAACACCTATAAGTACCCAAATTCGGATCATCAAAATCCGTTAGAAGTTAACCGGAATCCGTTAACTGGCCCGCTCCAGGTTAACCGGAACCCGTTAAGCTCCCCGCTCTCAAACCAACGAGATGTCTCGGGACTGCCCCGAGCATTCCAACGTCAAAGCGTACTCAACACACGTCATTGCACGTAAAAGTATGGCTTTCCCTGAAAAACGCACTTTCCGGCACTTTCCGGGGGTGTTTCGGACATTTTCCGGACTGTTATTTTAAAAACGGACAAAATCGGGAAATATGACACGAAAATCCATGGACCTGTGAGTCACAGGGACACGTGGCTTACATGCCACAGCTCCCCCATCACCTTTCAATCAAATTCAGAGTAAAAAGACAAAAATACCCCTGGTATACAGTCTCAGTTCGGCCGGAATCATTTGCAGACAATCCAGGAATTGCCAGCAAGTCCCTCCAATTTCCAAATTTCACAAAACCCCCCTGATTTCACCCTCAGTCCGTCCGGACTCATCATGAATTTTCACCTATAAATACAGAGGCTGTCAAAGCCATAAACAACAACAAAAATTTACTCCCTTTCACCCAAAACCCACGGCCTAAACTGGTTTCACCCCTTCCCGAGCCCCGGTTTACCTCGTTTTGCATGAAAACTCCGTATTTCGACATCAAAACTCTACCTGGACCAATTGCCACCACAGTTCATCATGAGTACACATTTAAGGGAATTCCAGACACGAAAGAGCAACTCAAACAGATTGTTCAGATCAGCCGTCGAGGCCACATTCGAGACAGTAGCTCCAAAGCAGAAGGAACCATAATTCATAGAAGACGCTCTCAGTGGACCAGCTCTACAGAGTCTTTTTGAAGAAGTCATAGAGGTGCCAAACCTGATTGACTTGGACTCCGAAAATAGCATGATCGCCATGATTGGGACAGCAGAAGCCAAGCCTCTCGACCCCTGAACCCTCATCAAGCATCCAGCAATGCCACTGAAGAATTGGGTAACTTTCACCGGACCAAGGGCAAGCAAGACAGAAATGGAAGACAAGCTGGGCCTGCACCCACATCTCCCTAAACCCGGTCTCGAACCCTCTGAGTCAGTCCTTGTTAAAGTCCAGTCCTCTGAGTCGTCCAACGGCCTTACGCCGGAAGACTATGATAATGTAGCCAACCATGTATTTCCGTTCTCGTTTAATGAAAAGTCTGACCTTTCGGAGTATCCCCTCATTGCCACTTTAACAACTGATAAGTTAACAAACAACTTAAAAGACGTTAATAATGAATCAATTGATAAAGAAGCAGACACATTAAATGAACAATACATTAAAGAAGTTCTCAAGCGTGTAGTAGACCGAGAGGACAACCGGGCCCAAGCTGCCGAAGAGGTTATGACCAAAGTGAACCTGGGGTCAGTGCAAGAGCCTAAAGAGACACAAGTGGGCAGTTTCTTCGCCGATGCAGAAAAAGAAGCCCTGATAAGCCTCCTCCGGGAGTATGTTGACGTGTTCGCCTGGTCATACCAGGACATGCCAGGACTCGATCCCTCGATCGTGGAGCACAAAATTCCCCTGGATCCAGAATCCAAGCCTGTCAAACAGAAGTTGCGCAAGATCAAGCCAGAGTGGTCCTTGCAAGTGAAAGAAGAGATTGAGAAAATGCTCCGAGTTGGTTTCATCAGAGTGATTGAGTACCCGACCTGGCTCTCCAACATCGTGACGGTCACCAAGGCCAATGGAAAGGTCAGATGCTGTGTGGATTTCCGGGATCTCAACAAGGCCAGCCCTAAAGATGATTTCCCACTGCCTAACATCGACATGCTAGTCGACACCACGACAAATTTCGAGGTAAAGTCCTTCGTGGATGGGTTCGCCGGATACAATCAGATCAAAATGTCCGAGGAGGATCAAGCCAAGACTGCTTTCACCACTCCGTGGGGGACATACTGCTACACGGTCATGCCGTTCGGTCTGAAGAACGCTGGGGCTACTTACCAGCGGGCTGCAACAGCCCTCTTCCATGACATGATTCACAAAGAAATTGAAGTATATGTCGACGACATGATCATCCACTCCAGAGGATCAGACATGCAGCACATGACAGATCTGAGAAAGTTCTTCAACAGACTCAGAAAGCACTCCATGAGATTGAACCCTGCCAAGTGCACCTTCGGCGTCAAGCGAGGCAAAGTACTGGGGTACATGGTTACAGAAAGAGGTATCGAAGCCGATCCCAAGAAAATCAAGGCCATCATCGACATGAAGCCGCCTCAGACCCTGACAGAAGTGAAAAGCTTTATGGGAAGACTTCAGTACATCAGTCGCTTCATCAACCAGTTGACATCTCTCTGCGAGCCAATGTTCAAACTGATGAAGAAGAATGCCGACATCAAATGGGACTCCGAGTGCCAGACAGCTTTCGAGAAAATCAAGACATACTTGGTGAATCCCCCAATTATGTGCCCGCCACATGAAGACAAGCCACTACTCCTGTACTTGACAGTAACAGACACGTCAATCGGAGCAATGCTGGCACAAGAACAGAAAGATTCCAAAGTTGAGCATGCAATCTACTTCGTAAGCCGGAAGCTTCAAGGAAGTGAACTCAGCTACTCAGCATTAGAGAAAACTTGTACCGCCTTGGTATGGGTAGTCGGGAAACTGAAACACTACATGCAGTCACATTCAGTGCTCCTGGTCTCCAAAATGGACCCCGTCCGATATCTCTTTGACAAGCCATCCCTGTCAATGCGACTAGCCAAGTGGTCATTCTTCCTGGCTGAGTTCGACATCAAGTACATGGTCAGAAAATCAACAAAGGGCAGAGTAATGGCAGATCAGCTGGCAGACTTCCCAAGCAGTGAACCTAAGGGTCCTGATCCGCAATTCCCGGACGACGGAATCTTTTCACTCGACAGCGCAAACCGCTGGCAACTCTTCTTCGATGGGGCAGCCAACAAGAAGGGGAATGGTATTGGAATGCTCCTTGTCGATCCCAAGGACGAGCACACTCCCATAGCCATCAAACTGAATTTTGAAACAACCAACAATGCAGCAGAATATGAAGCTTGCGCAGCCGGTCTGGAAGCCGCTCTCGAGCGCAACATCTCAGAACTGGAAGTATACGGAGACTCAGCATTGATCATCAATCAAGTGTCCAACAAATGGAAGACGGTAGATTCTGGCCTTCAGAAGTACCACTCGTACATGGAGGAGCTCATTGCTCAGTTCAAGGACATCTCTTTCCATTATTTGCCAAGAGACAGGAACCGTTTCGCAGATGCCCTGGCTACCCTAGCATCTCTTGTCGAAATTCCCGACGGGAAATCAGTAAAACCCCTCAGAATAGGCAGACGGGAAACACCCGCTTATTGCTGTGAGATCGAAATAAAAAATGAAACGATCGACGAACCCTGGTACAATCAAATCTACCAGTACCTCCAAAACGGAGAAGCTTCCTTCACAAATGAAGATGGAAAATACAAAGAAGGGATCAAAGCCAAAAACATGATGGCATTAAAATGCCTGGCATCCCATTTCGTCATTCTGGGGGGTATGTTGTACAAGAAGCGCCACCAAGGGCCACTCCTTCGGTGTGTAAACAAAGAGAAAGCCAGCGAGCTAATGAACGAAGTTCACAACGGAACCTGCGGTCCGCACATGAACGCCAGAGCATTGACACAGATCATTCTCCGTATGGGATACTATTGGATATCGATGGAAACAGACTGCATCCAGTTCGTCCGAAGCTGCGACAAATGTCAACGGTTCTCCAACCTCAATCACATCCCTCCTCATGAACTCTATTGCATGACTACACCATGGCCTTTCGCCACATGGGGAATCGACGTCATCGGCAAGATCACTCCACCAGGGAGCAATGGTCACGAGTTCATTCTAGTCGCAGTCGACTACTTCACCAAATGGGTAGAAGCCAGATCGTACAAGGTACTGAATTCTAAGAAGGTGGCCGAGTTCATCAAAGAGAACATCATGTGCCGATACGGAGTGCCCAACGAGATCATATCCGACAATGGGACCCACTTCGAAGGAGATTGTGACCAACTGCTGACCGAATTCAGAGTCACACGTCACAAGTCTTCTCCCTACAGACCACAAACCAATGGTGCAGTAGAGGCAGCAAACAAGACTCTTGCAATGATAATCAGAAAGATGACCACCAGAGGTCGGGACTGGCCCGAAAAGCTACATCTAGCCCTCTGGGGATACAGAACATCAGTCAGAACCGCCACAGGGGAGACTCCGTTCGCACTTACCTACGGAATGGAAGCAATGTTACCCGTGGAATTGGAAATTCCATCCCTCCGAGTCCTCTTGGAAAACGGGATCAATGAAGTCGAATGGCTACAGAGCCGTCACGACGAACTTGCTCTACTCGACGAGCGCAGATTGAAAGCCATGGAACACACTCGAGCCTACCAAGGCAGAATGGCCCGAGCATTTGATAAGAAAGTCAAGATCCGAGACATCAGAGAAGGCGACTTGGTGCTAAAGGAAAAGCCTCCTACGCAGACCAATCCCCTCGGAAAGTGGGAGCCTACCTGGATAGGACCGTTCGTGGTACAAAGAATCTTCTCCGGAGGAGCCATGAAGTTAGCAGATTTGGACGGGAACCCTTTCGTTAACCCCGTGAACGGAAGCAAGCTCCGCAGATACTTCATTTGAGGAAGAGCACGAGTCAACTCTCCTTCCCCATACACCACCCCTCAGTAAAATTAAAGTGCTAAAAGAGTAATACCCAACTGGATACATTCCCGCTAATGATCCAAGTAAAAAACAGGGTCGCACTTCTTTTGTCTTTGTTTTTCTCAAATTCACCTAAAGTGTCGAACTACGGTGACCTGAGCCCCTTAGTCCAATTGTAAAAGAGGAACGCAGGCAGCCATCATTGGTTTGGTCTCAAAAAAAAAAAAATAAGCATCAATTGCTTGTGTTTCAAAAAACTCTTTTCAATTAACCTACAAATTCATTACGGTTAAAACAATCTTTGATGAGTTCAAGCACGGTCAACTCTTGACTCGCTACACACTAGCAAAACTACAATAAAACATTAATCAGTTAATGTGTCTGCAATGACAGCTGGTGGATACTGACAAAGAAGGTCAACCTAGTTTCCCGTACTTAGTCCTTCATCCTTCTTCCCCTTCCCTTTCCCACGGCGAGTGTTCTTCACCTTCACGGGAATATTCCGGTAGTCCTTCTACTCGGCTCGTGGACCCTTCCCGACGCCTCCGTCAAGCCTCGTAGCCGCCAACGCAGCCTCTTTCCCTAGCTCTATCTTGAGCCGCCTCTCTTCGAGCCATCATAACCGTGCTTTGATCGGCCTCCCGATCAGCATTGGCCTCATAGTCAGCCATGTCGTCCCCATTACGATTCTGAGGGTTAGCCCCCGCTTCGGCCCTCCTCAAGGTCGAGCTGTCAAGGTGATCGCACCCAACCGATCACTCCGTCTCCACAAGATGGCCATCTCGTGTCTCCCCCATACACTCTTCATACTAGTTCGTATATCGCGTAGATGCAATGCTGCCCTCTCCGGTGAAAGAGAACCCCGGCAGAAAGGACGTGTATTGCCACAACCGCGTGAGCAGAATAGCGTCGAAGGATCTTCCATCGCCAGAGATCCCACCTCGAAGGTAGCAAAGATGACTCAAGCCCGTCAATGGCACCTCCGCTCCAAACTCGTACTATCAAGTAACCAAAGATGGAATGTAGAAGGACGTCTGGGATAGCCCCGGCACACTGACGACCAAGAGACCCTCCTGAACGGTCCGACAAGTCTGTAACTTCCAGTGAGGAACCCACCATCACAAGTGATGCCTACGGAGTCTGGCTATCCAGAGCTCCAGCTCACTCGATCGCCCATATCACCAGAGGACGCCGAGAAAAGGACCAAGCGTCACAAGACATTGGCACCTCGGGCATCATCTCGCAATCTCTCCTCAACCACATAGTGAGCATAGCGGGACTCCCTCCCCACATGTATCGGCCGCCGGTCGCCATCCGACCTATGCCCAGAATGTCTCGCCTGTAACCAAAGGCACGATGTCTCCCTGCATTCCGCACCGCTCACCAGTCCAAGACACCGTGATGGCACACACCTGTGGACGTGAATGTGAACAAAGTAGCAATCGTGCACAGAGCAAACGCGTCCCACGCAAAACATGCTCCCTCACTACCAAGAAATCTATCTGGGCCCCCGAAATGTCGACATATTCGTGTTCAATATCAGCATCCCGTATGCTTCTCCAGCCGAGATACCAAGCAGAGACACTAACTTCTCAACAGTGGCCATGCCACCCGCATAGGGAAGAACTAGCTGTTCCGTCTCAGGTCCTCCTAGAATGGCCCGGAAATCTTCGAACGTGGGAGTGATTTCGTTGTACGAAAAGTTGTACACATTCCTCCGTACGTCCCAGAAATGAGCCGCAGCTCTCAAAAGATCCCAATCTAGCATGAGCTCCTTCAAAGCCCAAACAGATTTCATCCTGTAACAACCTTCGAAAAACCCCTTGTTTTGCCTCGTGTGGTTCCGTACCCACGACTGGAAATTTTCCAAGTATCGCTCTTGCATCCGAGACGATAGCTTAGGAAAGGGAGCCATGAAAGAAAGTGAAGGAAACCTTAGGAATTTGAAAGAAATTCAGCTAATGGACCAAGGCAAACGCGCAGTTTCTTACGAATTGCAAAGCTGAAACTGCAATTTAAAAGATTCTGGAAATTCATCCTCAGTCCGGCCGGACTCTTTCTGCAGTTGACTTGGTCAACTCTGCAGCTAGGTGCTCTCAAATTGGAAACAATTCCAAACAAAAGCCCCTGTTCATGCTTTATTGAATATGCGTGCTCCCATGGTTTCAATCAACCACTGCGAACACCTCTTCCGCCCCAGGCTCGTGCAACAGTGCAATTAATAAATATCAGTGCATATAGGCATAATTTTGACCCGTTCAATTTTTTATGAATGTTTCATTTTATTTATTTTTGATCAACTTACTTGCTAATTTGCCAAAATAAAAAGAAGGCAATCACTAAATAGATAGGCAAAGTACAGGTTCCGCCTCAAGGGCGCCTTTTCAAATACAGGTCAAATTATTTTTGGACAATACACGCATTTTATCTAAAAAAGCAGTAAAAGAGGACTACTCAGAGTCCTGCTCGTCATTCGAGCACTCGATGTACTGCCCCACAGCAGCCGGGTCCACCGAGGACAGGTACTCTCCAAATTCCTCCAGGCGGGAATACGCGAAAGGCCGCCTCCGCTCCTGTGCCCCCGAGGACTCTCCCTGTTCATGCCCCGAATGCGAAGAAGGACGAGCTCCGAACCCCGCCGTCTCGCCAGAGAACTGGCCAAATCCCTGCGCGAAGTCCGCTCCACCAGTCGTGGAGGCAGACAAATCTCTCGGCCTAGACCGCCTCGGCTCATGTACAGCCGCACTCCTCCAGGAATTGCACCGCAGGAACTCCACGAGCCTCCTAGCATAGTTGGCCCACCCGTCCAACTGCCTCACAGCCTGGTTGTATGTACGGCCAGACACCTGCAAACCAGGAAAGTCGTCAGAAGACAAGTAGACAGTACAGATGCAACATTTGCAGAATACTACTATCAAATGCAGAAAATCAAAAGCGATCACCGAAGCATTGGGGTCCACTCTGTACTGAGGCCTCGCCACCTCCGGGATGGGGATCACCAACCTCCTATGGGAACCATCCAGCCCCTCATATGCCAGCCTAGCGCGTGGGAGCGGGAGATCTCGGGGATATCCAGGACCCTCGCCCTCCCTGTGCTGTACCTGCGGGCTCCTCAGCCTCATCCTCAAGAAAGTGTCATAGTCGGCGCCCCCTATGACAAGCTCGGTATAGAACACACCCTGTCTATACATCTCCAACTCCTCCATCGGCATCGACAAAGGATGCTGCATGTGCAGAGGCGGGTCCACCGGCACCATAAGAAGGGACCCCGGACCGTGCTGACGAGTCACCCTCTCCCCCAGATACATAGCATCGCAGTGAAGTCCCACCAGCAGCTTCTGCCGACGCGTGACCTCACTAGCAACCTGGACCGTACCAGTGTGAATCCGGCTCCACCAGGTCAGCTGGATCCGCTCGGAGAACTCTCGGCTCAGGGCCTGAGACACCTCCGCCGACGCGTGACCTCACTAGCAACCTGGACCGTACCAGTGTGAATCCGGCTCCACCAGGTCACCTGGACCGTACCAGTGTGAATCCGGCTCCACCGAGTGCCCTCTCTCAATGACACCGCCTTCTTTGCATTCTTCTGCCAAGACATCATGGCAGGGAACAGGGACTGGTACGCCTCCCTAATCTCCCACCGCTGCGGGCTGAACACCTCAAAGCACCAGACTTGCCAAGCAAGTGGAAAGTTATGTCAGCTACAGAGCAGATACATACGAGTGCAAAAATGAGACAAGGAAGAGAAAAAGACGTGAACTTACATCCAAAGCGAACGAGAAACAACACAAGGTGTTCTCCTCTCCCCGCGAGAACCTATCCAAGGCATGGTAGAGCTCGGCCAGTCCAGCCTCCCCCCATGCGAACACCCTCACGGCATCCAGATCTGTCAGCGACCCGAGCAGAGGGAAGTGACAGGACGTGTCAGAAGTAGGGAACAGAGTCCGCCGAGCCACAACCATAGGAACCCTCGAGCCAAACGCTCAGCGGTCATCCTCGGGGACCCCTCCCCATAATCATCAATGCCCCTCCTCAGATGGATCTCCATCGGCCTGTACCGAATACCTAAGCCCCTGGCATCAGTGATATCAAAACCCAGCAGCTCCGACAAATGCCCCGGGGTATAACCATCCACCCACACCAGCGCATTGCCCCAGGTAGGCAACCCAGTGATAGCAGCAAAGTCAGTGGGAGTCACCGTCGCCTCCCCCCCACCTGAAATGAAAAGTGTGGGTCGTGTCCCACCAGTACTAGCTCAGAGCTACGTACATGGACCTCGCCCTCTGCATCAGAGCCACCGCGGCTACCGCGCTGATAAATCCAGCCAAGCCAGAGTCAACCACAAGCTTCCGTGGACTCCTCTTTCCATCCCGAGCCTCATCCGGGAGTATCTCCCACAACACTCGCACTGCCTCAAAGGCTCTCCAACTCTTCAAGGTGTGAACGTCAACTGTCCCTCGCCCCTGCAGGTGAACACGGCAAAATACGTTAATACAGAAGCGACATCAACAGAGTGCACGAACGCATGTCAAAATGATGCAATGCAGATACAGTTCTCATTTTTCCTAAAATATTTCCATCCCGGTTGGAGTATTAACGGTCCAAGATTTCAAAGCATTTCGAAAACTCCGTCGAATTCGGAACTTTCAAAGCATTTCGAAAACTCCGTCGAATCCGGAACTTTCAAAACATTTCGAAAACTCCGTCGAATCCGGAACTTTCAAAACACTTCGAAAACTCCGTCGAATCCGAAACTTTCAAAACACTTCAAAAACTCTGTCGAATCCGGAACATTCAAAACACTTCTAAAACTCCGTCTAATCCGAAATTTTCAAAGCACTTCGAAAACTCCATCGAATCCAGAACTTTCAAAACACTTCAAAAACTCCGTCGAATCCGGAACTTTCAAAGCATTTCGAAAACTCCGTCGAATTCGGAACTTTCAAAGCATTTCGAAAACTCCGTCGAATCCGGAACTTTCAAAGCATTTCGAAAACTCAAAGCACTTCGAAAACTCCGTCGAATCCGAAACTTTCAAAACATTTCGAAAACTTCGTTGAATCCGGAACTTTCAAAACATTTCGAAAACTCCGTCGAATCCGGAACTTTCAAAGCATTTCGAAAACTCCGTCGAATTCGGAACTTTCAAAGCATTTCGAAAACTCCGTCGAATCCGGAACTTTCAAAACCTTTCGAAAACTCTGTCGAATCCGGAACTTTCAAATCCTTCCGAACATTTCGAAAATTTACTCCGTCCCGATTTAAACATACTTTAAATTCGGAAAACACATCTAGGCATGGAATTTTGCAACCAAAATTTTTATGTCATCTACCCATGGTGTCAATTGAACTACATTCTAGTCAATTTCGACAAAGGAGCATAGCAAAGTCAAAAGCCCCAATCTGGGCACCAAAATCCCTAACTCATTCCTAGTCAAATTTCTAACATTTAAAGAATGCACATTCTTAAAATTAATGGAATTTGAAGGAAGTTTACCTGTCTCTCGATCCCTCCTTTGGATTTGTGGTTCTCCCTAGCCGGGTAGAACTCCGCCGAATTCAATGGAAGAGTGGTGGTTCGAATGGTCCGAACCAACCACGTTTTTTCGTCATCGGTCCTTCCATGACGAGCCATTGGTCCCAAATCACCCTCCATATCGATTTTCCCTCAAGAATTTGAGCAAACCTCACAATTTGGAAAGAGTTCTCTCCTCTCTTTTCTCTCTTTTTCGCCTGGAAAAATGGAAGAAAATGGCCAAAATTGCTTCTGCCTCGGCGCTGGAATGAACCTGGTCAACTTCAGGTTCAGTCCGGCCGGACTCTTTCTGCACCAGAAAGATTCCTTGCCAATTTAGCCCCTCAACTTTGCGTAGTTTCAATTTTACCCCTTTTGGCCCCCAAAAGTGTAAAATTTCCCCAAGTTAGACATTTCTAACACCCCTCCCCCGAGGTCAAGTCTAGTTAGTTTTCACTAACGCCCGTCTCCAGACGTTAAATTCCCAGTTAGTTTTCACTAACGCTCATCTCCAGACGTTAAATTTCCAGTTAGTTTTCACTAACGCTCGTCTCCTGACGTTAAATTCCCAATTAGTTTTCACTAACGCTCGTCTCCAGACGTTAAATCCCAGTTGACGTTTGACATTCAAACGCTCATTTACATCCCCAGTTGACGTTTGACATTCAATCGCTCATTTACATCCCCAGTTGACGTTTGACATTCAAACGCTCATTTCCGCCCCAAACCGACGTTTGACATTCAAATGCTCAATCCTGTGTCCGGACGTTCCAGTTACAATTCTGTCTCTCGACGTCAAAAATTCTATTAGTTTTCACCAACGTTCATTTCCCCGGCCGCCAGTCGTAAGCCCGATCATCCCACCTCAGCGGCCATCAAGGTAGGCCCGCACAACAATCCCTCTTCGGCCATCACCGTAAGCCCGAACGTTCATCCCCAGTAGGATCCTAAGGCCATCCACCTAAGAAGAAACTTCAATCAACCCCCTCAGTTCCTAACTGACTTTGTTAGAACTCTGGACGCTTTTCCCCAGCGATGTGTCAGTCTCTCCCGAGACCACATCCTGTTCCTAACCCCGTGGTTAGAACGTCAATCCTTCTGTGTTGTTAATAACGCCAGTTTAACACAACCATTCCCATCATTGCCACCCTATCCCCGGAGGATAAACCTGGCCGTCATCGTAAGTCCAGCACTCAAGGCACGAACGCCTTCGTCCCAGGATAAACGTATCCTCGTCACTCCGGTTTGAGGCGCCACACGCCCTCGTATGTTCCAGTCACTCCGGTTTGAGGCGCCACATACCCTCGTATGTTCCAGTCACTCCGGTTTGAGGCGCCACACGCCCTCGCATGTTTCAGCAACTCCGGTCTGAGGCCCCACACGCCCTCGAAGGTTTCAGAAATCCCAGGTTCAGACGCCTCACAATAGTCTCCATTCAGGTTCGGGTACCTCGCAATGGTCTCATTCAGGTTTAGACGCCTCCCAACAGTCTCGCTCAGGTCAAGGTCCCCACGCGCAGCCCCTTGCACCTACGAACTACAATCGGCTTGATTCCCGCTCGGGATACGTAGGAATCCTTTCGCTAAGGGTCCACCCAGCTGACCGCCCAGGTCTTTCAAAGTAAGGCATCCCCCGATTTGGATCCTTATCTTTTTCAACGACCCCACTTCCTTTGGAAGTGACGTCGCTGAGGGGATAACTGTAAGTACCCAAATCCGGATCGTCAAAATCCGTTAGAAGTTAACCGGAATCCGTTAACTGGCCCACTCCAGGTTAACCGGAACCCGTTAAGCTCCCCGTTCTCAAGCCAACGAGACGTCTCGGGACTGCCCTGAGCATCCCAACATCAAAGCATACTTAACACACGTCGTTGCACGTAAAAGTACGGCTTTCCCTAAAAAACGCACTTTTCGGCACTTTCCGGGGGCGTTTCGGACATTTTCCGGACTGTTATTTTAAAAACGGACAAAACTGGGAAATATGGCACGAAAATCCATGGACCTGTGAGTCACAGGGACACGTGGCTTACATGCCACAGCTCCCCCATCACCTTTCAATCAAATTCAGAGTGAAAAGACAAAAATACCCCTAGTATACAATCTCAGTCCGGCCGGACTCATTTGCAGACATTTCAGAAAATTGCCAGCAAGTCCCTCCAATTTCCAAATTTCACAAACCCCCCTGATTTCATCCTCAGTCCGTCTGGACTCATCATGAATTTTCACCTATAAATACAGAGGCTGTCAAAGCCATTTAAAAAGAACAAAATTTACTCCCTTTCACCCAAAACCCACGGCCTAAACTGGTTTCACCCCTTCCTGAGCCCCGGTTTTACCTCGTTTTGCGTGAAAACTCCGTATTTTGATCAAATACGACCCCGCCACCTCGAAACACCATTCCAAACACACTTTCGTATCCCGTATATGCCCCCCGAGCCAAAGGAGCCAAACCTAGCCATAGGTAGCTCCCTCTCTCTTTAAACTCTCGTTCCGTCTCGGTTTACGCGCCAGTCGCTACAACCGTTTTGGACGACGTTGTTGAAATGTAGACGTCATCGTCTAACGGGGTCCGATACGTTTTAGTCCGCGATCCTCTTCTCTTCCCGTAAGAGAAGTAATCTCGGGTTAAAACGGCATTCCGACCCCGTTCCGTTTACTTTTATGTCATTTGCAATTCTGGATCGTTTGATCCGTCGATCGTCATTTACTTTCCATGTCATTTACAAATTCCGGATTGTGTGATCCGTCGAACGTCCTTTACTTTCATGCAACTTTACAATTCCGAGCCGTTTGGCTCGTCGATCGTACTTTACAATTTCGGATCGTTTGATTCCGTCGATACCGCACTTTAAATACTGTCATTTACAAAGTCCGACCCGTTTGGATTGTGATAGTATTTAGTTTTCTAAGTCCGATTCGCAACCCGATTCGTTGATCGCATATCTTTTAATGCCTTTTCCCGTAAAAATGCTAACAATGTAATGCCCGGTTCAAAACCGGAGTTCGACCTTCGAACTCTCTTTCAAAACGCGCGAAATGACGTTTGGCATCCAAACGCTCATCTTCAAACTTAAAAGCCGCCATTTGACACTCAAAATCATTTAATACATTTTTCCCGTAAAATCGTTAACAATGACACGCCCGGTTCAAAACCGGAGTTCGACCTTCGAACTCTCTTTCAAAACGCGCGAAATGACGTTTGGCATCCAAACGCTCATCTTCAAACTCAAAATCCGACGTTTGACATTCAAACGCTCTTTTCTTAAAAGTCAACATTTGACACTTAAGATAAACGGTTAAAATCAGCCCTCTTGCCACTTTTCCTAAAACTTCCAAAACCGACGTTTGTCATTCAAACGCTCGCCTTTTCAAACAGAACCATAATCAACGTTTGACATTCAAACCAAGATTAAGCTTGTCATTCAAGCCCCCATTTCAAAATGCAAACACACACACACACGCACACGATTTTGAGAAAGGTAGAAAGACTCGTCATACTAGGCGTTTCGGGTGATCTCAATATACTCTTCCCGAAACGTAACGTGACCTCCGAACCTAACAACCTCTGGTACTAAAAAAGCTTTTTACTCATTTTTGCTACCAATAAAAATGACCCCCCGTTTTCAAAGCCTTTTCCTAAGTTTTTGGCTACCAATAAAAAGGACACCATTTTCAACCAATAGCCATTTCTCAACGTTTGGGCTCAGAAAACAAAAACCGCGTGGCGACTCCTCTCCCTTCCCAAAAGCGAGGTCTCAGACACCAACCCTTCGCGAAAGACAACCGCATTTTCGCCCCCACCCGCGCGAAAATCACGGGTAATTTCACCACCCTAGCATCTCTTGTCGAAATTCCCGAAGGGAAATCAGTAAAACCCCTCAGAATAGGCAGACAAGAAACACCCGCCTATTGCTGTGAGATCGAAGTTGAGCATGAACCGATCGATGAACCCTGGTACAATCAAATCTACCAGTACCTCCAAAACGGAGAAGCTTCCTTCACAAATGAAGATGGAAAATACAAAGAAGGGATCAAAGCTAAAAACATGATGGCCCTAAAACGCCTGGCATCCCATTTCTTCATCCTGGGGGGTATCTTAGACAAGAATCGCCACCAAGGACCACTCCTCCGGTGTGTAAATAAAGAAAAAGCCAGCGAGCTGATGAACGAAGTTCACAACGGAACCTGCGGTCCGCACATGTACGCCAGAGCATTGACACAGATCATCCTCCGTATGGGTTACTATTGGGTATCAATGGAAATAGATTGCATCCAGTTCGTCAGAAGCTGCAACAAATGTCAACGGTTCTTCAACCTCAATCATATCCCTCCTCACGAGCTCTACTGCATGACTACACCATGGCCTTTCGCCACATGGGGAATCGACATCATTGGCATAATTACTCCGCCAGGGAGCAATGGTCACGAGTTCATATTAGTCGCAGTCGACTACTTCACCAAAGGGGTAGAAGCCAGATCATACAAAGTACTAAATTCTAAGAAGGTGGTCGAGTTCATCAAAGAGAACATCAAGTGCAGATACGGGGTGCCCAACGAGATCATATCTGACAATGGGTCCCACTTCAAAGGAGATTGTGACCAACTGTTGACCAAGTTCAGAGTTACACGCCACAAGTCTTCTCCCAACAAACCACAGACCAATGGTGCAGTAGAGGTAGCAAACAAGACTCTTGCAAGAATAATCAGAAAAATGGCCGTCAGAGGTCAGGATTGGCCCGAAAAGCTACATCTAGCCCTCTGGGGATACAGAACATCAGTCAGAACCGCCACAGGGGAGACTCCTTTTGCGCTCACATACGGAATGGAAGCGATGTTACCAGTTGAATTGGAAATTCCATCCCTCCGAGTCCTCTTGGAAAACGGAATCAATGAAGTCGAATGGCTCCAAAGCCGTCACGACGAACTAGATCTACTCGACGAGCGCAGATTGAAAGCCATGGAACATACTCGTGCCTACCAAAGCAGAATGGCCAGAGCATTTGATAAGAAAGTCAAGATCCGAGACATCAGAGAAGGCAACTTGGTGCTTAAGGAAAAGCCTCCTACACAGACCAATCCCCTCGGAAAGTGGGAGCGTACTTAGATAGGCCCATTCGTGGTATAAAGAATCTTCTCCGGAGGAGCCATGAAGTTAGCAGATTTGGACGGAAACCCTTTCTTTAACCCCGTGAATGGAAGCAAGCTCCGCAGATACTTTGTTTGAGGAAGAACACGAGTCAACTCTCCTTCCCCATACACCACCCCTCAGTAAAATAAAAGTGCTAAAAGAGTAATACTCAACTGGATACATTCCCAAAAATGATCCAGGTAAATAACAGGGTCGCATTTCTTTTGTCTTTTATCAAATTTCACCTAAAGTGTCGAACTAGGGTGACCTGAGCCCCTTAGTCCGATGTAAAAGGGGAACGTAGGCAGCCATCATTGGTTCGGTCTCAAAAACAAATAAAATGTCAAATACAACACCAATCACTTGTGTTTCGAAAAACTCTTAAATATAACCTGCAAATTCATTACGGTTAAAACAATCTTTGATGAGTTCAAGCACGGTCAACTCTTGACTCGCTACACGCTATCAAAACAACAATAAAACACTTAATCAATTTAATGTGTCTGCAATGACAGCGGGTGGATATTCTGGACAGCAAGGTCAACCTAGTCCCTCGTACTCGGTCCTTCGTCTTTCTTCCCCTTCCTTTTTCCACGGCGGCTATTCTTTACCTTCACAGGGAATATCCCCGTAGTCTTTCTATGTGAAGACCCCGACCCAGAACCTACACGTGTTCCGAGTTGGAGCGTCCTCAAACAAACCCAAAATTCCTAAACTTTTAAAACTTGATTTAACTTTCAAATATAAACATCATTAACATTGTCATTTTAAAATAACTCCACTCCTCTCCACTTTGGAGGAGGAGTTGACCAACTTTGAAAACCTTCATCTGTTTAGTAACAAAAGACATCGGTTCTAACGTAGAAATTAAAGTTTATAATTACAAACTCCATAAAGGAATTATAACAAAATACACTTTCTACGCCAACCTACAGGTACCCCGACAATACCCAAAAGCTCACTTCCAAACTCCTTTCCGCCCTTACTTGGCCGGTCCGCCTGTCTCGGGATCTAAAAACATTAAAGGGAGAGGGGTGAGAATTAATCTCAGCAAGCTATTATGAATGCAGCAATATGCCAAATAAGATGCAACACATAACAAGTTGCATATAACTGTGATGATGTTGCCAAATTTCCGAAGATTTTTCCATTTTTTGTTTGAAAAAATCAACGAAACGGAGTCGCCACGCCATTTTTATTTTAAGGGCCAAAACTTTGAAAAAAGCCCGAGATCAGAGATTTAGGTTCGGAGGTCATGTTACGCGTCGGGAAGGACGTTAGTGTGCACCCGACGCGCCTCGTAAAACGAGTCTTCCAAACATTTGAAATCCTTTTGTTGTGTGTGTGTGTGTGTGTGTGTGTGTGTGTTTTGACCAAAATGAGTTGGAACTGAGAAAAAAAAAAATGGGGAACTCTTTATAAGACTTTGAAAAATCCCCAAGATTTTTGGTATGATTTTTGGGTCGAGTCTTGGCACTCAAAAGATTTTTGGATTTGAAAAGCCATTCTGCCAGAATGAAAGAAGGCAGTTGACCCTTGACTTTGAAATGGACTTAAAGGCTTCAAAACTTCAGAATCTGGGGAAAGTCCGAGAATGAAAGTTGCTCAAAACACCCTAAATAGGGTTTATGCAAAGGAACTTTCCATTTTGGAAGTAATTTGAGGGGTCAAAACCTTCTGGAAATCTCAGATGTGAAATCTGGATTTCCAGAAGCTGATGAACTGGCCTCTAAAAGAAAAATTGAAAAAAGGAGTTTTACTCACTCAAAAAATAAAATAAAAATATGTCTGGAAAGATCTTGATGTTGGCTACAAAAAGTGTTTTGTAGTCAACATCTAATTCCAAGTTTTACTGGGTCCAAAAAATAGGAAAATGGACTGAAGTCTCAGAACAATGCTACTGGACAGCAAGATGTTCTTGAGGGAAAATGTGATTTTTGGGGGATTTGCATCTATGTTCACCCCATTTTCATCCCTAGACTTGATACCACTACCTTTTGTTAAGTGGTTATCATATTCAAGTCATCCTTGGGGAATTTATGGGGTTGAAACATGTCCTTTGCAAAGGGAAAGGGGGTTTTGTAAAGATGAAACCAAGGAGAAAGAATTGACTAAAGATCTAAAATGTGGACCACTTGAGATGGTCATTCATGAAGATGAACTTCAAGATGACCATCTTAGGTCAAAACTCAAGTTAAACTAGACATAAAATAAGTCAAAGTAAGAAGAACAAGATGATCAAGAGATCAAAAGAGAATTTTAGGGTTTTGAGAAGGAGGGCTTTACCAATGGTGACACCCTATCTTCCTAGGCTTGGAATTTGACTTGAGGAGTATCAAGATTTGGTGTTTGGATTTGTGTTTGGAGTGAGATTGGGAAAGATTCAAGAGAAAATGTTGGCAATCTAGAGATTCCCACTGTTTTCTCTCTATATTTCGCCAGAACTTCGTTGCTATGAGTAAGTTGTGTTGTGTAAACTGAGAGAGGAGGGTTCAATTTATAGGCCCTCTGAAATTACATACATGTCCGCGCGGAGGTCCCTGTAAAACGTGCCTGGTGCATTAAATCTTGCTCCAGCTTTGAACAGAAGAATATTTTTCAAAATATCGGCGAAATTGTTTTTCAACTTGCTTTGTTTGGTTTTTCTTATTTCTTTTGCTTTTTTGGATTCCTTTTTTGGTTTAACTTTAAATGGCAAACCCTAACCTACTCTTGCTTGGTTAGGAAGGTTAGAGATTGTTAGAAATGTTAGAAATGTTAAAACTTTCGTTAACTTTCTAACGAAAAAACTACCAACTCAAATTGGAGCACTTACAGTAGCCCCTCGGCGACGGTATTTTCGAAGGAAGCGAGGTCGTCGATAAGAGTAAGGCTCCATATTTGATAGGATGATCAAGTGATCGAGTGGCTGAACCTATTCAATAGGCTACCTACGTATCCCGAATGGGAATCAAGCCGGTCGTAGTTCGGGTCTTTGACCCTGGGAATGATTGTTTTTTTTTTTAAGGTATCAACCTGGAGATGATGGCGTTTTAGGCGCCTCGGACCTTGAAGATGATGGCGTTTTAGGTGCCTCGAACCTTGAAGATGGCGTTTTAGGTGCCTCGAACCTTAGAGATGGCATTTTAGGTGCCTCGAACCTTGATGGTGGGGATAGATGGTCCTCTGGTGGACTTTGCTTGAAAGGATCGGTCTTACGTCCGCCGTGAAGGAAAGGATGACCATTTTGGTCGAGTGGCTGGACCTAATGATAGGCTACCTACGTATCCCGAGTGGGAATCAAGCCGGCCATAGTTCGAAATCTACTCGAGATTTCGTTGGCTTTTGGGATTCCGTTAGCTTCGCTGGGGATTTCATTAGCCTTGCTGGGGAAAAGCAGACGTATTCGTCGGGGAAATCGGTCTTACGTTTTACTGCCGTGAATGATTTTGATGAAAGATACGGGATCCGTTATCTTTCTCGGGGCACTCGGTCTTACGTTTAACTGCCGGGAATGATTTTGATGAAAGATACGGGATCTCGTTATCTTTCTCGGGGCACTCGGTCTTACGTTTAGCTAAGGGAATTTCTTTTGAGAGGGTATGAACCTAAATGGGAACTTAGTTCAGGAGTATGAACCTAAGTTGAGGTTCGGTTCAGGAGTATGAACCTAATGGAGACTTAGTTCAGGAGTATGAACCTAAGTTGAGATTTTGTTCAGGAGTATGAACCTAAATGGGAACTTAGTTCAGGAGTATGAACCTAAGTTGAGGTTCGGACTCCTGATGGAGGCTATTTGAAGGTGTTCTTGCTGGGGAAGACTCGGGCTTACGAGAACCATCGGGAAGAAAGGTGATCAATGTCGGTCAAGTGGATGGACCAAGGATTGACTGTATCTGGGGGTCACCCGAGGATTGACTATTTTAGGGAAGTCGTCCTAGAGATTGACTGTATTTGGGAGTCACCCGAGGGATTGACTATTTTAGGGAAGTCGCCCTATGATCTGACTATTTTTGGGAAGTCGCCCCGTGGTTTGACTATTTTTGGGAAGTCGCCCTATGGTTTGACTGTTTTGGGGAAGTCGCCCTATGATCTGACTATTTTTGGGAAGTCGCCCTGTGGTTTGACTATTTTTGGGAAGTCGCCCTATGGTTTGACTGTTTTTGGGAAGTCGCCCTATGATCTGACTATTTTTGGGAAGTCGCCCTATGGTTTGACTATTTTTGGGAAGTCACCCTATGATCTGACTATTTTTGGGAAGTCGCCCTATGATCTGACTATTTTTGGGAAGTCGCCCTGTGGTTTGACTATTTTTGGGAAGTCGCCCTATGGTTTGACTGTTTTGGGGAAGTCGCCCTATGATCTGACTATTTTTGGGAAGTCGCCCTATGGTTTGACTATTTTTGGGAAGTCGCCCTATGATCTGACTATTTTTGGGAAGTCGCCCTATGGTTTGACTGTTTTGGGGAAGTCACCCTAAGGTTTTGACTGTTTTGGGGAAGTCGCCCTATGATCTGATGATAATGTTCTTTTAGAAAAGTAGTTGACTAAGATATGCTTTCATACCTGTGCTGTGCTTACCTGTAGTTGCCGGAAGGACTGAGGCTACGGCTGATGTTGATGAAGAGTTGTTAAGTTGCTGTTCGTGGGACGGTTTCTGCTGACGATTTGCTGTCTTTGGAAGCATTTTGACCTGAAGGAGGAGTTTGGTTGAGTCTGCATCTTGCTGGTGATCGTCAACCTTGTAGAGGTGGTTGAGCTTGTATTCACATTGGGATTTCTTGCTTTTGAGAACTTGGTGTCTCTGACCGCATTGTATTGGAGAGCTTGGCGTCTCTGACCTTCTTGCCTTGAAGAACTTGGCGTCTCTGACCGATTTGTATTTTGAGAACTTGGCGTCCCTGACCGACTTGTATTCGAGAACTTGGCGTCTCTGACCGAATTGTGCATTAATCGGAGGTGGTCTTCATTGGGGCTGTTTTCATCCATTTGTGGACATTGGAGGTCGTCTTTAGCAAGTTGCAGACGCCGGAGCTTGTCTTTGCCAAACTGTAGATGTTGGAGGGCGTCTTCATTCATTGGAGGTCGTCTTTGGTGAAGATCATCCTTGCCGAAAAAAGGGGGATTTGATTTCACGTTTGAATTCCTGCATTCGTTAGTGAAGAGGAAGATGCATATATGGCATTCATGATGACAGATGCATGCATGGAACCAAAAATGATTATGGGATGATGCATTTACTTGCTTTCGAAGATGCACTTAGCCTAAGCTTCTGGCAGGAAAATTATGATTTATGATCTTCGATGATTTAGGATTATTCCTATTGACTCAAGTTTTGTGCATGCTACATGAGCCCTTGGGAGATTTTTAGTGGGGATGCATGGGTATGGAGACTGCTTGGAACAGATTTTGATCAAGTGGGGGATGAGAACCCTTGATCGCGATTTAAACAGCGGTTGTTGGTGAGGTTTTGTCAGCAATATCACATGGACCTCAATCTTGATGAGATTGGATTCGGATCCTGGGTCTTGATTGAAACTTTCCCTCTCATTCTTGGTCATTTGAAGCTGATGCTGACAGACTTTAGGGCCAACGTTGATACGAGTGAAGCTTCTTTCATTTGGATGAGCTGTGACCTTGGCCGAAACCTTGTCCGAGGATGATTTGATGGAATTGCTAATGCCGGGAGAAACCCTGATCTTGACTTCCGATGCTATGGGAAGCCGCCGTGTACCAAGTTACAAGCCGAAATTCTTTCTTGCGACTTGATAAAATTCGGGTCCAAAAGACCATCTTGACAAAGCCCCGGATCCCGAGTAGGCAAAGTCCAGATTTTGAAGAAGCGATTTGGCGAGTCTATCTCGTGGTGAAGAACCCAACGTGGACCCAAAGATGACTATATAAGCCCCAGCTTGAAGAGTCGCACAGGAGAACCTCGGGAGAACCGCTTAGCAAGCCCCAAAGATGAAGAAATTCAGAGTAGTCTTACAGAGGGGGAACCCATCTTTTTCGCACCTTAGTCAACCGCCATCGGACAAGACTCGTAAATGTTTACGTGCAGGGCATATCTTTTGAAAGATGGGAATGTCTCCCAAATTTGTGTATGACACTCTCGCTTTTGGTTTGACTCTTTTGAGAGAGTATAAGCATCACAAGGTGTGAAAAAGTGTATGGAAGCCCCCTGCACGTAAAGACAGTGTTTGGCTCTATTTCCCTATGATGGAGAGAGAGAAGACTTGTCGAGACACTTGAAAACTTGTCTTATTCATGATGATCACAAGGCCGCTTAAAACCCTTTGTTAATGTTCGGGTTATTCAATCCCTAAATCTGATATGAACAAATATTTTGATTAATCACAAGGAGAAAACCAACTCGATATCGAAAATCAAGCTTGGAAGGGCGGAAAGTGTATAGGGACGATCCTTGATGAGACCGGACTCTTTTTTTTTTTTTTGAGATTTGTTTGTGATTTCGACCGGACCATTTCTGGTTGCCTACGTTCCCTCCATTATGAAGAGCTCAGTCGCCGTAGTTCGGGCCTATCCCGAATGAAAAGAGAATGAATGTTGAAATTCGAGGGTCCGAGGACCTTTGGGGATTTTGAGGATTTTGAGGATTGAATAACATATCCCCTTAGAGTGTCCATGAAAGACACGGATGCGAAGCCCCAGTGGGACATCCACGGCAAGTGTTTGTGAGGAGAAATGAAATATGCTCACATGAAGGGAAGGGTTGAATTTGCACAATCTTTGATTGGTAATTTTGAACCAAAATGGATTAGATGCCAATTTAAGCAAGCAATGAAGCAGTAATTTGATCCGGACATCGAGGATATTAGAATGAAACCGCTATCCGGTAGGGACCGTAGTTGGGTTTCCGGGCTTCGATCGGCTATCGGGTGATTTGGGAGATTATGACCTCTTGAGATGAGAGGTCGGCTAGGCCTTTTACCGACCGAACCTCTAAAGATGAGAGGTTGGCTCTGGGATGTGTTTGGGAAATCTATGGCGAGGAAGATTGATTGCCTCCAAGAATGAGAGGTCGTGATTTTGACTTGGCCAAGGGCAAGGGTAATGGTGATGGGAGTATCCTCTAAAATTGAGAGGATGGCTTGGGATTGGTTTAAGGTAATGATAAGAGGAAGTCCGAGCTATCGACAACTTTTTGCGATCTTGCGAGAATTCAGCTCCTTTTTGATCATTGGAGAGCTTCTTGAGATGTCGGGGACTTTTGAGTTCTTCTTCTTTTTTTTTTTTTTTGGAAGGCTTCCCGAGGAGCTTGGAATTATATCCGAGATTGTGAGGATTTTAAAATCCTTCTTTTTTTTTGTTTCTTTTTTTGTTTTTTTTTTTTTTTTTTTTTTTTGTTTTTTTTTTTTGTTTTTTTTTTTTGACTTGGAAAGCTTCCTGAGGAGTTGAGGATTATCTTTGTCCTTCCTTCATGGCTTGAGATAATTTGCGCATCGCCGATTCTAGAAGCTAACTTCTCGGCTCGCTTGGACTTTCTCTCGCATGGAGCAAAAATGATGGCTAAACCGGGTTTCAAAACACGCCGATCTTGAAATGAGAGGGTAGTGTTTAGTAAGGGTGAGGTAATGGCTTTCCTATGGGTGAAAGGTTTCAACCGCAATCCCTACCGGATGACCTAAACGAGATTAAGTCTTCATTGCTTGCCTAAGCTTTATATGAGAAAAGATCCATGCAAATTCATCGAGCAACGAGATGATGATGATGAAAGGGATGTGAGCATATGAGATGCAAGATGGGGAGTTGGTAAGCCCCAATTTGGGAAGGATATCAATTGATTTTCTCACTCCGATTAGCTTAAATATTAATCATTTTCAAAGAATTAGTGGTTGAGCAAAGACAAGTGATCATTTTGGATAAAACCATTTCAATTAAGTGTAACGTGGGTGCGCAAGTGATGTCTCGAGTCTAGCAAGAAAAGAAAAAGACTTATATTAAAAATTAGACACTTAACCACTATGTCCAAAATGGACTACAACGACAAATGTCCAGAAGGACTTAGGTGAAAGAAAAGTACTAGAACCTACGAAGGTTGACTCAAAAGACTATTTTAAAGATAGGTAGCCCCCCTAGCCGCTCTTGCCGTTGAACCATGCATCTATTCTTCGACGCCGGAGACGGGAGCTATTGCAGACCTTTCCATCAGGATTTCCTTGGCAACTTTTTGCTCAATCCAACCATCTTCATTGCTCGCGATGACCGGTTCATTGACCTTGCAAAGGGACGAGTCAAACTCCATTGTGCCCACAAGGCTTGAACCACCAAACTCGATCATGTTGACACTCATGTTGTTAGGGAGCGGGTTATTGATAGTATTAGGTCCTTCAGCATCTCTAACCTCCCTTGCTCAATCAAATTTTGGATTGCCTTCTTCAGGGGACGCAATCATCCGTCAGTGCCCATGGTACCGATGAAAGGCACAATGCTTGGAGGTATCCAAAGGAGCGTTGGGGTTTCTTGGCCGATAATTATCCAAAGGCCGGAGCAAATCTTCTTTACCAATCCTCGAAGATATCGCTTAAAGGCATTCCAAGGTTTCTCAAGTCTTGGAGCCGGGATCTGGATGCATCGGGCTTCTTGGGAACAAAGGAAGTGGCATTGTTGCCCCGTCCCGCGTAGCCGATCGCCTCTTTGCCTTTAGCGAAAGCGAGAGTAGTGTTGGAGGGAGGAGCCCGATATCCGTAGGCAGTGCAGCAGCTGGCCGATTGTAAGCCTTTTCAAACTTAGCCCCGAATTAACCATTGCACGCAAGTCGGCCGTAGGGAAGTGGCCGAGGGAAGCTCTCAAATGCGGCTTCAAGCATGACCGAAAGATGTCTAATCGCTCCTCGTCGAGGGAGGAATGGCCATTTCACCGAGCTTTAAGTTCCACCTCTTATAGAAATCCCCAATATTCTCATTAGTGGCGCCGCATCGTTGTTTGTGTGTCAACTCGTTTGTCTCCCATTCCAAGTTGGCTTTGTACTTATCTCGTGAAAGTACCGGTAACTGCTCCCAAGTAGCCCTAGCTTCAGCCGCAATCGGAAAAACCATTTCAAAGCCCCCGACTTCAAAGAGAGACTAAAGTAATCGGCCAACCGCTGGTTTGTGCATCCCTTAGCCTTCATTGCCAAAGTATAGGTGTCCAAGTGAAGTTTTAGGGCATGCACTCCCGTCAAACAATTCCAGAGTGGGCATCACAAACTTGTGAGGCAGGGGACAATCGAGTCGGGATCTCGTAGGCCGAAGAGCGGTGTTCTTTTTGGCGGTCAATTCAGCAATCTGTGCTTTCATTTCCTTGTGTTGCTCCATAAACCAAGCCAATTGGGGATCCAAAGGTGGAGCCATAGCGTTCAAACCAAATGATCGAGCCGAAGAGAGGAGTTACCACCGGCGGCACACCGGTGGAAGGGATACCATATTCGGGGCATAGGTGAAAACCCGTCCTTGGCCCAAATTACCCTGGGAGTGTAGGTAGGAGCTTGGGCAAAAGGATAAAACCCGACTTGCCGTTGGCTTTCCATTGGGCAGGAAGGCAGAGGCAGACTGAGGTAGCCGGATAGCTCGGATTTCCGGAGTGAGGCCCATAAGTAGGCTTGAGTGTGGGCCGCCGTCCCGGATTGTTGAATTGCATGGCCGCCTCGTGGCGAAGGTGTGTAACTGTGGGGATACTGCGGTCCCGGTGATTCGGATGACACCGGGATGGAGGCTTGATAACCCATAGAAGTCTCGAGTGAGAAATGGATTTGTGAGAGCCGTGTGAGGAGCAAACTGAGCTAGTACCATTCTCGAGGTGGGACTCGATTGTTGCCCGAACCAAACCGGGGGTGGTATCCCAAACTGTTGCCGTGAAGGTCCTGGATTGATTGGTCCCGAATCGAGGTGGGATCCCCATTTGCCGTGGCATTCCTGGGTAGCCCCAAGCATGAGAAGATATTCCGATCGATTTTGTCCCCACCGAGGATCGGGAATTGGCTCGCCTCGTCTGCCGCAGGGATCCGGTTCCGCATTTGGGAGCCGGGCTGACCCAGAGGCCGAGAAGCATGGATTCTCGTGGTAGTACCGTGGGAGGCCGGTGGTGGCCTCGGAGTAGTCGGGCCGACCAAGAGTGGGGTCGAGGTCTTCCTCTTCTTCCACGGTGAAGGTGCCATCTCAGGTTGAGACCGGCGGCCGACCATGGCTCTTAATAGCCTCGATAAGGCTATTCACTGTGCTTCCCGTCGCACTCTCATCTGTTCGCTAACCGATTCCATTGTTGTTCTCGTCCGAGGAGTCCCGGAGACGGAGTGACGTTGTCCCCATCGTTACCAAATGATGCGTACATTCCGAAACCCGGAGTTGAAACAAACGACGAAGCCGACGATGCGCTTGACTCTTCCCAACCGATCAAACGGTGACCCGTGCCCGAAACCAAGCTTTGTGCGGAGCCGCGGGGAAAGACACGAGGGTTCGATGGCGGGAATTGAAGGTGGGTAGGTGTTTGGGCTCAAGGCTCGTGCAACATGCAATTATTTGTTCATGTTTACTTAAAACACGTTTTATTAACCTAATCGGTTGGAAAAGATTGCTCTTCTTATTTTCTTTTTTTTTTGCAAACTACTCGATTCTGGATCAGTGGGCCCCGTCACTACGTCTATAAGCCCCTCGTATTCCACCCGTATTTCGACCTCCCGGGGTGGACGGCCCGGGCGAGGGTCCTATAGGGCAAGCGGGTCCCACCGACCGAAAGAAAAAACGATCCTAGAAGTCTGGCGGGTAATCGAGTCTTAACGAGCATTCGATGTAAATTACGGACAAAGCTGACGTTAAAGTCAAGATCGTGTCCGAGGGCTCGACGAAAAGTCGGCATGATTTGGACTGATAAATGTCCGCTATTGATCTTGACTTGTCGTCAGTTAAGCCGTAATTAGGCATGAAATAACCGTTAATCCTTGATGACTCAGTGTCATGCTGGGAGTCAGTGTATAATTTGTGCCGCCGAGCCGAAGTCAAGGCGCTGGTCAATATCTTGGTCAAAGTCTGCGGCGGAAAGCCGGCATGACTTCGACTGATTAGGGACCCGAAAGATATTGAGTCGGTATGCCGATAAAGGCTTGAAAGGAAAGGTCTATACACGGACAGGGCATGACACTGCACTGACTAAAAACCAACCGGGTCTCGGACAAAGTGTGTCACGGACAAGTGCATGGTCGACACGAGGCTCCATGGGATGTTTGGGTAGTCCTGTGCTCATCCGAGAGGCGTAATAAGACCAAACGGACCGCGACAAGGATTTCCCCGGGTTAAGGACGTAGTGTGCAGTGTACGGTCAACGTGCGCGTAGTGTGCAAGCAGTCTATCTTCTTTTTCTGAGTAAAATAGAATTTTTTTTTTATGTGTCTTAAAAGGCATGATGCATGATTTTTTTTTTTTTGAAAATTTTCTTCTTCTTTTTTTTTGAAAATCTTTTTTTTTTTGAATTTTTTTTTTGAAATTTAATGAGCACATAAGCACGTAAGTACGAAAATTCCGACAGTTAGGGACATTATTCCGACAGTCAAAATTTTGACTTTTTCCGAGGCGGCCAAAACAACATGAAAACTGTGCAAAAATCAACACACACACAAAAAATGATTTTCAAAGCCGGGACGGAAGCTTGACCCTCAAAAGCTTTTTTTTGAAAACGGTGATACCGGTACGTGGGATTGTTAGACCACAATTTATCCCCGACTCGTGTTAGGAGGCGATAACGGGAAATTTAGTGGTTTCCACCAATATACCAAATACAATTTTTTTTTTTAAAAAAAAAGCTTAGTTCCCCAGCGGAGTCGCCACTGTGATGATGTTGCCAAATTTCCGAAGATTTTTCCATTTTTTGTTTGAAAAAATCAACGAAACGGAGTCGCCACGCCATTTTTATTTTAAGGACCAAAACTTTGAAAAAAGCCCGAGATCAGAGATTTAGGTTCGGAGGTCATGTTACGCGTCGGGAAGGACGTTAGTGTGCACCCGACGCGCCTCGTAAAACGAGTCTTCCAAACATTTGAAATCCTTTTGTTGTGTGTGTGTGTGTGTGTGTGTGTGTGTGTGTGTGTGTGTGTGTGTTTTGACCAAAATGAGTTGGAACTGAGAAAAACAAAAATGGGGAACTCTTTATAAGACTTTGAAAAATCCCCAAGATTTTTGGTATGATTTTTGGGTCGAGTCTTGGCACTCAAAAGATTTTTGGATTTGAAAAGCCATTCTGCCAGAATGAAAGAAGGCAGTTGACCCTTGACTTTGAAATGGACTTAAAGGCTTCAAAACTTCAGAATCTGGGGAAAGTCCGAGAATGAAAGTTGCTCAAAACACCCTAAATAGGGTTTATGAAAAGGAACTTTCCATTTTAGAAGTAATTTGAGGGGTCAAAACCTTCTGGAAATCTCAGATGTGAAATCTGGATTTCCAGAAGCTGATGAACTGGCCTCTAAAAGAAAAATTGAAAAAAGGAGTTTTACTCACTCAAAATATAAAATAAAAATATGTATGGAAAGCTATGGATGTTGGCTACAAAAAGTGTTATGTAGTCAACATCTAATTCCAAGTTTTACTGGGTCCAAAAAATAGGAAAATGGACTGAAGTCTCAGAACAATGCTACTGGACAGCAAGATGTTCTTGAGGGAAAATGTGATTTTTGGGGGATATGCATCTATGTTCTGTTGGTGTTATGCCCTAGGCCTATGATTGATAGACTTATGTGTTGACATTATTTATTATTATATGAGATGTTTATTATTTGATTATTATATGTTCTGTATATTTGTTTATAATAATCTCTGTCCCTAATTATTAAGAGAATAAATTAGTATAATTGTCAATGGATAATCATGTGATGATTATATGCATAAGAGATGCACATTGAAATTATGGGTACTTGTTAGAGAACAAGTGACTGGACATGACCCGCATGAGATTTATGTCATGGTCAAATGTCATACTTAAATCTCATACGGTTACTTCATTTATTTCCTAGACCTAAGACTATCATAACCTTACATATGATGAAAGTCATGTTTGATTTTAGTCAAACGATATCTTAACACGATATCTATAAAGGCTATCGTTGGCATGATCGGATTCATGATGGGAAGGATGATAAGTCAAGAAGGAATTTGTCCCTCGGAAGAGAGATGTTATGCTTGGGCCCCTCGATGAGTGATAATGATGAAAGTGTATGGCCGTACCCCAATATGATTGGAATTATCATTATACTCAAGAATCGAGAAAGCATTGAACAATAACAAGTTGACAAGGACCATGACTTGTGTTCAAATATAACATCGTGAGACAAAGGGATAAATGGAAGTACACCATTGGAAACGTGAACTCTTACGTTGCATTATTTGGGTAGACATAATGGCTTGCTAGAGTCCGCTTATGTCTTATGAGGTTCGATATGATCGAACTCATTGCCAACATGATGTAATCCTATTGGGTCACACACAACTAGAATGAATTGGTTAAACCGGAGGAAGAATGATTGAGAGGCTCGTAAATCGGTTACTTATGTCACGCGACATATCAAGCCAACGGCTTGATATACCGCGCGACATAATAGGCCAATACGCGTTTTTGATGACTGTCTCTCCTAATTCGATTAGAAGAGGTATTTACACTATTGTAGTATAAATACAAGGGTTCTGTCAGACCTAAATGCCTAGCCGAAATTTTAAAGCAAAATTCACAATCAAATTCTCTCAATATTCTTCAAGGTTTTAGATCTAGCAATCATCAAGAAGTTGTTCTTGAATTCATTCAAAGGTGTGGATACCGAAAGAGGGTCTTCGCTCGTTCATCGATCAAGGCCTAGAGTTCAAGCAAGTTGAAGAACGAAGTTTGTGATTTGATATCACATAATAAAATCGTTCGATAGCTCAAGACCGGAAAGCGTTTCAAGGTTGGTTTAATTCTATCTCATAGGTATTCAAATTAATTGTATAGAACGGATCCTAGGGCCTCTTGGGTTTTATGTTTTAATGCTTAATTCCGCTGCGCATGGACCCGTAAAATCCAACAGTGGTATCAGAGCCCCGTTCGTATGATTAAGTTTGAATTAACATGCTAGGTTTAAGATATAAATTGTTTATATGCTTATTGCATGTTTTGTATGTGATAGAATTTTTAATTGTTTATGTGAAACAATGTGAAAATCGTTTTCAATTTATGCTGAATTAAATCTGTAAAAAGGCTGTTTTATGTGATTTAATTGACTGTAATCTGTATTGGTTCGAACTGAAATCTCAGAATCGCCGCCTATGTCGTGCGACATATCGAGCCATGTGGAATTGTTAACCGGCATGTTACGTCGCGTGACATATCAAGCCTCCGGGCCGACGTTGTCACGCGACATAACAAGCCAAAACCGGCGTAATCTATTTGTTCAAATTTTCTGCTATTCTATGATTGTGTTTACAATCTGATATGTTGATATGAAAATCTGGATGTTATAAAATTGAGTTTATAAGTCCGCGATAGATTGATTCATTGATATACATGATTAATTGATTAAAATCTGATTTTAATAATTATTGCAATGTATATGAAAATCTGGATGTTATAAAATTGAGTTTATAAGTCCATGCTAGATTGATTCATTGTTTATGCATGCTTAATTAATTTAGATATGTTTTATTAATTGTTGCGATGCATGAATTATTTGTTCTTAATTGTTAAGAATTATTAAAATTAGATGTTTAGTTGAAACATGATATTTAGTTTCCTAATATGTTTAGATTTAGACATTGTAAATTTTGGATCTTATGATTGTTTATGGAAACAAGTCATAAATACGCGAAATTTAAAAGGAAACCGATTGTTTATAAAAGGTAAGGATTATGTTGCCTAATCGTAGTTGATTTCTAATTATGCATGTCTAGGAGAGTTACGTCTAAGGAAGAGTTGGTACTTAAGAAGTCCTTGCGGCTCACCTATCTTCCCGGGAACTTACCTCGGTGCATGATTTTGACTATCTTTCCGATATGCTTATAATCTACCTTTAAAGAACCTTCATTTAACTTTTAAGTTCTTTATGCCAATTCATGATTAAAAACACTTGAGACCATTCGGATAGTTTTGGGTGGGCTTGCCATAGCAAGGTGCTTTGATTCTATTCGAATGCGAGCAAGATGAGGAAATGGTGGTTCCTATACGTTTTAAAGTGAATGAACTTAATTGGGTTATCAAAATGGTTTTGGACCCAAGGCATAAGATGAGATTAAAATATGCCTAGACATATGATGTCTTGAATTGATCTCATAAAAGATCTAAGAGTCATATATGTGATATGATTGATGTTTTCTACCTAATTAATTTAATTTTGAGCGGTTTGCCATAGCAAACTTGAAATTGAATTAAAGTTGGATCTTAGCCCATTAAATGTATATTATGCTTATTTGCATTTGAAGGTGTATAATTTAGTGGGAGCATTTATTTAAATGCACTATACTTCTCATATGATATGTTTACTTATATGTGTTCATATTTTATGTATATCTTTTGTAGAATAAATGGCATCAAACAATAATCACTTTTCACTCGCGATCCGTCCTTGAGAAGGAAAAGTTGGAAGAGAATGGTACAAACTATATGGATTGGATCCGTAGTTTGAGAATTGTTCTCAAACAAGAGGAGAAACCGTACGTTCTCACCGAACCTATTCCACCCGAACTCGCCGCCAATGCCGCTAGGGCAATAAGGGAACAATATCTCAAGCACAAGCGTGACTCTACTGCATGTTAGTTGCCTTATGCTATCCGCCATGTGCAAGAGTCTTCGTAAGAATCTTGAGCACTGGGGACAATCGACTTAAACAATCGGCCGATGGAAATGTTCCAAATTCAAGCTAGGCAAGAAAGGTACAACACGGCCAGCATCCTTGACCTCATGCAAGATGAGTGAAGGACAAGCTGTTGGTCCCCATGCTCTCAAGTTAAAGGGCCACATTGAGCATCTTGAAAGGCTCGGTTTTCCAATTAGCCAAGAGTTGGCTACCGACATAATATTGAATTCATTACCTAAAAGTTTTAGTCATTTCATAATGCACTATAACATGGGTGGAATGAATAGAAACCTTTCCGAGTTAGTTCAAATGTTGACTCTTTGCGGAAACCAAGATTGTCGAGAAGAAGACCGATCAAGTGCTAATGGTTAACAAGGGGAAAGGGTTCAAGGGTAAAGGAAAAGCAAAGGTTGCTAATCCTAAGGCAAAGGTTGCCAAGCCCAAAGAGGCCTCCAAGCCTAAAGAGGCTAAGCCTAAGTCCCAAGAGGACGCAATCTGTTTCCATTGCAATGAGATTGGACATTGGAGGAGAAATTTTGCAAAATACAAGGAAGCACTGAAGAAGAGCAAAGGAGTTGCTTCAACTTCAGGTATCTTTGTTATAGATATATTCCTATCTACTTCTAGTTCTTGGGTATTGGATACCGGATGTGGAACTCACATTTGTTTAAATGTGGTGGTCTAAAGAACAAGGATGCTTAAGGAAGGTGAAGTGGACCTACGTGTGGGGAATGGAGCAAGAGTTGCTGCATTAGCCGTAGGAACTTATGAAGTTACTTTACCTAGTGGGCTAATACTTGTTTTGAACAATTGTTATTACGTTCCAGCTTTAAGTAGGAATATTATTTCGATTTCATGTTTGGATAATGAAGGTTTTAATTTTCTTATATGTGATAAGAAATTTTCTATTTACAAGAGTGATATGCATTATTGTATCATTGCTTTCATTCAATGGCCTTTATATTCTTGATGTTGAAAATCGCGATAATGATGTCTATAACATTAACAAGAAATCTAAACCCAATGATGTAAACCACACTTACTTATGGCATTGTCGTCTTGGCCATATAAACGAGAAACGCATTTCTAAACTCCACAAAGATGGATTTTTGGACTCACATGATTATGAATCATATGAGACATGCGAATCTTGTTTACTTGGCAAGATGACCAAGGACCCATTTACCAAAACCGGTGAAAGGGCGGGCGACTTATTAGGACTCATACATACCGATGTATGTGGGCCTATGAGTAGCGATGCTAGGGGAGGATTTCGGTACTTCATAACATTCACCGATGATTATAGTAGATTTGGATATGTTTATCTAATGAAACATAAGAGTGAATCGTTTGAGATATTTCGAATATTTCAAAATGAGGTGCAAAATCAACTTGGCAAAACTATTAAGGTACTTCGATCCGATCGAGGTGGTGAATATTTGAGCCAAGAATTTGACAGTCATCTTAAGAGTTGTGGAATCGTTTCGAACTCTCTCCACCCGAACACCACAATGGAATGGTGTGTACGAAAGGAGGAATAGAACTTTGTTGGACATGGTTCGTTCTATGATGAGTCAAGTTGAGCTTCCTTTATCCTTTTGGGGACATGCACTAGAAACCGCCGCTTTCACTATAAATAGAGTTCCTACCAAATCGGTTCAAAAGACCCCATATGAGATGTGGCATGGAAGAAAACCTAGTTTGTCTTTCATGAAGATTTGGGGTTGTGATGCATATGTCAAGAAGTTAACTTCGACAAGCTAGCACCTAAATCGATAAATGTGTTTTTGTGGGATATCCTAAGGAAACCAAAGGATACTATTTCTACAACCGAAACGAGAACAAAGTGTTTGTTGCTCGAAATGGTACTTTCTTAGAAAAGGAGTTTCTTCGCAAAGGAACCAAATGGGAGTAAAATAGATCTCGAAGAAGTTCGAGAACCCGAAACAACATTGAACCAATGGTAGAAACCGAACCAAGTTCACAAACCGTTGTGGAACCGGTTCAAGATGCACAAGTTCCTCGCCGAAGTGGTAGATCACGATCCGAACCCGAGAGATATGGATTTCTCGTTACGGAAAGTGATGAAGTGGAGTTAATCGAAAATGATGAACCCACTTGCTATCAAGAAGCGATGTCCGCTCCGGATTCGGAAAAATGGCAAGAAGCCATGAAGTCCGAATTACAATCCATGGCTGATAATCAAGTTTGGAACTTGATTGATCCACCCGAAGGTGTAAAAACCATAGGGTGCAAATGGGTTTTCAAGAAGAAGACCGACATGGATGGGAAGGTGCACACCTATAAGGCTAGGCTAGTAGCTAAGGGATATAGGCAAACTCATGGCATTGACTATGATGAAACCTTTTCGCCTGTAGCTATGCTTAAGTCTATTAGAATTTTACTTGCCATAGCCGCATATTATGACTATGAGATATGGAAAATGGATGTCAAAACAACTTTCCTTAATGGGAAGTTACTTGAGGATGTATACATGATACAACCCGAAGGTTTTGTCACCCGTAAAATTCTAACAAGGTGTGTAAGTTGCGTAAATCCATTTATGGATTGAAGCAAGCTTCAAGGAGTTGGAATCTACGTTTTGATGAAGCAATCAAGGAGTTTGGCTTTATCAAGAACGAAGATGAACCTTGTGTATACAAGAAAATTAGTGGGAGCGTAGCACTATTTTTAGTGTTGTATGTCGACGATATCTTACTCATTGGAAATGACATTCCTGCACTAGAGACCGTCCAAGTCTTGGTTAGGAAAGTGTTTTTCAATGAAAGATATGGGCGAAGCCGCATATATCCTTGGTATCAAGATCTATAGAGATAGATCCAAGAGGATGATTGGTTTAAGTCAAAATACTTACATTGACAAAATCCTTAGAAGATTCCAAATGGAAAATTCTAAAAGAGGAAACTTGCCAATGTTGCATGGTATATCTCTTAGCAAGAATCAAAGTCCTAAGACTAATGATGAGCGAAAGAGAATGAATGGTATTCCATATGCTTCGGCAATTGGGTCTATCATGTATGCTATGTTATGTACTAGACCCGATATCTCGTGTGCTCTAAGCATGACGAGTAGGTACCAATCTGATCCCTACGAACCACATTGGATAGCAAGCCAAGAATATCCTTAAGTACTTACGAAGAACTAAGGATGTATTCTTGGTCTTTGGAGGAATGGAAGAAGATCTTGTAGTAAAAGGCTACACAGATGCTAGCTTCCAAACCGACAAAGATGATTTCAGATCGCCTGGATTTTTGTTTACGCTTAATGGAGGCACTGTGAGTTGGAAAAGTTCCAAGCAAAGTACCGTCGGCCGATTCTACAACCGAAGCCGAGTACATAGCGGCATCCGATGCAGCCTAAGGAAGCAGCTTTGGATCAAGAAGTTCATTAGTGATTTGGAAGTCGTTCCAAGCATCAAAGACCCTATTGAACTTTACTGTGATAACAATGGTGCCATTGCACAAGCAAAGGAACCAAGATCACACCAGAGATCCAAACACATACTTCGACTTTTCCACATTATCCGTGAGATATGTGAAAGGGAAGACGTTAAGATATGCGAGTAGACATCGATGACAACGTGGCGGACCCACTAACTAAGGCTCTCTCGCAAGCTAAACATGATGGTCATGTTAGGTCCACGGGTATTCGATACATGGTAGATTGGGCCTAGTGCAAGTGGGAGACTGTTGGTGTTATGCCCTAGGCCTATGATTGATAGACTTATGTGTTGACATTATTTATTATTATATGAGATGTTTATTATTTGATTATTATATGTTTTGTATATTTGTTTATAATAATCTTTGTCCCTAATTATTAAGAGAATAAATTAGTATAATTGTCAATGGATAATCATGTGATGATTATATGCATAAGAGATGCACATTGAAATTATGGGTACTTGTTAGAGAACAAGTGATCGACATGACCCGCATGAGATTTATGTCATGGTCAAATGTCATACTTAAATCTCATACGGTTACTTCATTTATTTCCTAGACCTAAGACTATCATAACCTTACATATGATGAAAGTCATGTTTGATTTTAGTCAAACGATATCTTAACACGATATCTATAAAGGCTATCGTTGGCATGATCGGATTCATGATGGGAAGGATGATAAGTCAAGAAGGAATTTGTCCCTCGGAAGAGAGATGTTATGCTTGGGCCCTCGATGAGTGATAATGATGAAAGTGTATGGCCGTACCCCAATATGATTGGAATTATCATTATACTCAAGAATCGAGAAAGCATTGAACAATAACAAGTTGACAAGGACCATGACTTGTGTTCAAATATAACATCGTGAGACAAAGGGATAAATGGAAGTACACCATTGGAAACGTGAACTCTTACGTTGCATTATTTGGGTAGACATAATGGCTTGCTAGAGTCCGCTTATGTCTTATGAGGTTCGATATGATCGAACTCATTGCCAACATGATGTAATCCTATTGGGTCACACACAACTAGAATGAATTGGTTAAACCGGGAGGAAGAATGATTGAGAGGCTCGTAAACCGGCTACTTATGTCACGCGACATATCAAGCCAATGGCTTGATATACCGCGCGACATAATAGGCCAATACGCGTTTTTGACAGCCTGTCTCTCCTAATTCGATTAGAAGAGGTATTTACACTATTGTAGTATAAATACAAGGGTTCTGTCAGACCTAAATGCCTAGCCGAAATTTTAAAGCAAAATTCACAATCAAATTCTCTCAATATTCTTCAAGGTTTTAGATCTAGCAATCATCAAGAAGTTGTTCTTGAATTCATTCAAAGGTGTGGATACCGAAAGAGGGTCTTCGCTCGTTCATCGATCAAGGCCTAGAGTTCAAGCAAGTTGAAGAACGAAGTTTGTGATTTGATATCACATAATAAAATCGTTCGATAGCTCAAGACCGGAAAGCGTTTCAAGGTTGGTTTAATTCTATCTCATAGGTATTCAAATTAATTGTATAGAGCGGATCCTAGGGCTTCTTGGGTTTTATGTTTTAATGCTTAATTCCGCTGCGCATGGACCCGTAAAACCCAACATGTTCACCCCATTTTCATCCCTAGAATTGATACCACTACCTTTTGTTAAGTGGTTATCATATTCAAGTCATCCTTGGGGAATTTATGGGGTTGAAACATGTCCTTTGCAAAGGGAAAGGGGGTTTTGTAAAGATGAAACCAAGGAGAAAGAATTGACTAAAGATCTAAAATGTGGACCACTTGAGATGGTCATTCATGAAGATGAACTTCAAGATGACCATCTTAGGTCAAAACTCAAGTTAAACTAGACATAAAATAAGTCAAAGTAAGAAGAACAAGATGATCAAGAGATCAAAAGAGAATTTTAGGGTTTTGAGAAGGAGGGCTTTACCAATGGTGACACCCTATCTTCCTAGACTTGGAATTTGACTTGAGGAGTATCAAGATTTGGTGTTTGGATTTGTGTTTGGAGTGAGATTGGGAAAGATTCAAGAGAAAATGGTGGCAATCTAGAGATTCCCACTGTTTTCTCTCTATATTTCGCCGTAACTTCGTCTTGTGAGTAAGTTGTGTTGTGTAAACCGAGAGAGGAGGGTTCAATTTATAGGCCCTCCGAAATTACATACATGTCCGCGCGGAGGTCCTCAGAAAACGTGCTCGGTGCATTAAATGCTGCTCCAGGCTTTGAGCAGAAGAATATTTTTCAAAATATCGCCAGTAAATTGTTTTTCAACTTGCGTTTCGGATTTTCTTAATTCTTTTGCTTTTTTGGATTCCTTTTTTGGTTTAACTTTAAATGGCAAACCCTAACCTACTCTTGCTTGGTTAGGAAGGTTAGAGATTGTTAGAAATGTTAGAAATGTTAAAACTTTCGTTAACTTTCTAACGAAAAAACTACCAACTCAAATTGGAGCACTTACAATAACACATTGGAAAAACTGTAAACACCTTTCATTACCTTGGTTTACCTTTTCCCGTCTGAACAATAGTCGTACAACATTGGGTATAATACTCCAATCTTAGGTGAGCTGCTTAAGCAATACTCACATCTTATAAGACCCGTTTCTCAGGGAACCATATAAGATAGTAGCAACTCTGTAAGGGTTTTGGCTCACTACAGATGCTATAACCCCGACTCCGCGGCCACAGAGGGGATTGTCACGTATATAATATAATCCGATCACATTAGGTCACACTTCCATAATTGATCGTATTATATTATACCCTCAACATCAGCTGATTAACAAATTATCAATCACATAATAGTTACTTGAAATATAATCCACAAAGGGGATGCACCACATAGCCACATGGTAATATATACTCATGTTCCATCAATCTCATAGTGCAACATTTATGTAATACACTAAGCATAACACATTCCATAAATAGGTACTCAAGTATGGTAACAAAGTATCATTGACTCACCACACTTAGACAATATTTCATAACACATAGTCTCTTTAACGATCCAAGCTACCATTACCATGTTGGAGTCACATTACTTAAGTGGCCCAAAATCTCTACATGAATCTAGGTTGAAAGGGTTGATTCCTATCCGAATTGGATTAGGTTCTATTAATTTATAATGGTTATAAGTCATGTTACTAGGTTGTAGGTAATAATCAGCCAGAAAAGAAACTAAGGAAATTTTTCACCATGGGCGACCGCCCTTGCCACTTGGGCGACCGCCCAAGTGGGTTTTCAAAAGGAACCTAAGTTTCTGCCCTCATGGGCGACCGCACATAACATCTTGGGCGACCGCCCAAGAGGGAATTCAAAGTAACCAACTTTCTGCACACATGGGCGGCCGCTCAAGCCCCCATGGGCGACCGCCCAAGTGACGATTCAGCCCTTGCCCAGAATTCAAACTCCAAATTTCCTATGTTCTTCTCCCAAATCAATCTCTCCCATTTTAAGTTCTCAAGAAGGGGATCCCAAACTACTTCATTCTAAATCACTTAGCCTCAAAATAACTAAATCTAATTTATTTACCATTAACCTTTCCACCCACCCTTAATATTCAAGGCTTTCACAATTTAAATAAAACCCCCTTTTATTCCCATTATTTATTCTACCCAATTTAACCTCCTCTTACTCTTTATCAAATTTCTATTTTTATATTTTCCCCTAGAACATTATTTTATTTCCCTTTCATTTTATCCTAATACAAGAAATCAAGTATATAAAAATGGACACATAATATTAACAATAATATTAAAAGCACACAATATGATGCTAAATTAGTGCCTAGGGTTAGGGTCGTTATACTCACTCCCCCTTAAAGAAAATTCGTCCCGAATTTTAAAAAGACTTACTTGGATGCTCAAACAACCAAGGGTACTTCGCTCTCATCTCCGACTCTAGCTCCCACGTTGCTTCCTCAATAGTGTGATTTTTCCATAGGACCTTCACTATCGGAATACTCTTAGTTCTCAACTCCTTAATTTGGAACTCTAGGACTCTCAACGGTTCCTCAACATAAGACATATCCGCTTGAACATCATCGGGGGGAGAACTCAAAATATGGGAAAGATCATGACAATACTTCCTCAACATAGAAACATGAAATACATCATGGAGTAAGGAAAATGAGGGAGGTAACGCCAACCGGTAAGCCAAATCCCCAATCTTCTCTAGAATCTCAAACGGTCCAACAAACCTCGGAGCCAATTTACCCTTATTACCAAACCTTTTGATTCCCGTCCTCAGAGAGACCTTCAAGAACACAAAGTCACCAACTTGAAAAGATAAATCCCGTCTTCTATTGTCGGCGTAGCTTTTCTGTCTACTCTGAGCCGTCTTCAATCTATCCCGAATCACCTTGATCTTCTCCGTTGAATCTCTAACCAAATCCGGGCCCCAAAGTCTTGCTTCACCAACTTCGTCCCAACACATCGGAGATCTACACTTCCTACCATACAACGCCTCGTACGGAGCCATCTCGATACTAGACTGATAACTGTTGTTGTAGGCAAACTCCACTAAAGGTAGATGATCCTCCCATGACAATTGGAAATCCATCACACAAGCCCGTAACATATCCTCAAGTATCTGAATAGTTCTCTCGGACTGACCGTCGGTTTGAGGATGAAACGCCGTACTGAAACACAATTTAGAACCCAAGGCTTCATGCAATGCTCTCCAAAATCTAGAAGTAAATCTCGGATCTCTGTCGGAAACAATACTAACCGAAACCCTGTGAAGTCTCACAATCTCCTTCATATATAACTGAACTAACTTCTCTAACGAAAACTTGGTTGATACCGGAAGAAAATGAGCCGACTTTGTCAATCTATCCACAATAACCCAAATAGCATCCATCTTCTTCGCGGTAAGAGGCAAACCCGAAACAAAATCCATCGAGATCCCTTCTCATTTCCATTCCGGAATATCCAATGGTTGAAGCAATCCCGCCGGTCTTTGATGTTCTGCCTTGATTTGTTGACAAGTTAAACACTTGGAGACATAATCCGCAATTTCCCTCTTCATACCATTCCACCAATACCCACGCTTCAAGTCTTGATACATTTTGGTACTACCCGGATGAATCGCAAACTTGGACTTATGACCATCCTCTAAAACATGCCTTTTGATTTCCGTTGATGAAGGAACGCAAATTCTCCCTTGGAAGGTTAAAATCCCATCTCGATTCAATGCAAATTCCCCGGCTTTCCCATCTTGCACTTGTCCCAAAATTTTCTTTAACTCCGGATCACCTTGTTGAGCTTCCTTTAACTCTCCATACAATGTAGGAACGGCTCGCACATTCGCAAGTATTACTTCGCTCTTCAATTCTCGGGAACTCAAAGCTGTCACATAAGCCTTTTGGCTAATCGCATCCGCCACCACATTGGCTTTCCCCGGATGATAAGAGATTACACAATCAAAATCCTTCAAGAACTCAAGCCATCTCCTTTGTCGGTTGTTCAACTCCTTTTGGGTAAACAAATATTTCAAACTCTTATGGTCGGTGAATATCTCAAATCTCGCCCCATACAGGTAATGCTTCCACTTATGTAACGCAAACACAATCGCCGCCAATTCCATATCATGAGTAGGGTAATTCTGTTCCGCCGGTGATAACTTCCTAGAGGCATACGCAATAACTTTCCCACTTTGCATTAGGACACATCCCAAACCCGCCTTCGAGGCATCACTATAGATCACAAAATTCTCACAACCATCAGGAAGGGTAAGAATAGGAGCCGTCATCAACCTCTTCTTCAACTCATTAAAACTTGCTTCACACTTGGAATCCCATATGAATGATACATCTTTCCGAGTAAATCTAGTCAACGGAGTAGCAATCCGAGAAAAACCCTCTATAAACCTTTGGTAATACCCCGCCAACCCAAGAAAACTACGAACCTCAGTCACAGTCGAAGGTTGCTTCCAATTAACCACGGCTTCAATTTTTGAAGGATCCACGGAGATTCCCGAACTCGACACTACATGCCCCAAGAAAGAAACCTGCTCAAGCCAAAACTCGCACTTGCTGAACTTGGCATACAACTGCTTCTCACGAAGAACTGACAAGACAATCCTCAAATGATTTTCATGCTCTTCCCGGGACTTAGAATAAACAAGGATATCATCAATGAATACCACCACAAAGCTGTCAAGATAAGGCTTGAAAACACGGTTCATCATATCCATGAACACGGCTGGAGCATTAGTCAACCCAAAAGGCATCACAACAAACTCATAGTGACCATATCTAGTTCGGAAAGCTGTTTTGGCAATATCATCCGGTCTAATCTTCAACTGATGGTATCCGCTTCTCAAATCAAGTTTTGAGTAAATAACGGAACCTTGGAGTTGGTCAAATAAATCATCTATATGCGGAAGAGGATACTTATTCTTTATGGTGACTTGGTTCAACAAACGATAATCAATACATAATCGTAAGGTACCATCCTTCTTCCTAACAAATAGAACCGGTGCTCCCCACGGAGACACACTTGGGCGTATAAAACCCCGGTCTAGCAATTCTAGCAATTGGACCTTCAACTCTTTTAACTCAGCCGGATCCATTCTATAGGGTGCTTTAGAGATAGGGGCGGTACCGGGCACTAGGTCAATACAAAACTCTACCTCACGATCAGGAGGCATATAGTACTCACTAGAAAACACATCACTAAATTCATTCACAACCGGAACATGAGCTAACTCGGGGGACTTCTTATTAGAATCTACCACATAAGCCAAGTAACCCGCACACCCCTTAGATAACATCTTTCTAGCCTTTAAAGCAGAAATAACATGTAAACCGAACATAGATTTGTCCGCATCAAATATAAAAGTAGGCACATCAGGCATAGCAAATGAGACCCGCTTTCTACGACAGTCTACCATAGCATGACACTGACTTAACCAATCCATCCCAAGGATCACATCAAAGTCACGGATTGGTAACTCGACCAAATCCACCGGCAATACATGCCCACATATAGTCACATCACAACCACGATATATCAAAGAAGATGCAAGGCACTCTCCCATAGGAGTAGAGACCTCCAACACATAAGGCATAGATTCAAGCAATTTATGCAATGAAAATGCAAAATGAGATGCCACAAATGAATGGGAAGACCCGGGATCTATAAGAATGCGAGCCTTAACTCCTGAGACAGGAACTATACCTCTAATGACAGAATTGGGATCGACCTCTCCTCGACCCAAGGCAAACACTCGACCTTGCACTCTATCTTTGGGTTTCCCGTCGACACCTCTCTTCACACCACTACCTTGTCCACCTTGACCACTACCAGAAGCTTGCTTATTCTGCCACTTGGGACAATTCCTCCGGAAATGGCCTGTCGCCCCACACTCTAAACATCAGCCTTGCTTGCTCCAACACTTGTCCTCCGAATGCCCTGGCTTCTTGCAATATCCACACAATGCCCCAAACTGACCCGGAGGCGAACGGTTTGTCGGTGCCGCTACAAATCCTCCTCTACCTGCTCCTGGAGCTGACGTCCTCGGTTGTCCCCTATTCTGCCCCGAACCTTGACCTTGAAATCTATTCCTGTTTCCGCCTTCAGATTTACCACGGTGCTCCTCTATATCATTCTCAATCCGATACGCCATATTCACAGCTGCTTGGAAGTTGGCGAAGTCATGAGTCAATAACTGCTTCCGGAACTCCACCCTTAAGCCTTTCACAAACCTGTAGATACGCCTCTCTTCATCTGGTACCAAATGGGGACAATATCGGGCTAACTCCATAAACTTGGCTGAATACTGCGCTATAGACATTGCCCCTTGCTCCAATTTCAGAAACTCAACCTCCTTCATATCTCTAGTCACCATCGGAACGAAGTGATCCCGAAACTTACGTGTGAAATTCTCCCAAGTCTGCGGTGTCAAATCCCGGTCCCAACCATCCTTCACTACCTGCCACCAGTGCTCCGCGGGTCCTTCCAACTTGAAAACAGCACATCTCACCTTTTCTGCGTCCGAACTCTCCATTGCCAAGAAAATCTTATTCATCGCTTCAAGCCATCTCTCCGCCTTCACCGGATCCGGATCTCCGTTGAAGCTAGGAGGAGACATCTTCACAAACTTCTCTAGACCATGGTGCCCTTGCCTTCCTTCGGGTTGTTGTTGTCCCCTACCTTGATTCTGATTTGCCATATTCTGAAGAAACACTCGGAACATATCCATCATTTCGGCATTCGGATTACCAACATTTCCCAACGCCCGATCCTGATCTCCATCATTACCCGCCATTAGTACAAACTCCTGCATTAAACACTCGGCGTCAGTTATCACACACTCTCACTCAGCTAGACTCTACCCGAGAACTCTAACCGAGCTCTGATACCAACTGTGAGGACCCCGACCCGGAACCTACACGTGTCCCGAGTTGAAGCGTCCTCAAACAAACCCAAAATTCCTAAACTTTTAAAACTTGATTTAACTTTCAAATATAAACATCATTAACATTGTCATTTCAAAATAACTCCACTCCTCTCCACTTTGGAGGAGGAGTTGACCAACTTTGAAAACCTTCATCTGTTTAGTTACAAAAGACATCGGTTCTAACGTAGAAATTAAAGTTTATAATTACAAACTCCATAAAGGAATTATAACAAAATACACTTTCTACGCCAACCTACACGTACCCCGACAATACCCAAAAGCTCACTTCCAAACTCCTTTCCGCCCTTACTTGGCCGGTCCGCCTGTCTCGGGATCTAAAAACATTAAAGGGAGAGGGGTGAGAATAAATCTCAGCAAGCTATTATGAATGCAGCAATATGCCAAATAAGATGCAACACATAACAAGTTGCATATAACACATTGGAAAAACTGTAAACACCTTTCATTACCTTGGTTTACCTTTTCCCGTCTGAACAATAGTCGTACAACATTGGGTATAATACTCCAATCTTAGGTGAGCTGCTTAAGCAATACTCACATCTTATAAGACCCGTTTCTCAGGAAACCATATAAGATAGTAGCAACTCTGTAAGGCTTTTGACTCACTACAGATGCTATAACCCCGACCTGTGGCCACAGGAGGGGACGGTCACAGATATAATATAATCCGATCACATTAGGTCACACTTCCATAATTGATCATATTATATTATACCCCCAACATCAGCTGATTAACAAATTATCAATCACATAATAGTTACTTGAAATATAATCCACAAAGGGGATGCACCACATAGCCACATGGTAATATATACTCATGTTCCATCAATCTCATAGTGCAACATTTATGTAATACACTAAGCATAACACATTCCATAAATAGGTACTCAAGTATGGTAACAAAGTATCATTGACTCACCACACTTAGACAATATTTAATAACACATAGTCTCTTTAACGATCCAAGCTACCATTACCAAGTTGGAGTCACATTACTTAAGTGACCCAAAAGCTCTACATGAATCTAGGTTGAAAGGGTTGATTCCTATCCGAATTGGATTAGGTTCTATTAATTTATAATGGTTATAAGTCATGTTACTAGGTTGTAGGTAATAATCAGCCAGAAAAGAAACTAAGGAAATTCTGCACCATGGGCGACCGCCCTTGCCACTTGGGCGACCGCCCAAGTGGGTTTTCAAAAGGAACCTAAGTTTCTGCCCTCATGGGCGACCACACATAACATCTTGGGCGACCGCCCAAGAGGGAATTCAAAGTAACAACCTTTCTGCACACATGGGCGGCCGCTCAAGCCCCCATGGGCGACCGCCCAACTGATGATTCAGCCCTTGCCCAGAATTCAAACTCCAAATTTCCTATGTTCTTCTCCCAAATCAATCTCTCCCATTTTAAGTGCTCAAGAAGGGGATCCCAAATGTTTTACTACTTCATTCTAAATCACTTAGCCCCAAAATAACTAAATCTAATTTATTTACCATTAACCTTTCCACCCATTTCACTCCACCCTAAATCCACTTCTATGAACAATGATCTCATTCTATGTCATTCACCCATTTTCTAAATCTTCAATAAGAATTCTAAGCATTTAACAACCATTATAACAACAAGAACATCATTCAAAAGTTCATGAGCAATTATTGAAGGAAAGGGTCATAATAACTCACCTTAGCCAATACAAGATGAAATGATGATTTTCTTGGTTTGATGAACTCCCCTAAATGCTCCAAGCACAAAAGTACAACTTGGTTTGAAAATGGATAAGAAATGAGCTTGGTAGGGGTCTTGGAAGGAGAGGCTTTCAATATGGATCTTCCATGGAAAATGATAAGGGAGAAGGAGAGAATGATGAGGAAGGAAAGAAGGAGGATGGTAGAGTGAGGGGGAAAGTATGGGAGGTATGGGGGGTCATTGACCTAGGAGGGAAGAGGGGAGGGTTTTAAGGGATATGGTCCCCCCACCCTTAATATTCAAGGCTTTCACAATTTAAATAAAACCCCCTTTTATTCCCATTATTTATTCTACCCAATTTAACCTCCTCTTACTCTTTATCAAATTTCTATTTTTATATTTTCCCCTAGAACATTATTTTATTTCCCTATCATTTTATCCTAATACAAGAAATCAAGTATATAAAAATGGACACATAATATTAACAATAATATTAAAAGCACACAATATGATGCTAAATTAGTGCCTGGGGTTAGGGTCGTTACATTCTACCTGGATCTGGGACCCTTCTCAACGCCTCTGCCAAACCTGCGGCCGCCAATGCAGCCCTTTCCCTAGATCTGTCACGAGCTGCCTCTCTTCGAGTCGTCATATTGGCCTCATAGTCAGCCATATCATCCCCGGTACAATCCTGAGGGTAGCCGCCGCTTCGGCCCTCCTCAAAGTCGAGCTGTCACGGCAGTTAAGGCCCAATAGCTCACTTCGCCTCCACAAAATAGTCATTTGTGTCTCCCTTATACACTCCTCGTACCAGTTCAAATACCGAGTGGACAGAAAGTGCCCCTCTCCGGTGAAAGAGAACCCTGGCAGGAAAAGACGTGTATTGCCACAACCGCATGAAAATCAATGGCGTCGAAGGATCTTCCATGAGGAGCGATCCCACCTCAAAGGTACCAGCATTACTCAAGCCCGTCAACGGCACCTGCTCCAGCCCGAACTGTCACAGCACCAAGGATGGAATGTAGAAAGAAGACTGGGACACCCCCGGAACTCTGACAATGAGAAGACCCTCCTGAACGGTCCGACAAGTCTGTAACTTCCAATGAGGAACCCACCATCGCAGATGATGTGTGCGGAGTTTGGCCATCCAAAGCTCCAATTCAGCCTGATTGTCTCCTATCACCAAGGGTCGTCGAGAAAAAGACCATGGATCACATGTCGCTGGTACCTCGGGCATCATTTGCAACCGCTCCCTCAACCACAGAAAGCATAGCGGGACTCCCTCCCCACATGTATCGGCTATCGGTCTCCATCCAACCTATGCTGAGGAACCTCTCACCCAGGATCAAAGGCACGATGTCTCCTCCGCTCCGGCACTGCCTCACCAGGTCCAGTACACTGTGATGGCACACCCCCAAGGTTGTGAATGTAAACAAAGTGGCAATCGCACGCAGAACAAAAGCGTCCCACACAAAAACGCTTTCCTCAGCACCGGCAAATCTATCAGGCGGCCCCGAAATGTCGACGTGATCCGTATTTGGTATTAGCATCCCACATGCTTTTTCAGCTGAAACGCCAAGCAGGGACATTAACTTCTCAACCGTGGTCAGGACGCCCGTCAAAGGAAGAACAATCTGCTCCACCTCAGATCCTCCAAGGATAGCCTGAAAGTCCTCAAGCGTAGGCGTAATCTCGTTGTATGAGAAGCTGTACACGTGCCTCCTTTTGTCCCAGAAATGAGCTGCGGCTCTCAAAATATCCCAATCCGGCATGAGCTCCTTCAAAGCCCAAACCGCCTTCATTCTATAACAACCTTCGAAAAACCCCTTACTTTGCCTTGTGTGGTGCCGTACCCACGTCTGAAAACTTTCCAAAAATCATTCTTGTGTCTGAGAAGACAATCTTGGAAACAAAGCCATGAGAAACGAAGGAAACTCCAAGGAATTCGAGAGAGAAATCAGCTTCTGCTTCAGAAACAAGCGTAAAGTTTACAAATTGCAGAAACTGGACTGTAATTTAAAACAATCTGAAATTGAGTCATAGGTCGGCCGGCCCGTTTTGCAGGTTGACTCGGTCAACCCTGCAGCCAGCTGCTTCAATTGTCCCTGAAACAATTCCAAATGGCCTCCTATTCAATCCTTGACCAAAGTACCTTCACCCGTGATTAAGTAATTCACTGTCGACACCACATCTGCCCCGGGCTCGTGCAACAGTGCAGTTAATTTAATAACAGTGCATGTAGATATAAATTTTGACCAGCTCAAATTTTAGTATTTAATGCATGTTCCATTATTATTTATTTTTTGATCAACCTACTTGCTTATTTACCAAAAATAAAAGAAGGTAATCATAATAAATATCCAAAACACACAAGAGTTCGCCCCAGTGGCCCTTCCAAATACAAATCAATGTTTGGACAATACACACAATTGTCTAAATAAATCAAAAGGACTACTCAGAGTCCTGCTCGTCATCCGAGCACTCATAATACTGCCCCGCTGCAGTTGGATCCACGATGGACAAATAATCTGCAAACTCCTCAAGACCGGAATACGAAAAGCTACGGCTCCGCGCCTGTGCTCCCGAGGACTCTCCTTGCTCGTTCCCCGAATACGAGGAGTGACGAGCTCCGAACCCAGCAGTCTCACCGGAGAACTGGCGGAACCCCTGCGCAAAATCTGTAACACCAGCCGTGTAAGCAGATGTGTCCCTCGCAGCAGACTACCGAGAAGTCATTGGCTCATAAACATCCGCACTCATCCGGGAACCACACCGCAGGAACTCCACGAGCCTCATAGCGTAGCCAGTTATCCCATCCAAGCGCCTCACGGTCTGATTGTAAGTACGGCCAGACACCTGCAAACTAGGAAAGCCGTCAAAAGATAAACAAATAGCACAAATGCAACATTTGCAAGATGCTACTACCAAGTACGGAAAAGCAAAGCAAAACACTCACCGAAGCATTAGGATCCACTCTGTATTGAGGCCTCGCCTGCTCCGGGATGGGAATCAACAGCCGCCTGCGAGAACCACCAACCCCCTCAAATGACAAGCGAGTGCGGGGGAGCGGGTAGTCTCGGGGACGTGCATGGCCCTCGCCCTCTCTATCCAGCACCTGCGGGCTTCTCAGCCTCGTCCTCAGGAAAACATCATAGTCGGCGCCCTCTATGATGTATTCGGCGTGAGGCATACCCTGCCTATACCGCTCCAACTTCGCCCCGGCTATGAGCAAAGGATACTGCATGTGAAGAGGCGGATCCCTCGAAACCAAGGGAACAGATCCCGGAGCATGCTGGCAAGACACCCTCTCGCCCAGGTACATCACGTCACAATGGAGCCCACGGCGGCCTGGCGGCGTGTAATCTCCCTAGCAGCATGCACCATAAAGTGATCAAGCAGACTCCACCAGGTCAGGCTGATCCTCAGAGAAAAATCTCGGTCCATGGCCAGAGACACCTCCTCATAAGTCAATCGGGTGCGCTCCCTCGACTTTATCGGCTTCCTCGCCGCCTTCTGCCAAGTCAACATGGCAGGGAATAAATGCGTATATGCCTCCCTGGTAAACTACCCGTGCGGGTGGAACACCTCCAAGAACCACACCTGTCTAACACAAGGAAAGTTATGTCAGCTACAAAGCAGATACATACGAGTACGAGTGAGACAAAGCATAATAGAGCTCGGCCAGACCGGCCTCTCCCCAAGCAAACCCTCTCACAGCCTCCAGATTGGTCAGAGAACCGAGCAGAGCAAACTGACATGCCGTGTCAGCATTGGGAAACAAGGTAGCTGACAGAGCGAACCAAAAAAAACTCTCGAGCCAAGCACTCCGCTGTCATCCTCTCGGAGCCAGCCAAATACTCCTCGATGCCCCTCCTCAAGTGAGCCTCCATCGGCCCGTAGCGAATACCCAGGCCCCTGGCATCGGTAATCTCAAATCCAAGCAGCTCCGACAACTACTCCCTGGTGAAGCCATCAAACCACTCAATGGGGTTGCCCCGGAATGACAACCCAGTAATCGCAGAAAAGTCTCTAGGGGTCATGGTCGCCTCCCTCACCTGAAATGAAAAGTGTGGGTCATGTCCCACCTGTACTCGCTCAGAGCAACATGAAGTACCTTCGCCCTCTGCGTCAAAGCCACCACGGCCACCGAACTAATAAATCCTGCCAGGTTGGAGTCAATCACGAACTGTCGTGGACTCCTCTCCCCATCCCGAGCCACATCTGGGAACATCTCCCACAGCTGACGGACCACCTCAACATCCCCCCTACTCTTCACATTATGCTCGTCAATCGGCCCTCGCCCCTGCAGGTGAACACGACAAAAGTATGTTACTACAGAGATAGCAAATGCAAGCACATATCAAAATCACAAAAAACTTATCAGCGCAAAGATATAGTTTCATTTTCCTAAAATATTTCCATCCCAGTTGGAGTATTAACGGTTCAGTTTTAAAAACCCGTTCATTAACGGTTCATTTTCCTAAAATATTTCCATCCCAGTTGGAGTATTAATGGTTCAGTTTCAAAAACCCGTTCATTAACGGTTCATTTTCCTAAAATATTTCCATCCCAGTTGAAGTATTAACGGTTCAGTTTCAAAAACCCGATCATTAGCGGTTCATTTTCCTAAAATATGTCCATCCCAGTTGGAGTATTAACGGTTTAGTTTCAAAAACCCGTTCATTAGCGGTTCATTTTCCTAAAAATATTTTCGTCCCAGTCGAAGTATTAACGGTCTAAAATCCCAAAAAGTTCAAAACATTTCGAAAACTCCGTCGAACTCGGAACTTTCAAAACATTTCGAAAACTCCGTCGAACCCGGAACTTTCAAAACCTTTCAAAAACTCCGTCGAACCCGGAACTTTCAAAACATTTCGAAAACTCCGTCTAACCCGAAACTTTCAAACACGTCAAAATTTTCTCCGTTCCAAATTAAACTCACTTTAATTTTGGAAAATGCCCCTAAACATGGAATTTTTCTACCAAAATTTCTACGTTGTCCACCCATAACGTCAATTGAACTAAGCTATAGTCAATTTCGACAAAGGGCATCGCAAGGTCAAAAGCCCCAAATCGGGCACCAAGAACCCTAATTCAATTCTAGTCAAAATTCCTAAAATTCAAGAATGCAAATTCTAAAGATTAACGGAATTTAGAGGATGCAAACCTTCCTCGCAATCTCCTCCTTGGATTTGTGGCAATCCCGAGCCGGATAAAACTCGGGTGGATCTAAAGGAAGATCGGTAGTTCGCACCGTCCTCCTTAGCCTCCCTCTCTCGTTGTCGGTCCTCCTGTGCCGACCCCTTCGTCCTAATCTAGCTTCCATAATGATAATCTCTCAAAGATTTGAACAAAACTCGCAAAAATTGGGAGAAATTTCACTCTTTTCTCTCTTCTCTCTCGCTGAAAATGGAGTTTTCCTTCCATTTCAGCATCGCCCTGGCACTGATTTAAAAAAGTCCATGGCGAAACTCAGTCCGGCCGACCTGTTTTACACCATAAAATTTTCTTTGCCACTTTAGCCCCTCATATTTCCAGAATTCCGAATTTAACCCTTTTGACCTCAAAAGTTAAAAATTCTCCAGTTAGACATTTCTAACGCCCCCTCCCCCGAGGATAAATCTCAGTTAGACATTTCTAACAATCCCGTCTCCAGACGTTAAAATTCCAGTTAGTCCTCACTAACATTCTGTCTTCGGACGTTAAATCTCAAATCGTCTACGGACGTTAAATCACGATTCCGTCTCCAAACGTTAAAATTCCCGTTAGTCCTCACTAACATTCCTTCTTCAAACGTTAAATCACAATTCCGTCTCCAGACGTTAAAATTCCCGTTAGTCCTCACTAACATTCTGTCTTTGGACGTTAAATCTCAAACCGTCTTCGGACGTTAAATCACGATTCCGTCTCCAGACGTTAAAATTCCAGTTAGTTCTCACTAACATTCTGTCTTCGGACGTTAAATCTCAAACCGTCTTCGGACGTTAAATCACGATTCAGTCTCCAGACGTTAAAATTCCCGTTAGTCCTCACTAACATTCTGTCTTCGGACGTTAAATCTCAAACCATCTTCGGATGTTAAATCACGTTTCCCTCTCCAGACGTTAAAATTCAACTTAGTCCTCACTAACATTCTGTCTTCGGACGTTAAATCTCAAACCGTCTTCGGACGTTAAATCACAATTCCGTCTCCAGACGTTAAAATTCCTGTTAGTCCTCACTAACATTCCGCCTTCGGACGTTAAATCACGATTCCGTCTCCAGACGTTAAAATTCCAGTTAGTCCTCTCTAACATCCTGTCTTCGGACGTTAAATCTCAAACCGTCTTCGGACGTTAAATCACGATTCCGTCTCCATTCTAGTTAGTCCTCACTAACATTCTGTCTTCGGACGTTAAATTTCAAACCATCTTCGGAAGTTAAATCACGATTCCGTCTCCAGACGTTAAAATTCCCATTAGTCCTCACTAACATTCTGTCTTTGGACGTTAAATCTCGAACCGTCTTCGGACGTTAAATCACGATTCTGCCTCCAGACGTTAAAATTCTCGTTAGTCCTCACTAACGATCTGTCTTCGGACGTTAAATCTCATTACCACCTTCAGAAGGTAAATCGGCAGTCATCTTAAGCCCGACCACCTCATTTCAGTGGCAATCACTATAAACCCGCACAATAATCCCTCTTCGGCCGCCATAGTAAGCCCGAGTATCTTTTCATTCCAGCCAGTGAACATTCAATTCCTCGGCAGTCAATTGTAAGCCCGACCATCCCATTTCAGCGGCAATCAGTATAAGCCCGCACAACAATCCCTCTTCGGCCATCACCGTAAGCCCGAACACCATATCCCCAGCATGACAAGAGACTAGCGGCAAGCCAGCATAAGCCTGCACCACAACCTTCCTTCAAAAGCATTTCCGTCAAACCCGGAACCTTCAAAAGCATTTCCGTCAAACCCAGAACCTTCAAAAACCTTTCCGTCAAACCCGGAACCTTCAAAAGCATTTTCGTCAAACCCGAAACTTTCAAAAGCATTTCCGTCAAACCCGAAACTTTCGAAAGCATTTTCGTCAATCCCGGAACTTTCAAAAGCATTTTCGTCAAACTCGGACAGTCTCACTTAGGTTCGGACGCCTCCTAATAGTCTCACTTAGGTTCGGACGCCTCCGAACAGTCTCAATCAGGACGAACTCCTCCTAATCGTTCCCTCGGAGGTCAAGGTCCCTACGAACAGCCCTTGCACCAACGAACTACGATCGGCTTGATTCCCGCTCGGGATACGTAGGAATCCTTCCGCTAAGGGTCCAGCCATTTGACCGCTCAGGTCTTTCCAAGTAAGGCATCCTCCGATTTGGATTCTTATCTTTTTTCAACGACCCCACTTCCTTCGAAAGTGACGTCGCTGAGGGGCTACTGTAAGTACCCAAATTCAGATCGTCAAAATTCGTTAAAAGTTAACCGGAATCCGTTCACCGGCCCTTTCCAGGTTAACCGGAACCCGTTAAGCTCCCCGCTCTCGAGTCAACGAGACATCTCGGGACTGCCCCGTGCATCCCGACATCAAAGTGTACTCAACACACGTTATCACACATAAAAGTATAACTTTCCTCGAAAAACGCACTTTCCGAGGGCGTTTCGGACATTTTTCGGACAGTTATTTAAAAAACGGATAAAATCGGGAATAACGGGAAAAAGTCCCTAGCCTAGGTGAGTCACAGGGGCACGTGGCACACATGCAGCACTCCCCAAATCAACATCAATCAAATTCGAGGGTGAAAAGACCAAAATGCCCCTGAGATTGAGGAACTGGCCGTCCGGTCTGTTTTACTTGAAAAATCAGAATTCTCTTCAAGTCCTCCAAATTTCCAAAATATCCAAAAACCCCCCAAATAGAAACACAGTCCGTCCGGCCTGTTTTGCATTTTCACCCCTATAAATACAAGGGCTGTCAATTGTAAAAAAAAAAAATATTACTCTCCCTCAAAATAGTGAAGATGACATTCTTTTTTTTACGTAGGAAGTTGTCTGGTATATATAGTGGTGATATGAGATGTTTACGAATATCTTAGATCACGAAAATAATGAGGGCGTAACGGTCTCCGGGATTGTAGAATATGAATCATGATGTGGATAGACGTACGTGTTATTTGATCGAGGTCGCCTGAGTATTTGAGGTCGACCTGAATTCGTGCATTGACCGGACAGAGATTTGTACAAGTAGGAGATCGTATGTTGGACAAAGCTAGGTCTTGAACAAGTAAGGTCGAAAAATAAGCTTGGACGACTGATCTATACTGATGGGCTGATATAATTGTAGCTGCTTGGTAGGCCCACTTCATCTTCATCTTCATCTTCATGTGATATACCTCTGAAATGACTATACATTAAGCTTTATATATTGGGACTGATTCATAACTTTTATTCTGTTTATCATTAAATGTATCATTAATGATTGATGGTTGTGTTTATAGGGTCCACTAATTACTAATTCAACATTCAATTAAATTTTCTATTTTGTTTATTTGTGACTACAATTATTTGAGATTTTTTTGTTTTTGTGAACCTAGCGTTGCTCGGGATTCAGAGACATAAGGAGTACTTAAAGCCTAAGAAAAATGTTAGTTCTTATTTTTTAATTCCTATTTATTGCATCATCTATAATGCATCGTACATCATTGTCATGCATCATGCAATGACTATCCATTTATGGCGTATATTCCATTCTATAGACTATTGGGCTATTGAGGAGCCACCATTATTGACTTTTTCGTTGCCGTACATGCTGGCATTAGATCAGCTGAATTAATGTAAACTTAATTAATGATGTGATTATAGCTTATAATATTACGAATAATTTTATCCCATTTGGTTCAGAACAATGACTTTTTTGTTTGTTTGGTTGGTCTGCTTAGATAAATAATTCTAGTTGCAAGAATGTGAAAACTCTCTATGCTGACCCTAAAAAGAAACACAATATTTTGGGAGAAACTAGTTTTTCCCTAAGTTATAAAAAATTCTGTTTTTTTAAACTGCTCTTATATTCGTCAAATATTTGCAAATTGAAAAAAATTGAATTTTTTATAATTTATGGAAAAACTGATCTCTCCCAAAACTTACTCAAAAAGAAAACAGGTCAAGAAGAAGGAACCAAGCAAGTTGCAATAGGTTTCCCACTTGCATTATGACAAAATATTGTTGAATACTCCATCTGTCTCTCTCTCCCGTAGTAATATATAAGAATATTTATTTTGCTTGTTTCAAATTAATCAACAAGGTCTTTAAAAAGGAAATAGGCTTTCAGTTGTCATACTCACAATAATTACTCATTTACTTCACTTTTTTTCTTTTATCCAACTATTCACAATCACAATATATTATATTTTACACTTATTTTCCTTAATTCTTTTGCCAAATAAAATTATGCATATTTATATGGACGAAGGGAGTAAGAATTACACAAGTCATTTTCATATTAGTATTACTTGTTGGAAATGGGTAACGAAAAGTTAAGTTTGACTTAACGTTGACCTAGATTTCTAACGGAAGTTCGTTATGTGTTAACGGAACTAGTTACAAAAATGTATTCTACATTTGTTGTAGATTATTAAACTTATTTAATGTCTCAAAACCATTTAGGGTGAATGAGAATTAATGACAAGTGTTTTTTGTAACTTAACGGAAGTTAAATAAAGGGTTAAAGTTAACTTGGGTTGACTTGGACTGATCCAAAATTGGTTTGGGTCACAACTGTTCTCAAAAGATTTCGTGACTTTTCAATTCTGGGCTTAAGCGCGGTCGCGCTCCAGCCTAGAGCGGCCGCGCTGATTTAAGGTTAAAACTTGGCCTGGTCTCGACATGAGAGCGCGGTCGCGCTCAGGCAAGAGCGGCCGCGCTCGTAGACGAGAATGCGAACAGGTTTGGCACCTCTTGGAGTGAAAAGCCATGAACCCTTTAAACTTCTTTAAATACCTTCCTCCGAATTTCAATTTACATATACGATCATTTAAGCCTTCCAACCCTCTAGAGATAGATTAACATAGCCAAATCATATCATATTGTTGCATCAAATCTTTTCAAGTCCAAAGTTCAAAACATTGAGTTGTTCGTTAGATTAGTTATATTGGAGTGCTCCTTATAACTAATAGTAAGTCGTTTTATCTTACGAGAGTTTTGTCATACAACCGTAAGCACCAGTGCGGGACAAATAACTCTTACGGAGATTGTATATAATACAAGACTCGACTTTAATTCTTTTGTTTTTCAATCTCCGTTATTTTCTCCGTCAGATTTTCTGTTAAGTTCTTGAGAAGCCATAGCATTTGTCCAACAATCGTAAGAGTTATTTCACGCTTCCTCAAGACCTTCAAAGATGGCAAACGACAAAGACACCACTTCATCAAGTCAAGGGAATGTGACGCCTCCTACACAAGGTGACGCTACATTCAATCATGTTGCACCCGCTCCTACCCCGCATCACCCGGGTCATGGTGAGAAACCCGCAAAGTTTACCGGTGTGGATTTCAAGAGATGGCAACAGAAGATGCTCTTCTACTTGACCACCCTAAGCTTGCACCGCTTCTTGAAGGAAGATCCTCCGGCGGTGGAAAAAGGTGATCCCGACCCTCAACGGCAAATGGCAAAGGAGGCTTGGTCTCACGGTAATTTTCTTTGCAAAAACTATATCTTGAATGGACTTGACGATGCACTATACAATGTGTATAGTACAGTCGAGTTAGCCAAGGCGTTGTGGGACACCTTGGAAAGGAAGTACAAGATAGAAGATGCCGGGTCAAAGAAATTTGTCGTCGGTAAGTATCTTGACTTTATGATGGTCGATTCCAAATCGGTAACAACTCAAGTAGATGAATTCCAAATCATTCTACATGGGCTTGATGCCGAGGGGATGATCATGAATGATCCTTTTAAGGTGGCTTCCATCATTGAAAAGTTGCCTCCTTCGTGGAAGGACTTTAAGAACTATCTTAAGCATAAACGCAAGGAGATGTCCTTGGAAGACATTGTTGTTCGTCTTCAAATAGAAGAGAACAATAGAATGAATGAGGCCAAAGTTGCTAAAGGTAAGATGGAGGCTAAGGTCAATCTCGCCGAGGCTAGCACGAGTGGCACCAAGAGAAAGCATTCGAAAGCGGCGGGAATGCTAAGAAAGGGAAGAAGAAGACCTCTAAAAGGTTCAAGGGGTCTTGCTATAATTGTGGCAAACCGGGCCACTTGTCAAGGGATTGTCGTCTCCCGAAGAAAGAGGCGAACAATGTTGACCATATGGACCTAGACTTTGCAGCGGTTGTCTTTGAAGCCAACGTTGCAAATTTGGAGGAGAACCCTAAAGCATGGTGGATAGATACCGGTGCTACCCGCCATATTTGTGGCAACAAGGAAAGTTTCTCTTCCTATACTCCCATCTCCGGAAGAAAGCTCTACATGGGAAATTCTGCGACCTCCGATGTTCAAGGCATTGGAAACGTGATTTTGAAGATGACTTAGGAAAAGAAGTGACCTTGTTGGATGTCTTTGCATGTTCCGGACATCCGTAAAAACTTAGTGTCCGGCGCTTTGCTTAGTAAGGCCGGTTTTAGACTAGTGTTCGAATCCGACAAATTTGTACTAACCAAGAATGGTTTGTTTTTCTTGGAAAAGGTTACCTCGAGGAGGGCCTTTTAAATTGAATGTAATGACTGTAATCCGCCATAGTGCGATGAATAAAAGTTGTGTTCCTTATGTTTACTTGTCGGAAAGTTCTAATTTATGGCATGATAGATTAGGACATGTAAACCTCGACACCATTAAGAAATTAGCGAGACAAGATTTAATCCAAATGACTAAATCCGACTCGACTAATAGGTGCGAAGTTTGTGTTGAGGCAAAAATGACTAAGTCACCATTTAATGCCATACAAAGAGACACGACTCCTCTCGAGTTAATTCACACCGAGCATATGTGATTTAAAACTAGTGCAAACTTCGAGGAGGTAAAAAGTACTTCATTACATTTATAGATGATTGCACTAAGTATTGCTATGTCTATCTCTTAAGAAGTAAGGATGAAGCCTTAGGGGCTTTTGAGACTTATAAGAAAGAAGTTGAGAATCAACTTAACTTGAAAATTAAGAAAATTAGAAGCGATAGAGGTGGAGAATATGAAGCACCGTTTGAAGGATTATGTTGGGAATCCGGCATAATTCATCAAACAAGTTTGCTCCATATACCCCTCAATCTAATGGAGTCGCCGAACGCAAAAACCGTACTCTCAAAGAGATGATGAGCAGCGCTTTGATCGGTTGAGGCTTACCCGGATAACTTGTGGGGGAAGCAATACTCACTTCTAATTATGTTCTTAATAAAATACCCAAGAAAGGTATTGATAAAACGCCCTATGAATTGTGGCATAATCGTAGGCCATGTTTTAAATACCTTAAAGTGTGGGGGTGTTTGGCCAAGGTTGAAGTACCTAAGCCTAAACAAGTCAAGATTGGTCCAAAGACCATTGACTGTGTTTTTATTGGATATGCCAATAATAGTAGTGCCTATCGGTTTATAGTGCATAAATCGGACATTCGGATATGCACGTAGGAACTACTATAGAATCAAGGAATGCGGTATTCTTTGAAAACATTTTTCCGGTTAAGGACGGGAAAGATGTAGCTTCTAATAAGAGAACACATGAGTCTACATCCGGTCCTTCTCAAATCGTAGATGAAGAGCCGAGACGTAGCAAAAGGGCAAGAGTAGAAAAGACTTTTGGTCTAAATTTTCTATCTTACATGTTAGAAAACGAACCATCAAGCGTTAAAGAAGCTTTATCCGGTCAGGATAGTTCGTTACGGAAAGAAGCTATTAACGAGTGAAATAGAATCCATAATGCTCAACAATACTTGGGAATTGGTTGATCTCCTCCAGGTTGCAAACCATTAGGTTGCAAATGGATCCTTAAACGGAAGTATAAGGCGGATGGATCTATCGAAAAGTACAAAGCTAGGCTAGTTGCCAAAGGCTTTAGGCAGAAAGAGGGATATGATTTCTTCGATACATACTCCCCTGTCACAAGGATCACATCTATTCGTGTTCTCATAGCTATTGCAGCAGTGCATAATCTTGAGATACACCAAATGGATGTGAAGACTGCTTTCCTAAATGGAGAACTTGATGAAGAAATTTACATGGAACAACCCGAAGGGTTCGTGGTTCCTGGTAAAGAACGAAAGGTGTGTAAACTTGTAAAGTCCTTGTATGGACTAAAACAAGCACCTAAACAATGGCATGAGAAGTTCGACAGAACTATGTTATCGAATGGATTCAAGATTAATGAATGTGACAAATGTGTCTACATTAAAGGAACATCTGAATCATTCGTTATCGTTTGTCTTTATGTAGACGACATGCTCATAATGGGAAGTAGTCATGATTTGATCATGAATACCAAAGGCATGTTAAAGAAGAACTTTTGACATGAAAGACATAGGATTAGGCGATGTAATATTAGGGATAAAGATCTCTAGAACATACTGAAGGATTAGTTCTTTCACAATCCCATTACCTAGAGAATGTTCTTCGGAAATTCAATGTCTTTGATGACCCTCAGGCTAAGACACTGTAGACTTGGCTCTACATTTAGCCAAGAATAAGGGGAACCGGTTTCTCAATTGGAATATGCAAGAATAATTGGCGATCTGATGTACTTAACAAATTGTACTCGTCCAGGACATTGCATATTCGGTGAGTAAACTAAGTAGGTTCACAAGCAATCCTAGTCTTGATCATTGGAAAGCACTAATGAGAGTACTAAGATATTTGAAGTATACATTAAACCATGGGATACTTTACAAGAAATATCCAAGAAGATTAGAAGGATACTGTGATGCCAATTGGATATCGGACACAAAAGACTCTAAATCCACGAGTGGATATGTAGTCACAATAGGTGGAGGAGCAGTGTCATGGAAATCCTCCAAACAGACTTGCATAGCCAGATCCACGATGGAGTACGAGTTTATCGCATTAGATAAAGGCGGGGAAGAAGCGAGAATGGCTTAAGAACTTCGGAGGATGTTCCTTGTTGGAGCAAACACATTACTGCGGTACTAATCCATTGTGATAGTCAATCAGCAATTGGAAGGGCACGAGAATAGTATGCAAATGGTAAGTCTAGACATATTCGTAGAGACACAATACCATTAGACAGTTGATCAAGAATGGCGTTATCACTATTGATTATGTGAAATCATGTGATAACCTAGCGGATCCGTTTACCAAAGGTATAAATCGAGATCAACTGTATAAGCTGTTAAGGGAATGGGTTTAAAACCCACAACAAAAGAACTTATAGCGGACACTTTCAACCTTGAGAAATGGAGATCCCATGCCCTTGGTTCAATGAGACAACCAAGTTATAAGTTCTAGTAGAGTTACTTGGAAACAACAACTCGGTTTATTAACCTGGAGATGTTGAATACTCATTCCCAGAACATCCAAGTACAAGCACATGCAGCAGTGGTAAGGATAAGTTGAGAAAACTTTTAATGATTTCTATACCTTCGGGTGGAGTAGTGCATGATACTCCTTATAGTGAGAATCACCTATATAAAGCGAGAGGTAATAAGGCCGCCTCTAAATGAACGCTTATGAATGAGATACGGTCAGGGGCCAAAATGGACAAAACGTGAGAACAACTTTTGTTAGAGTACATTTGTTATTATGTGAGTATTATTGTCTTGGTATACACCCGATCGCCACGGTTCAAAGCGACTCGCTACCAAATGGCTAGTATATCCGATAATATTTCACTAGGGAAGATTCAAGGCCACAAGCTATCTATCCCGATGTAATAATAGTTCGCCGGAACTTTGGACGAAATTGCATACATGCATTAATTGTCATTCATGTGGGGGATTGTTGGAAATGGGTAACGAAAAGTTAAGTTTGACTTAACGTTGACCTAGATTTCTAACGGAAGTTCGTTATGTGTTAACGGAACTAGTTACAAAAATGTATTCTACATTTGTTGTAGATTATTAAACTTATTTAATGTCTCAAAACCATTTAGGGTGAATGAGAATTAATGACAAGTGTTTTTTGTAACTTAACGGAAGTTAAATAAAGGGTTAAAGTTAACTTGGGTTGACTTGGACTGATCCAAAATTGGTTTGGGTCACAACTGTTCTCAAAAGATTTCGTGACTTTTCAATTCTGGGCTTAAGCGCGGTCGCGCTCCAGCCTAGAGCGGCCGCGCTGATTTAAGGTTAAAACTTGGCCTGGTCTCGACATGAGAGCGCGGTCGCGCTCAAGGCAAGAGCGGCCGCGCTCGTAGACAGAATCTGAACAGTTTTGGCACCTCTTGGAGTGAAAAGCCATGAACCCTTTAAACTTCTTTAAATACCTTCCCTCCGAATTTCAATTTACATATACAGTCATTTAAGCCTTCCAACCCTCTAGAGAGATAGATTAACATAGCCAAATCATATCATATTGTTGCATCAAATCTTTTCAAGTCCAAAGTTCAAAACATTGAGTTGTTCGTTAGATTAGTTATATTGGAGTGCTCCTTATAACTAATAGTAAGTCGTTTTATCTTACGAGAGTTTTGTCATACAACCGTAAGCACCAGTGCGGGACAAATAACTCTTACGGAGATTGTATATAATACAAGACTCGACTTTAATTCTTTTGTTTTTCAATCTCCGTTATTTTCTCCGTCAGATTTTCTGTTAAGTTCTTGAGAAGCCATAGCATTTGTCCAACATTACTATCTACCGTTTCTACCTCTAGAGGATGTCCGACTCATGAATAATTAATCCAAACCATTGGAAGTGCAGCACAGCTAGCGCTACTTTCTTAAAGTACAGTCTATCATTTTACTCCGAAATTGACCTTTTCTTCGTGGAAGAAACCAAAAAGGAAAATACCACTCGCTTCCAAAATAAATATTACACTATTTTTCATGTTAATAAAAAATAATTTTAATTAATAATTTTTGGTTAATTAAGTTATTTTATTAAAAATATAAAATTTATTATTAGTACATCATTATAAATAATATCAATAACAATTTTTAAATTTTTATTAGAATAATTAAATTAAATTAAAATAATTGGTCAAAGTTTATTAATATTAACGTAAAAAAAAAAAAAGTATGACGTTTATTATTTAGAGAGAGATAGAGAGAGAGAGAGAGAGAGAGAGAGAGAGAGAGGGAGTACAACCATGGATTAAGTTTCTATATATGATCCCTCTATACTCTATTCCTTCTCCATCCTTAACAAGTTTTCAACTTGGCTGAGAAAAAGTAAACTCTAAGAAGTCCATCCCTTTTCTATCCCAACTCCTTCTCCTTCTCCCATAGCTTGAACAGAGTGTTGAGAAATGTCTTCGTCATCCTTACTTCCATCAGCCAGATCCTCAACTTCATCAGCCAGATCCTCAACTTCAACCAGGTCCTCAGTAAGAGCATGTCCTAAATTCAATCTCGATGAGCTTAAGAGAGCTACCAATAACTTTGATGAATCAAAGATTATTGGGAGGGGCGAGTTCGGAATTACATACGAGGGGTTACTTGATGATGGGGAGACAGTTGCAGTGAAGCGCTACAATGTAGATGGGAACATCGCCGATGAATACCGCAACGAGATTGATAAGCTCTCCAAGGTCCGTGATCCCCACTTTGTCTCTCTCATCGGAAAGTGCGAAGATTCCCAGGAGTTGATACTCGTTCTCGAATTCATGAAGAACGGTACCCTCGCAGATCATCTCTTCGGGGAAGGAGGAGTACCTCTTTCATGGGAGCAGCGGCTCAGAATTTGCATTGATGTAGCTCGAGGTCTGGAATATCTCCACAATTGCTTTGGTAACAGCAAGGGAATCATTCACCGGAATGTAAATCCGGCCAATATTCTGTTAGATGAATCTTGGACGGCTAAGCTTTCGGAGTTTGGGTTGGCGAAACTGGGAAATGTGAATACGAAAAACTCTGCAATACAGACTGATGTGAAAGGGACTGAGAAGTATCTGGATACGCATTATAAATTGACGGGGCGGCTAACTAGGAAGGCGGATATATATGCATTTGGTGTGGTATTATTCGATGTCCTATTTGGGCGGAAGGATTTTAACAAATGGATTGGCAAGAAGCAAGAGAAGCTCGGTGAGAGGACACAACAATGTTTGAAAGATGGGATCGTTGACGAGCATCTAAAAGGGCAGATCTCACCGGAAAGTTTGAAGGTGATTTGGGGACTGGCAAGCAAGTGCTTGGATGAGAACCCACCGAAACGCCCTACAATGACTGCAGTTGTCGAAATTCTCGACTCTATTTTGAAAACATCCCAAAAGTCACGACAACTTTAATATATACTTGGAGGATCACAGGCAAACATTATTTCATGATGCATTTTTTTTGCTTGTTCCCAGTAATGATTCATCATATTCGATCTCTGTCATTTTCAGTTGGTTTATTTCCTGTGCGATGTTTTTATGTTTATTTCTGTCAATCCATTTGTCAGTTTTCCTCATTGTTGTTTGCTCAATTTGATAAAGTTGAGCTGCTATGCTATACTCCCTCCGTCCCATAGAACATTACCCCTTTTGCTATTTTGGGCGTCCCTCTTTAAAGTCCCACTTTCCTAAAAAGGAAACCTTAAATCACTATTCTCTCCACTCATTCTCTCTCCTACATTATTTTAATACTCACAACACCATTATAATTTACTATTCTCTCCACTCATTCTCTCTCCTCCCACTCACAACACCTACTTTAATAACATTATTCCTTATTTTCCGTTCTCAATAGTAAACGTGTAATGTTCTACGGGACGGAGGGAGTATATATCTACTTCTCTTTCAATTTTAACCAGTTAAATTTTCAAAGTAGAGCTGCCATACATGTAGTTGGACTCTTGATTCATTTGGTTATCTGTTAAATCGCGGCCAGAGTTAATAGGCAAATGAAGTGATCCTAATTTAGTCAACTAGTGCACAACTAGTAAGAGGAACACATTTAATCGGTCTATTCTGACATTCTAATTTCCATTTGTTTAATGAGACAAGGGGACATTTTAACAAACAGTTGGTGGCCAAGTAAAAAAATCAATATATAGATGCAAAAGTGAAGGAATTATCAACTACAATCAAATGGGTTTATGAATTTGCATTTGTTACAAGTTGGTTATTGAGTTTGTCTTTTCGTTTCAATCGGGTGTAATTTTGGATGAACCGTTAAAAATTTAACGAAGAGCATAACATGTGTCTTGCACGTGACATTTATTTAATTGGGTATTTTTGTCATTTCTCTGGAGCTTGACAAAAGTGAGTCAAATAGGGTACCATATTTCAATTTGTCCAAAATATAAATATTACTCACATTTAAAAAATATTTTTTTTATTTTTATATTCTAAAATTTGAAGTAAACTTTTTTTAATAATTATTTATGTTAATATATACTCCCTCCGTCCTAGCCCACTGTAAACCAAAAAAAATGGCACACCAATTAAGGAATATTATTAAGATAATGAAAATGTGTGGTAGAAAATGAAGAGAGAGAATTAGTGGAGTAAATAGTAGGTTGGTTGAATAAATTGTGTGGTGGAGAATGAGTGGAGTTAATGAGTGTGTGGGATAGGGAGAATATAAAATATTAAAGGACATTCCATTTATGGCAGTTTACACTGGGCTGAGACGGACCAAAAGAAAAATAAGTTTACTGGCTGGGTGGGACGGAGGGAGTATATATATATATATATATATATATATATATATATATATATATATATATATATATATATATATATATATATAAATGGTACTGGTGTGCTACAGTTGAATTACAGTTGAATGAATAGTTTCAATGGCCGAATTTTCCATTTTGCCCTCACTATTTTGTCCCTTTCCCATTTTGCCCTTAAAAAAAATTAAATAAAAAAAAATGTGTGCTCGGACACGGGCTTAATTAAAATAAAATAAAATAAAAATACATGTCCTCGGACACGAACTTATTCTAGTATATATATATATACTCCATCCGTCCCAATAGTAGCTTCCCATTTTGCCATTTTGGGTGTCCCGTTGATAGCTTCCACTTTCCTTTTTCGGACATCAAATATTAATATTTTAATTGTGGGGCCCACACTATTAACACTAATACAACATCACTAACCCGTAACCCTAAAATAATTAATCCTAACCCAAAACTAATTAATCTTTTCCCAAATTTTCAGTCAAACAAAATCATTTACACAAACTGATCTCTCTCCTCACTCCTACTCTCTCTCCTCACTATCTAGATCGTTCTTTACGAAGAACGAACCCTAATTCTTTCTCTCTCTATTTCTCTCTCTCGATTTCACTGGTAAATCGGTTGAAATTTTAGGGATTTCATACATAATCCTTCTCCTTTCTTAATGGATACCGATTTATCAATCAAATCCTACTCTCTTTCCTCACTACCTAGATCGTTCTTGCTTGCTTACGAACCCTAGTTCATTCTCTCTCTCGATTTCACTGAGAAATTGGTTGAAATTTTAGGATTTCATACATAATCCTTCTCCTTTCTTCATGGATACCGATTCATCAACATTCTCTCCCCTTTCTTACGAAAATGGCGATTCGGTTCTTGGGGAACCCATTTCTTCAAATTTGTTGGAAGATTCTCAAAAGTATGAAGCTTTTTCTACAATGGAGGAAAGAGAAGAAGTTCATAACATTTTTGGGGAAATTCTTAGTAATCCACCTCGAAGCACCGTTCCCCTTTCTATTTTCAACGAGCCATGGTGGTCTCTCTCAAAGCAGCTTGACGCCATCACAGATCTGAATAGTCCCCAAAGCTACACGCTAAAGGTAGAAACCCACAGAAAGGATTTGTTGATGTTGGGTTTGCACTGTCCGGCTATACAATGTTGGCTTAAGGAGCAGGTTTATGTCTTCTTTCTCATTCTTTGTTCTTCTCTTGTGTTTTGAGCTTGGATTTTTGGTGGCTGTTTGAGTACATTTTGGGAGTTGGGTGAATGTTATGTGTGAAATGATGAATATGGCTTGTTGACCTAATCTGTGATTGCTACCTTTAATTGCCCACATCAATGAATTTGTTGATATGAACTTTGTTTGCCTTGGTTTTGACCTAATGTGTGCTGCGATTGGTATTGTGTGCTTCAATTAAGTTTGAATTGGTGAGATGCATGTTGAACTTGTTTGCACTGTCATTCTATGATGATTAAAGGCTGAGAATGAAACCACATTAGTTTGTTGCATTCATTTCATACATCATGCCTTCAAACTTTAGGCGACCCATGACCCAAGTTGTTCATTTGATCTTGAGTCAAGTTGGGTTTGGCCAGTAAGTTGCATGCTGACATCTTGAATTTTGGATATGGTGTTTGGAAATTTGGTGGTGGCTGTTTGTATTTAATTTTTTGGTGGCTGTTTTTGGTGGCTCTTTTTAACTGAATGATCTTCAGTTAATCTTCAGTTTGTGGTCTGTAAGCATGGGCTTTATGATGATTCAATGAAGTTTTAATTGGTGAGATGCATGTTTGAACTTGTTGACACTGTCTTTCTATGATGATTCAAGTCTGAGAATGAAACTACATTAGTTTGTACCATTCTTTGACAGTAAACTGTTACAAAAAACTGTCTTTACAAAAGTGACCCTTCAAAAACTACTCTATGATGATATTTTTCTGAGAGTAGATAATTTTCTACAAACCATTGCCTAAAGACATGTGCACAAGTTCCATTTCATCCATCATGCCTTCAAACTTTGCTGCATGGCCTGCTTGTTGTAGATACCTAATGCAACATTGAACTAATTCTTTGTTAACTGACAAGTTTTTTGGAAGTTGACCACTTCTTTCTAAAGAATCCTTTCCCAAATGTTCTAAGCAGTAGTTGTTTGCACCCCTAACAGTCATTATCTGTCTCAAAGTTGATTGCAAAGTCAGGAACAACTTATTGAGTGTGTAAGCAGATAACCTTTGAAATGCTTCTTGCACTCTATTGACCAACTCATACACAGTCTCTGCCTGAATGGAATTTCTCATAGCATCTAATGAGTTGAACCAACCTAAGTCATTTATGTTTGTGTCTGGTGAATTTGGTGGCTGAAATTGCAACTATATGTTCAAGTTTTCATCACTTGCTGCTGCTCTAAAATCTGCATCATTGTTGTTTATGTGTGGTGGTGCATTATCCCACTGGATAATGATATTTTTGCTGCTTGTTGATGGCCATTTTGACTTGATTGCTGGAATAACCTGTAATGAAAAACAAACTGAAATTAACTCTGCTGCTCTAAAAAAAAAACTGGTTTTAAAATCTGTTTTGATGCTTACCTGGGTTATCAATATTGCCTTGGTCACTTCTTTATTGACTGAGTTCATAACTTTGGTGACTGTTGTACCAGCTGCTCTATTCTTGCTGTGTCTTTTTGCTGGTTCCTTTGTAGTAAATGGCCAAATACCAATTTTTCCATCAAAGATTACATTGCCTTCGTTATCATAAATTGGCCTTGCTACGACACAAAGAAACATCACTTTTGTGATGAATCTTTTGCTTTGGCATGTCCTATGTGGCTCTTCTTCACCTTGAAAAATGTAATACCTTTCGGATGTTTTGGTTATGTAAAACCATTTCTCATCTAAGTGTATTACATCATGCATAGAATTAAAAACTACTTCATCATCTAATGGATGAAATGTGATTGCTTCAAGGTTAAATATCAGCCTTACTATTCTGTTTTCATATGTTAATTGTGGTTTGATTGCATTGGTGTGAGCCTTGATCACACTAATTTTTTTCCATCTCCCAATTGTACTTTTACTTATACCCAAAGCTTGACTCAAATATTTAATTGTTCCTCTCTTACGAAAGTCAACTCCTTTCATTTTTTCTTCATCTAATTTCACCCTTTTACTTCTCACTACTCCTCCTTTGTTTGAATGAAAATGGACAGGTTTACCTTGGTCCCGTTGCTCTACCACCTTCCTCCAATAAGTGAAGATCCTCCTTCTCGAGAGACCAAATTTTGAAGCAGCTTGATCACGTATTCCTCTTGGAAGCTTCTCATTCACCATAGATTGAAGCAAGAACTGACCCAAGTTGTTCATTTGATCTTGAGTCAAGTTGGGTTTGGCCAGTAAGTTGCATCCTGACATCTTGAATTTTGGATATGGAGTTTGGAAATTTTGGATATGGAGTTTGGAAGTTTGGAAATCAGTCCTTGCTGCTTGTTGATGGCTGTTTGTATTTAATTTTTGGGTGGCTGTTTTTGGTGACTCTTTTTAACTGAATGATCTTCAGTTAATCTTCAGCTTATGATCTGTAAAAAATGGAGGAAACTTTATTTGTAATTTTCACCAGGATTGTAATCCTGGTTTATGTAGAAAATATTTTTTTTAAGTGAATAGTATTGTTTGTTTGATGTTTGACAAGGATTGATCTGTACAGGGCTTTGTATTTGAAATTTGGGGGGAAATTAACAATGGAGGGAAAATGAGGATTTGACTACCTTAATCTTCATTAACATATCCCATTCCCATTATTTTATTCTATTTATATTCTCTCCTTAATTTGCGTGCTCAGAAAAATTTGGGCAGCTCTTATAGGGACGGAGGGAGTATATGTTAACAATTTAACATGTGCAACAATCACATTTCAAGCTATAATAATTGGGGGGAAAATGTTTTTAAGGAAATATACTTAACACATTATAAATTTAAAAAATTAGATAAATAAAATATTTTTAACCAAAAAATAAATAAATAATTCAACTCATATTCATATTTATTGATTCATCCCCAAACCCATAACCACTCCCTTTTCATCCTCCAATCACCACCATCCACCACCTACAACCACCATAACCACCACTATCCACCACCGACAACCACCATAACCATCCAACAAAAAAAAACCAAAATAACTATTTGACACAATAATCCAAGAAAATAAAATAGCTGCAATTGCACTCTATTTTCATTAGAGAAGTTCTAGGTTAATGAAGATAAAAGTCACACCACAAAGCTGATTGCCTGGGTTTATTGACAGTTTTCTTAGAAAGAAAGAACCATTCCGGCGATTTCAAATCCTCCCGATTCTAAAACTATCATTAAATTTTTCAACTCAACACTAACAATCGGAATATTACATAAATCAACATTAAAAATAAATTTGAAAACTCCAATTTGTCATTTTACACACAAATTCATGTAATTTCCATCTCTCTTCTTTGCATTTTAATTTAAAAAAACATAGAGTAGAGAGCAGGAGATTAGAAATTACCCTTTAAAATTGTAATTATGAAATCAAGCAAAATCCGAAAGCCCGAACTCAAACTATTTTCGTTTTGGGTTTGAGAATTTAGGGATGGGTTTATGGTTAGGGCATGGCTTCAGAGAGGAGAGAAAGAGGACAAGTTTGTCCGCCAACGAATTCTACGTGGGATGCCATATGTAGAAGGCTTTGGGGGGGATTCGATTTGGGTGGTCGAAGAAATGATGGTGCTGGGGTTTGAATAGGGTTGAGGATTTAGGGTGAGGCAGAGAGACAGATTTGTGAGGAAGAGGGGTTTAAATGTTAAATTGTTAATATATATATATATATATATATATATATATATATATATATATATATATATACTCCCTCCGTCCCAATAGAAGCTGCCCGTTTTTTGCCTTGCACTCAAATTAATAAAATGGGTGGGAAGAAAAAATGTTGTGAGTGTAATTTGAAAATAGGAGAGAGAATGAGTGGAGAGAATAGTAAATTATAATGGTGTTGTGTGTTGGGTATGCATATTTTTAACCCTCCTATTTTGTATTAGATTTGATTGATACCATAACCTCCTGTCTATTTTAAGGACTTTAGGACCCTATGTAATGAAGCTTAGACTTCAATTTTTAGCTAAGTCCATTTTATAGTATAGGTTAAATCTAGGCTTGAAGACTGGCACAAGAATCATTGAATCTATGGATTGCAGTTCAAAAGGTTGCAGAACCGCCTCAGTGAACCGCTTGGCAGAACCGCTTTTTGCAAAACTGCCTTGTGATCCCCTTAGTCTGGAACCGCTTGAATACCAATGTGCAAACCGCACATATGAAAATCCTCTTCTGGTGGAACCGCTTTTTGTCAAACTGCTCATCACCAGAACCGCCCCAATGATTGGCTACTTGAAGTGAACTCCTTTGACCGTTGGAATCCACGTCAGCAATATCAAAAGTCAACTACCATATCTTGTCACGTGACTACTTTTCAGACAAGATCTGCAAGGATCTTAAAAAGGTGACAGATGTCCTAACCACCTTGATTGCGGGCGAGGTCCGATCGGCTTTACTGCATCAGCGGTCCAAAGGACAAAAGTGGTTGCTGTGTACCAATGGGATTGCATCAAGGACTGTCCTTACAACAGCTGTGTCCAACGGCTATATTTGAGATGCTTGGGTATAAATACCCCTAATCTTCACCATTTGAAGATTGCTTGAAACTTGAGAAATTGCTGTGTTCATAAGAAGTTGAAGCTCTGCCCAGAAATTCTAAGTCCTTTGAATCATCATCTTCAACCTTCAAGAAATATTCCCCAGCCCAGAAATCAAGCCTTAACACATTCAAGAATCATTGAGCTCTATATCTCTCAGATTTAAAGAGCCTTGATCTTGAACACACACACACCTCACTTGTTTAAACACATAGTTTATTCATTTGAGATACACTGGTTATAGTCTAGGATTTGTTCTTCATAGAAAAGATTTTATTGTACTTTGTAATCTCTCAATACTCAATATAAAATCTCTCTTAGAAATCCAAGACTAACCATCTTGGTAGTGGACGTAGATCGTTTATCGATTGAACCACTCCAAATAGCTTGTTCGTACTTTACTGCATTTATATTTTCTGTGCTTGCTAATTATTTATCTCTGTCTCTGTTTGATCTTTATATAGTTATCCTTTATTGTGAAATTGTGTTTGGAGTTAACATTGTCAAACCACACTTTCAGTTTTTCAACTGCTCAGGAAATTGCACTAAAACCGCCTTGCAAAACCGCCCCCTCAAAACCGCTTTTAACTTCAATATTCCGCTGTGCATTTTACAACTCTACTTGCAGTTTCTTACACACTGCAAGAGGTTTTGTAAGCTTAGAGGTTTAGTTTTTAAAGAGGGCGAAAAATTTGTATGACTATTCACCCCCTCTAGTGTATTTTCACCCTTGTTGCCACCTTTGGGACCAACAAGTGGTATCGAGCAAACACTTTTAAAAACCCTTTGTTTTTCAAGCTTAACAGCTTGTGTGCCGATTCGTTATGGCAACCTCAAAGACAATGACAACTGTTAACTATTCACACATTCCAATTTTGGACGAAGACCACTTTGATATCTGGAAGTGCAGAATGCTCATTCACTTGGAAACAATTGATGAGATGCTGGTGGAGTGCGTGATCAATGGCCCGTTAATTTCGATGAAGGCCAACACTGATGCAACCACCAATAGAGAAACTCTAGAGGTCAAAAAGCCAAAAGATGAGTGGTCAGATGAAGAGAAGAGATTAGTTGCCTTAGACATCAAGGCAAGGCACATCATTTCTGGAACCCTCCCCGTATCAACCCTACAGAAAGTGATGTGGGATGCCATAGAGAGCTACCTCGAAGGTGACGAAGAGTGCAAGGAAAACAAATTATACACTGTTGAAAGATCCTACAACAACTTCAATAGAAAATCCAACGAAACCTTGCGTCAAACCTACGATCGCTATGTTGAGGTAGTTAATGCTTGTAGATCTCTTGGCAAAACTTTAACCGATAAGGAAATCAATATGACTTTCCTATCTGCTTTAGGTTCTAGATGGGTTAATAAGGCTACCTCTCTAGAAAACTCTAAAGTTTTAGGTACTTGGTCGTTAAGTAACTTGTACGCCAATCTTAGAGTCTATGAATTAAAATTAAATCATATTGAAGAGATAGAAGGGAAAACCAAATCGCTTTCCATGTCCATAGTGGAACATGAGGAGAAACCATCTACATCCAATCAAATCGCAGATCCTTCCATATCAACCTCATCACTCATCGAGATGGATGATGATGATTTTTCCATGTTTGTAAAAAGATTTCAAAAATTTAGAAAATCCTCAAAACCTTTCACAAAATCATTTTCAAAAGGCAAACCTCCTGCAACATTTTCTAGAGGCTGAGATACAAAGAAAAGAGTGACCTAGTTTGCTACAACCGTAGGAAACACGGCCACTTTGCATCTGAGTGTCCACCTAAGTATGAATATATGAAAAAACCGCTCCTGCTAAATTTTCTCGTCGCAAGGGAATGGTTGCTGAGGAGGAAGAGAATTCCAAGGAATTAGCAACTTGGATTGAAACAGATTCTGATGATGGAAGTGATGATGAAACCAAAGAGGTTAATCTTTGCTTAGTTGCAGACGCTTCCGATGAATCAGATTCTGAATCATTTGAGTTGCAAGATATGGAAGAAAAAGATGTTTCTACAAAACTTCCAAATTATAAATTGGATGATGATATCAAACTTACTCCTAGCGTTAAGATAGGAAATTGCTCGTATTCACGTCCCATTTTCTCATCTAAAAATGTTCCACCTTCAAAAGCAATTCCAAAGAAAATTTTGAAAAAGGTGATGGAAGAGGTTTCTCCCATGGAACATGAAAGGATGTTCAAGGAAGCTGAAATGGTGATCCATCAATTCTCTAATCTTAAAAAAGCCTTAAGCTTAGCTCATGATGAACTCAATCTGTACAAGACGGAGAAAACTGTGATGAGGTCTGAAATTTCAAATCTTAAGGACCAAATCAGAAGTATGACTCCTCTTGCTGATCAGAACCACATCCTTGAAACTAAGGTTGCTGCACTTCAACTCCGGAATGATGACTTGGTAACCCAAATCAACGATCTCCAAAAGATTATTGATTCGTGGCTCAAGTCTCAATCCACCAAGGATCAAATCATGGACTCCCAAGTTCCCCCTGGAATTAAGGAGGGTCTAGGTTTTGGATCTGAGGAAGAGGAGAAGTGTGCATCCTCGAGTGAAAAGGATGAAGAAATTTTGGAACTAACTAAAGAAATTCCTAAGGGGAAGCATGCTAATGGTAAGGGTAAAGGACGACAAATTAATTATGTCTACCCAAAAGGGAAGCAATATGGTAATAACTCTCAGATGAAGCCAAAGGATTCTGAGAGTGTAGCATCAGAGGAAATGGCTTATGGAATTGGTCGTATCCCTGCTCCAACCGCTTCTGGTGGAAAAGGCGGTGCAGCAACTCCAGTGCGACCGCGCCTCTTCTTCGACCGCTCCTACTGCCTTCAAAAGCAGGAATAGCGTTCCTAGAAAATACGTGGTCAAACTAAAGCCAGTTCCCTTTGTCAAGGCTGCAACCGCTCCCCCCAAACCGCATGCAACTCCTAAGAAGAGTAAGGAGTTAGTAAAACCTCATGATGCTTGTAGTTTTTATAAATGTTCTGTGTGTGATGGTTTAGGTCACAAGGCTGCAGAATGCCTTTTACGGTTCACATCCAATGCCAGGAAGAGTAAACCTCCTTCTGTCAAACAAGTGTGGGTCGTGAAGGGTTGCTAACTTCAGGACCCAAGGAATAAAGGGGGACCTCATTCTTAATGTTTACATTTCAGGTCCTCTGCTTAATGGCTGGTCACTCCAAGGAAAATGAATGGTATCTTGACAGTGGCTGTTCAAGACATATGACTGGAGATAGATCATTACTAGAAGATGTCATTGAAGCAAGTGGTCCGTCTGTAACCTTTGGTGACAACAACAAAGGCAAGACCATTGGATATGGTGTTATAAGGAGAGGAAACCTAACCATTGAGAAGGTTTCTCTTGTTGAAGGACTCAAGCACAACCTCCTTTCAATTTCTCAATTCTGCGACAAAGGAATGCTTTGCAACTTCACGTCATCAAACTGCTTTATCATAGATAGCATTTCCGGCGTCACCCTACTCACAGGGATTCGTAAGAGTAATATTTACATTATTGATCTAAATTCTGCATGTAGTATTACTAATCTCTATTTTGTAGCTAAGAATGAGAGCAAAAATAGTTGGCTATGGCACAAGAGGTTGAGCCACTTGAACTTCAAGTATCTTGTAAAGATTGGTAGGGAAAACCTCGTTCGTGGTTTACCTAAAGTGGCTGACCACCATCCTGAGAAATGCAGTGCATGTCAACTTGGTAAGCAGTCCGCGTCGTCTTTCACCAGCAAGACCGCTCCATCAACTTCCAGATGCTTATAACTGCTTCACATAGATTTATTTGGACCCGTAACCACTGCCAGCATTGGAGGAAATAGATATACCTTGGTGGTGGTGGATGATTACTCAAGATATACGTGGGTTGCGATGATGATTTCCAAAGATGATTGCTACGAGATTCTCACCGCACTTTTTAGACGGCTCCAAACTCAAAAAGAAGACGACATCGTTAGTGTTCGATCAGATAATGGAACAGAATTTAAGAACTACGGTGTTGCTCAGTATTGTGATGACCATGGGATTGATCACAATTTCTCAACTGCTCGTGTTCCACAACAAAATGGGGTTGTGGAAAGAAAGAATAGGACGTTGATTGAAATTTGGAAAGACAATGATATACGAAGCGAAGCTACCTCGGTATTTTGAAATTTGAAGCAATCAACACAGCATGCTTCACTCAGAACCGCTCCCTCATCAACAAAACCTATAACAAGACTCCCTATGAGCTTTGGCGAGGAAGAACCCCCAACATTGCATTCTTCAAGATCTTTGGCTGCAAATGTTTTGTCCTCTACAACGGAAGAGAAAATAGAGGTAAATTTGGAGCCAAGGCCGACGAAGGTATTTTTGTTGGGTATGCTAAACATTCAAAATCTTTTCGTGTTTTCAATAAAACTAGTTTAAAAATAGTTGAGTCTGTCCATGTTACTTTCGATGAGCATTCTCTCCTTGAGCCACATTTGGCTCCAAGTGTTGCTGATGATTTTGTTGAGCATAATGAAACAGGTGAACCCTCTCAAACCGCACCTGAACCTCAACCGCAAAATCCAGCACCCTCAACTGAAAATCCCTCAAACCGCAATTTTGAAATCGCACCTGAAATTCCCATTCCAGATGCAACTCAAAGGGAAGAAGAAGTTGAGAATTCCCCTATCCAGCTTATAGAACCTCTTCGTCAACTTACCTTCCATGACTTCGCTGAAGAATCTAACGATGTTCCAATTGAAGATCTTCAGCAAACCTCTGTCCAACCAGATTTACCCCCGGAGGTTAGAGAAGTCAGCAGTCACCCCCTCACAAATGTGATTGGTGATCTATTTTTCGGCGTTCAAACAAGGAGATCGAACTATGACGAGCATACTTCCTTATTATCTCAAGTTGAACCCAAGAAGATTGATGAATCACTCCAAGATTCCAGTTGGGTCGTTGCTATGCAAGAAGAACTCAACCAGTTTGAAAGATGCAAGGTCTGGACTTTGGTGCCTAGACCTCAGGATCAAGGAGTGATAGGAACTAAGTGGGTATTTAGGAATAAGATGGATGAGAATGGAAGCATCACTAGGAATAAAGCAAGGTTGGTTGCACAAGGATATAGGCAAGAAGAAGGAATCGATTATGATGAAACCTTTGCTCCAGTTGCAAGATTGGAAGCTATCAGGATCTTCTTAGCCTACGCCTCTTTCAAGCATTTCAAGTTATATCAAATGGATGTAAAGAGTGCTTTCCTCGATAATGACTGCAAGAGGCCGTGTATGTTGCTCAACCGCTGGATTTGAAGACTCCAAATTTCCCAATCATGTCTACAAACTCCGAGAAAGCTTTGTATGGACTTAAGCAAGCTCGAGGGCATGGTATGAGACTCTTTCTAAATTTTTACTAGAAAAAGGATTTAAACGCGGTAAAATTGATACAACTCTTTTTATTGCCAAATATAATGAGCATACTTTACTTGTTCAAATATATGTCGATGATATTATTTTTGGTTCTACTAATGAGTTACTTTGTAAGCGTTTCGAAAAGCTAATGAAAAGCAAGTTTGAGATGAGCATGATGGGAGAGTTAACATTCTTCCTCGGGCTTCAAATCAAGCAATGCGAAGAAGGTATTTTTCTTAGCCAAGCCAAATACACCAAGGAGTTGATAAAGAAGTTTGGACTAGAAAATGCTAAAGCATATGATACTCCAATGGCCACCGGCAATAAGCTAGATAAGGATCTCAAAGGTAAGAAATTTGATCAAACTTTATATCGAGGTATGATCGGCTCATTACTTTATTTAACTGCTAGTAGGCCCGATATCATGTTTAGTGTCTGTGTATGTGCACGCTATCAAGCATATCCTAGAGAAGAACATCTTATTGCAGTCAAACGTATAATCCGCTATTTATCTGGAACCACTAACCTTGGACTTTGGTATTCTAAAGATTCGAACTTCGATCTTGTAGGTTATTCAGATGCAGATTATGCAGCTTGTACTATTGACAGGAAAAGCACTAGTGGTACTTGTCATTTCCTTGGGAATAGACTAGTTGCTTGGGCCAGCAAGAAGCAAACTTCAGTCTCAGTGTCAACCACAGAAAGTGAGTATATTGCTGCTTTGGTAGTTGTTCTTTGTCAAATCCTTTGGATGAAGCAGCAGTTGGTGGACTATGGAATCTATGAAGGAAATTGCCCTATCATGTGTGACAACACTTCAACAATTTCAGTCTCCAACAACCCTGTCATGCATTCCAAGACCAAGCATATTGATATCAAGTATCATTTCCTCAAAGACCATGTGGAGAAGAGGAATATCCATTTAGAGTACGTGGGGATAGACAACCAGATTGCTGATATCCTCACTAAGGCTCTTGACTCCAAGAGGTTTTCATTCCTCAGAGGAGAAATGGGTATGCTTGAACTTAAATAAATTCCATACTTTTTATTGGCTAACTTGTTTGTTGAGTATAGGATTGAAACTCTTAAGGATTGAGACCGCTTGTGTTGAAACCGCCTGTACCAAAATCGCAAGAGGTCCAACCGCCTGCATCCAACCGCCAGTTCCCAACCGCTTGATGCAGTCAGACCGCTTGGATCAAAACCGCGTTTCAACAAAGAGTAAATTCTGTCCATTTATGTCTCATCCTTATTTCTTAAAAAAAAAACTGTTCAAATTCTTTTATTTATTTTTTAGTCCTTATTTTTGACATAAGGGTATTTTTGCAAATGTTTTCCTTCGTTTATTTCAAAATTAAGAGCATTTATTGCTAAGGGGACATGAGCATTAAAAACCCTCATGTCAGCCGTCATAGAGAGATGTGCAGGAGGTTAAAGGGTGCAACAGTTGGTTTAATTTCAATCATTCCTTCTGAACCAACTGCCTGCCCCCTTCACCCTATATATACCTAAGTTGGTGAAAACCTAAAACCTTTTACTGCCAACTCTCTGCAACCGTCCTCTCTCTGTCTACCAACTCACCTTCTCTCTCTAAAACCTTAAAAAAAACCTCCATTTTTAAACCTTTAACTGAAATGGCAACAACATCAAAAAAGACAAAGGGCCTCAACTGTTGCTAAGGGTCCCAAGAAACCTATCTTGGAAATGGTAACAACCTTCTAACCTTTAATCTTAGCAATTTTTTTTGATAATCTGCCATTGATGAACTGAAAACCCTTCGTATGCCCTGTTGTTGATTTTTGATGAGTGTGATCTTGTTTCTTGACCATTTTTGTTGAAATAAGTTGGGTTTTGCTCGCATTGTTGTTTAGATTTCATACACTTAACTTATTTCATGATCCATCCAAGTTTAGGACACTGATTTTGATTTATTCAGTTTCGTGTGTTTGAAAACCCATTTCTGTGTTCTTGACTTTTGTTGATGATTCTGGGAAAAGGATGAATTTTTAATGATATATTGTTAATCCCCTTCCCAATGTGATCATTTTGATATGTTATTTGCCTATTTTGGTTAAGTTTTTGCAAATCTCTGTTCTTGGTGTTCTTGAACTATTCTTCGTGTTCATCATGAAACTCATGAACTTTTCTTGAGAAATCATATGTTTTGGATGCCTTGAATCTGCATAGTTGTAAGTGCTCCAATTTGAGCTTGTTAGAATTTTCGTTATAAAATTAACGAAAGTTATAACATTTCTAACAATTCCTAACTATCCTAACATTTCTAACAAAGTGAGGGTAAAATGGGCATTGTTATTTAAGGTTAAACCTTAAAAAGAATCTCAAAAAGAAAAAACAAAAGAAGAAAACCAAATATAGCAATGCTGGAAACATAAACTGTTTTGCCTAATTTGAATTTCAAAAAGAAATATTCTTCTTGTCCAAAGTGAAGCTGCATTTAATGAACGATTACCTGTTGCTGGACTGTCCGCGCGGATGAGATTGTCAATTTCAGAGGGCTATAAATTGAGCCCTCCAGTCACAAAAATAAGGAGGAAGAACACATTTTGCACCGAACCTCTGGCGAAATATAGAGAGAAAACAGTGAGAATTCACAAGAATTGTCACCTTTTTCTCTCCAATCTTTCCCAACTCATATTCATCCACTCACTCTCATATTAAATCCCTAAACACTCATACACTCAAGCCAAACACTCAAGAACACAAGGAAGATTGGTAAACCCTCCTCCTCCTAACCCTAAATCTCAACCATGCATGCATCTTCAAACTACAAAATGTAGTTCTTTCATCTTCTTGCTCTAGATCTAAGAAGATCACCATGGAAGACCATCTCCATGGATGATCTTCTACAAAGATCAACATTATTTTCAAAGCTTTTCTTGCTTACTTGCAAAAATGCACTTTCAAAACCCTAAAAACCATTTTCAAGCACTAAATCTTGATTTCAAAGGGTAAAATCCCCCTCCCCAAGCAAATGAAATGCTTAGTCCTAATGTACCCCAAGGATGGTTTGGTATAGTTGATTCACCACTAAAATGTCTAGTGATCACTAACCAAAACCTAGGGAAATGGGGACAAGCATGGATGCAAAACCCCCTTTAAAATCATATTTTCTTTCTTGAGAAGTTGCTGTCCAGTAGCAATTTTCTCAGACCTCAGTCCATGGTCTTAATTTTTGGACACAGATGAACTTGGAATTTGGTGTTGACTACAAAATACTTTTTGTAGCCAACATCCAGAGCTTTCCAGACATATTTTTACCTTATTTTTGGGTGAGTAAAACTCCTCTTTTCAAATTTTCTTTCAGAGGCTAGTTCATCAGCTTCTGGGAATCCAGATCTCATATCTGAGGTTTCCAGAAGGTTTTGACCCTCAAATCTTCTCCAAAATGGAAAATTCCTTCGCACAAACTTTATATAAGGTGTCTAGAACAACTTTCATTCTCTGAGTTTATCCAGATTATGAAGTTTTAAGACCCTTGAATCCCTTTTAAAATCAAAGGTCCACTGCCTTTTTCATTCTGGCAGAAATGGCTCTCAACTTCAAAAGGTCTTTTGAGTACCAAATCTCAATCCAAAAATCTTCCAAAAAATCATGGGATCAGTTTAAAGTCTTAAAAAGATATCCCAATTTTTACTTTTCTGAGTTTCAACTTATTTTGGCCAAAACACACACACACACACACAAATGATTTTCAGCTTGGAAGACTCGTTTTACGAGGCGCGTCGGGTGCACACTAACGTCCTTCCCGACGCGTAACATGACCTCCGAACCTAAATCTCTGATCTCGGGCTTTTTTCAAAGTTTTGGCCCTCAAAATTAAAATGGCGTGGCGACTCCGTTTTTCCGGTTTTATTTGGTTTTTCAAAGAAACGCAAAAATCGAATTTTTCCCGCGAATGGCAACATCATCACAGTGGCGACTCCGCTGGGGATCGAACTTTTTAATAAAAAATGGTATTCGGTATATTGGTGGAAACCACTAAATTTCCCGTTATCGCCTCCTAACACGAGTCGGGGATAAATTGTGGTCTAACAATCCCACGTACCGGTATCACCGTTTTCAAAAAAAAAGCTTTTGAGGGTCAAGCTTCCGTCCGGCTTTGAAAATCATTTTTGTGTGTGTGTTGATTTTGCACGGTTTTCATGTTGTTTTGGCCGCCTCGGAGAAAGTCAAAATTTTATTTGTCGGAATAATGTCCCTAAGCGTCGGAATTTTCGTGCTTATGTGCTCATTAAAATTTTCAAAAAAATTCAAAAAAAAAGGATTTTCAAAAAAGAAAATTTCCAAAAAAAATATCATGCATCATATTTTTAAGACACATAAAAAATCTCTATTTTACTCGAGAAAAAGAATATAGGCTTGCTTGCACACTACGCGCACGTGACCGTACCGCACACTACGTCCTTAACCGGGGAAATCCTTGTCGCGGTCCGTTTGGTCTTATTACGCCTCTCGGATGAGCACGGGACTACCCAAACATCCCATGGAGCCTCGTGTCGACCATGCACTTGTCCGTGACACACTTTGTCAGAGACCCGGTTGGTTTTTAGTGCAGTACGTGTCATGCCTGTCCGTGTATAGACCTTTCCTTTCAAGCCTTTGTCGGCATACCGACTCAATATCTTTCGGGTCCCTAATCGGTCGAAGTTACGCCGGTTTTCCGCCGCGAGACTTTGACCAAGATATTGGCCGGCGCCTTGACTTCGGCTCGGCGGCACAAATTATACACGACTCCCGGCATTGACCTTTGAGTCATCAAGGATTAATGACTATTCCATGCCTAATTACGGCTTAGCGACGACAAGTCAAGATCAATTGTGGACGCTTATCGGTCAAATCATGCCGACTTTTTGTCGAGCCCTCGGACATGATCTTGACTTTCGACGTCGGCTTTGTCCGTAATTTACATCGAATGCTCGTTAAGACTCGATTACCCGCCGAGACTTTTAGGATCGTTTTTCTTTCGGTCGGTGGGACCCGCTTGCCCTATAGGACCCTCGCCGGGGCATCCACCTGGGAGGTCGAAATACGGGTGGAATACGAGGGGCTTATAGACGTAGTGACGGGGCCCACTGATCCGGGAATCGAGTAGTTTGCGAAAAAGAAGAGCAATCTTTTCCAACCGATTAGGATAATAAAACATGTTTTAAGTAAACGTGAACAAATAAGCTGCATGTTGCATGAGCCAAAAGCCCGAACACCTACCCTCCTTCCATTCCCAGGACATACGAACCTTCATGTCCTTTCCCATGACTCCGCACAAAGCTTGGTTTCGGGCACCGGGTCACCGTTTGATCGGTTGGGAAGAGTCAAGCGCATCGTCGGCTTCACCGTTTGCTCCGACTCCGGGTTTGGAGAATGTACGCATCGGCCGGTAATGATGGGGATAACGTCACTCCGCCTCCCGGGACCCCTCGAGACGAGCAACGGTGGAATCGGTTAGCGAGAACGAGATGAGGTTACGACGGGAAGCACGGCTAAACGGCCTTATGGAGGCTATTAAGAGTCACGGTGCTGGCCGCCGGCCTCAATCCAGGATGGCACCTTCACCGTGGAAGAAGACGAGGATGCCAACCCCACTCTCGGTCGCCACGATTACACCGGGATGCCGCCACCCGCCTCCTATGGTGCCACTACCGAGAACCCATGCTCCTCGATTTTCGGGTCGGCGGCTCCCAACCACGAGACCACCGGATCCATGCGGCCGGCGGCCTGAAATCGGTGGGGGCAAAATCGGTACGGAATGTCTTCTCATGGTTGGGGCTATCTCGGAATGCCACGGCTAATCGGGATCCCTCCTCGGTTCGGAACCGATCAATCAGGACCCTCGCGGCAACGGCCGCGGTTCGGAATGCCGCCACAACTTGGTTACGGGCCACGATCGGGAGCCCCTCCTCGAAACAGTACTAGTTCATTGCTCCTCACACAAATCCATTCCTCACTCGAGACTTCTATGGGTTACCAAGCCTCCCGTCCAGGTGTCATCGAATCACCGGGACCGCAGTACCCGGGTTACACACCTTCACCACAAGCGGCCATGCAATTCAACAATCGGGACGCGGCCCGCACTTTCGAAGCCTACTTACGGGCCCCACTCTGGAAATCCAAGTTATCCGGCCACATCGGGGCTGCCCCCCTACTTTGCCGGTTGAAAATCAACGGCAAGCCGCAAGGTTCTACCCTTTTGCTCGAGGCTCCTACTCATGCTCCCAGGGGTAACTCGGCCGGGACGGGTTTTCACCTACGTCCCCGGATCGGCCATTCCCTCCACCGATCTGCCTCCGGTGGTAGCTCCTCTCTCTAGCTCGGCCTACTAGCTTGAATGCCATGGTTCCGCCACAAGACCCTCATCTGGCACAGTTCATGGAACAACACAAGGAAATGAAAGCGCAGATCGGCTGAGCGGCGCCAAGAAATCGCCTTCCGGCCTCTGAGACCGGACTCCATTGTTCCTCTGCCCCACAAATTCGTGATGCCTAATCTGGATCTCTTTGATGGGACCGCATGTCGAAAACCCATTTGGACACATATACCTTGGCGATGAAAGCGAAAGGATGTACCAATCGGCGGTTGGTGACTATTTGATCTATCCTTGAAGTCCGGTGCCTTAAAGTGGTTCTTAGTTTGAAACACGAAGCCGGGGCTACGTGGGACCAGATTACCAATGCCTTCACGAGAAAAATATAAGGCCAACTTGGAATGGGAAACAAATAGGGTTGACCTACAAACAACGGTGCGGCGTCTGATGAGAATGTTGGGGACTTCTACAAGCGGTGGAATGCGAAACTCGGTGAAATGGCCATCCCTCCTTCCGAAGAGGAACAAGCTGGACATCTTCCGGTCATGCTTGAAACCACATGCGAGAGCCTCCCTCGGTCACTTCCCATACTCGAGACTTACGGGCCATGGTTAACTCTGCGGCTAAGTTTGAAAAGGCCTACAATCGACAGCCAGGCTGCTTTGCACTGCCTACGAGATATCGGGCTCCTCCTGCAAACACTTTGCCCTGCTCTGCTCGCCAAAGGCAAAGAGACGATTAACTATGCGGGACGGGAATGTAATAACACGACTCCTTTTGCTCCCGGGAAACCGGCCGAGCCCGGACCGCGGGTCATAAATCTCGAAAACTTTGGAATGCCTGAATGACATCTTTAGGGAATTTGGTGAAAGAAGGCTTCTTTGCGGCCTTTGGAGAATTTCCAACCCAGAAATCCGAATGCTCCCGTGGATACTACAAAGTATTGTGCCTTTCATCAAGCTCACGGACATCGGCGGCCAATTTGCTTTACTCTGAAAAAGGCAATTCGGGGGCTAATAGAGCAAGGAAAGTTGGAAGGCCCAGGGGCTAACACGATCAAAAATCATTGCCACGGAACCATAATCGAGTGAATATGATTGAATGCGGAGAATCTTCACACGCCCGGGGAAGATGCGATGAAGGTCCCCAAATACCCGTGGCCAATCTCGTCGAGGATCTGAATTCGGATTCCCCCTCGGCCTCGAGGATATCGAACGAATCAACCCATCTTGGTCTCATGTCGAGACTCCTTGCAAGAATACGAGGCCCGCTATTTTTCGGGTGAAGGGAAGGCCGATCTTAGAAGAAGCTGGGGTACATTCCGCTCAGAACATGAAAGAACTATTTATACAAGATGGTTAGAGCAGTCAAGAAAGATTGAGCAAGAAAGTTTCCGGCGAGCACCCGTCTTGGGGCTTATCGGCAAAGAGGCCGAAGAGCATGCGGAGCTAGTACACTTCTGCAAATTGGCTCTAGGAGAGCCGAATATGATCCAGAGAACGGCGAAGAATCGGAAGAGGAGGATTCCTTCTATATCCTACACAGTGTCAAATACGTGCCACCCCCTCTCACTCTTCCCCCGCAATTTACGGGAGGAGAAGGCTGAGTCACAATTGCCACTTAGGGAATGGGAACATATGACAACTTTTGCGGTTGCACGCACCCATATTCCCCAGCGGGTTTGATCGACGTTCCCTCTCGGCGAAATCCGGTAGTATGGGAAGAAGATTCCGGCGGCGATGATAGCGATGATGATGACGAGTGAAGAGTCAGCGAGGCCCCGATCCGGAAACAATGCGGAACGATCATGAGCCCATGGGAGCCGGGCACGATGGTTGGTTATCGGCAGCAACGATGAAGGACCGCCGGAAATGCGGATCGAGATACCAATGGAGACGGACCCTACGAGGTGTCACTTGTAAGATGCATTTGTGGCCAATGCCGGATACTCCAGAGGATGAGGGACAGCAAAGCCCGCGCCCGGATCCGTACATATCAGAAATCCTAGAACACAACGTTCCTTATAAGAACTGAATGGTGAATGGAGAGGGTTTATTGAAGCAGGTCGAAAATGGAGGGTTTCGGCCACGGAAGATGAAGAATTCGTAAACGTTATCGGATCTTTTTCTTCTTTCCCACGAACGGATGGCGTAACAGCGTAAGGGTCACGGCCCGGGCCGCTCGAGCGCGGCGAATGCTGCAATCAGAAAAGGGTTATCGATGCGAACGTCTCCCCGGTGGCCTTCATACCTATGAGTCCACATGACGCCTTTCTAATTGCTACGGGGCCCGACAATGGATCCCGGGTGCTCCTTATTTGGACACGAGATCTATCGAGCCGCTACCTCAAGCTCCGAAGAGGAACGTTGCCTATCCTTCACTGTGGCTGCCCTACTGCAAGGCGAAAGAAAAAGGATATACGATGAGATGGAGGCGATAGCCACAACTACGTGGGCCATCCAAGGGATGAAATCGAAAAGCCGCCGAGTCAGACAATAGCAACTCTTGTTGCATGATAACTATGAGCAAGGCCGGCCATGAGAGTGAATCGGAGGACGCCACAGCTCGTGGGCCATCCGAGGGCAACAACACAACCCCAAACCCAAAGCTTTGTGACTTGGGAAGCGGTTATAAGGAGCCGCCCGGGGAAGAAGCCGGTGCGGCTCGGCCTCTTCTTGTCGCTAGACTCCGTCGGAACCAATGGCCAATAGCGAAAAGGGCTCCCCATTGACCCTAGCGGCATTGAAGAAATCCGGTCAAGAGACGGCCCGATGAGGAAGTTAATCTGTTGACCCGATGCGGGCGAGATCTTCCAAGGAAATCCCAAGCGAGATAAGAAGGCCACGAGACCAAGCACCAAAAGAAGATCGCCGCCCCTATGCTAAGGCAGTGAAACTCCGGACCACAGAAAAAGAGGATCCCGTGCTCACCCGGTTGAAGCAAACACGAGGCCAACATTTCCCTCTGGTCTCTACTCACTTCGTCTTATCCCATGGCTGAAAGTTTGGAAGAAAGCACGGCTCGCACTCTCGTGCCTATTGATGCTACTCCCGATGATGTGAGTACGGTGATTGGAAACATCCACTACGGGAACATAATCACTTTCACGAGATCTCGACCTCCCTCAATTTGGGGGTGATCATAATGAGCCTCTCTTCATCACGATCCAGTTTGGATGAACGACGCCTCCCTCGGGTCTGGTTGATAATGGGTCGGAATGAACATTCTTCCGGCAAAGATCATGAGCTTGCTTGATATCAAGACTACGAGACTTGAAGCCTTCTTCTCTCACGATCAAAGCTTACGACTCAACATCCCGGCAGTCCTCGGAGTTGCTACTTTAGACCTCTGGTTTGGACGAGAAATTGATACTGTGGAATTCCAGGGTTATCGACATCCCGATTACTTTCAATGCCTGCAGAAGACCTTGGCTGCACCAAGTCAAAGGGGTCGCCTCAAGCCTCCACCGGTGTGTGAAATTCGTCTCGAATGGGGATCGACGACCATTTACGGGGATTTAGTCACTTTAGAGGGCACGGATACGGGCGGAATACCTATTACGGAAATCAAACATGACGAGGAAGGTCACATGCTAACGGGCTTCACGGTCGAGCCTCCCGAGGCCCAAGTGTGCAACATAGATCGACGGTCACTCGGGATAAAATCCCACGGTCTTGAAAATGATGAGAAAAATGAGCTATCTACTGGCCTCGGTGCAGGGAAGCGCCAACAAGGAACTTTCAAACTCATCGAAGTAAAAGGACAAAATACTCGCCACGGCACGGGATATGAGGCCTCCCCGGTGGACCTGCAAAAGGAAAGAGATTTGAAGGCTGCCACGGGAAAGGTCCCGGTCGACAAACCCTAAATCTCTCCCCTTCGGTCCTAATTTGGTGACTACTTTGTAAAGGGTCCCACACAACCGGGAAACATCACGAGCCCACTCCTACGGCGGGATGGCTAAAGCTACGGGATAGCCTCAACAAGTTCGGGGGAACCAAGGCTAACCCGGTCCGTAGAATGTTCTGGACCTACCCAAGATACACAGGGCTACAGCTGCCATGAAAAGTGAGTATACCTTCGAGGGCGTGCGACGACAGTGGAACAGTTCGAGAAGCTCACAACCACTATTCCTACGCCCGGGAAGATCCGAAACACGAATTTGCGCGGTGCCAAAAGCTAAGGCCACGGAATTTCCCTCGAGATGATTGGGATGGTCGATTATGCGGCAATTGTTCGAAGAAGAAGTCAGTGCCGGACACGATTGATCTTGGCTCGGTCAAGAGATGATAGCGGCAATTGAGAAAGGAAAACAAAAACGGCCACGGTTCGAGTCATGAGGCCACCAATAGCGATGCCGCTAAAGAATTGGGAAACTCTCTCGGGCCCGTCCGCGACCAAGGAGGAAATGATCACCAAGCTTGGATTGGTCCCCGTCCCTTTGTGTCAATCTAGGACAAGTCCTCCCGAGTCTCTCTCTGTTAAGATCGAGTCTCTAGGGTCGTCAGATGGCCTTACGCTTTGAAGACTACTGAGTGCGTAGCAAGCGTATTCCCTTTCGTTTTCAATGAAATGACGAACCTTTACGAGTATCCCTTGATTGCCACTTTAACTAATGATGAATTAATTAATAAAAAAATTTTTAATAATAATTCATTAGATAAAGAAGCGAGACACATTAAACAAAAAAATCAAACAACAAAAAAAAATCTTTAAGCAAGTTGTCAGGAAGAGGAAAATCGAGCCCAGTGCCAGAAGAGATTTTGACGAGTGTGAATTTGGGAGCTGCGGAAGAGCCTAAAGAGACGCGAGATTGGCGATTTCTTGAAGGAATCGAAAAGGATGCTCTGCAAAGTCCTACAAAATCCTCAATTCAAAGAAAGTTGCCCTCTTCATCTAAGAAAACATCATGTGCGGATACGGGTTGCCGGCGAAATCATCTCGAGATAATGGATCCCACTTCGAAGGGGAATGTGAAAAATTCTTTGGCGAAATTCCGAATAACCCGTCACAAGTCATCTCCCTACGGGCCCCAAACCAACGGAGCCGTCGAAGCGGCAAACAAGACTCTGGAAAATATCATCAGGAAAATGGTGTCCCGAGGCGAGAGATTGGCCCGAGAAGTTACACTGGCACTCTGGGGCTACGGAACATCGGTCGGAAACGGCAAGCTGGGAAACACCTTTTGCCCTCACATACGGAATGGAAGCCGTACTCCCAATCGAGCTGGAAATTCCTCGCTCAGTATCTTTGCTGGAAAGCCGGATCAACGAGGTCGAATGGCTCAGTCGCCATGATGAATTGGCCCTACTAGACGAACGCCGGCGAAGGCCATGGAACACATCCGAGCCTACCAAGGAAGGATGGCGAGCCTTCGACAAGAAAGTAAAGCATCGGGAGATCCGAGAAGGTGATCTCGTTCTAAAAGAAAAGCCCCCGGTCAGTATCAACCCTCTCGGCAAATGGGAGCTGTATGGAGTCGGGCCATATGTCGTCGAGAAGATCTTCTCAGGAGGAGTCATGCAACTTGCGAGACCTCGACGGGAATCCCTTTGTACACCCGGTGAATGGTGACAAGGCTGCGCGAGATACTACGCGTAAAAAAAAACAAAAAAAAAAAAACAAAAAAAAAAAACAAAAAAAAAACAAAAAAAAAAAAAACAAAAAAACAACAAAAAAAAAAGGGAATGCTAAAAAGAGTAATACCCAACTAGGTTAGAAACCCGAAAAGGGCGGCCTAGGTAAAAAACGGGGTTGCACCAAAAAAAAAAAAAAAAAAAAAAAAACAAAAAAAAGAGTGCTAAAAGAGTAATACCCGACTAGGTTAGAAACCCGAAAAGGGCGGCCTAGGTAAAAAACGAGGGTTGCACCAAAAAAAAACACAAAAAAAGAGTGCTAAAGAGTAATACCCAACTAGGTTAGAAACCCGAAAAGGGCGGCCTAGGTAAAAAACGGGGTTGCACAAAAAAAAAAAAACAAAAAAAAAAAAAAAAAAAAAAACAAAGAGAGTTCACCGGGTTGAACTACGAAGACTGAGCTCCTCAAAATGAGGAACGTAGGCGGCGGAAACGGTTCGGTCTAAAGCACAAATAAAAGCCATACTTTGGCATCAATACAATTGATCGAGACCATGAAAGCGTCTCGAAAAACTCTAAAGCAATTCAAATATTCATTACAAGTTAAAAGCTCTTTGATGAGTCTAAGCCCGATTCATTCCTACAGGCAACTGCTAAGAAAACTAAGATACATAATCAAACTAATGTGTACGTCATGGCAAGAAAGGGATACTTGGAAACCTCGAGTCACTCCAAGCCACTCGTGCTTGGCCTCTCCCTTCTTCTTCCCCCTCAGGAGTCTTTCTTTTACGAGGCACGGGAAAAATGTCGGTGTTCCTCCTACCAAGCTACGGTATAGGAACGGGGTCTATCAAACCGGCCTCTGTCGGGGCCTTAGTAGCCCTAGCGTCATCTCTCATCTCCTGTAACCTAGGCGGTAACATAGGAGCCCTCCTCTCCTGTCTCTTGACGTAAGCTTCATAATCGATCCACGGCGTCTCCGCTCCTGTCATGAGGATTGGCCCTCGCCTCGGCCCTCCTCCTCTCGAAGCTTGATCGGGTCCTCCGCACCCATAATGGCCTCACGCCGCCTCAAAATAGCCATCTACGAGTCTCTCCCGGATGCCCCTCGTACCAATCCAGGTACCAAGTGGTCAAGAACACCGGTCTCGGGCGCTTTGAGAATAACCCGAGAAGGAAAGGCGTCATACCTCCATACTCGGGAAAGAAATGGAAACAGAGGGATCGTCCATGGAAGCAGGGAGCCACCACCACGGGTGGCTACATCATCAAAGCCCTCCAAAGGAACCTGCTCCAAGCCAAAGCGCCTAAGGACCGGAGCGGAATGTAGAAAGCTGGGTGAGAAAGCCCGGAAGCATAACCACATGGGACCCGTCTGAAGCACTCTGCGAGTCTCCACCCGCCAATGAGGCACCAACCATCGATATCTTCGGTGCGGCGACCCGCCATCCAACGCTCCCACGAGCCACGATCATCAAAATCTACATCAACACCTCTCTGGCAAAAGTCCAAGGCTTTGATCATATCGAGAGGTTTCCCGAAGAAGAACCCCAAGCGCTCCATCGGCCCACGGGGTCGAGAGGCAGGCTGCCCCCGTGCATGTACCGCCGTCCGTGTAGCTAATCTGTCGAGAGCATGAAAAGTCTCCCCAAGAATCAAAGGAACGACATCTACGCCGGGCGACGGTGAACGACAACATCCGGCGAGACCGATGGCGGATCCCGAAGGAATAGACCATGAACGGGGTGCCAAACATACAAAGTGCAAAGGCATCCCAATAGGCATCATCCACCAAACCTAGGCCCCTAAATCTGTCGGGAAGACCGGAAATATCGAAATGATCGGGACCGCGGATCATACCTTGCGCTTCCTCAGGGAAAGATGAAGGAGGACGCACAATCTGTCAACAAAGAAGCCCCTCGGGCAAAGGGACCGCTATCTCTTCCACCTCAGGACCTCCAAGCAAGGCCCGAAATTCTTCCACAGTCGGAACAATCTCGTTGAAGGAAAGGCAAAAGACATGCCTTCTAGTATCCCAAAACGAAGAAGAAGCTCTTAAGAGGTCATAATCCGGAACCAATTCTTTGAGAGACCACAAGCATCGTACCTTGTACCTTTCTTCAAAGAATGATCTTCTCTCATGCATGATCTCCCTACACCACTCCTTGAACTTTTCAAAAAACAACATTTGCCTTTCTTTGGACAATTTTGGAGAATTTTTGGCCATTTCCATGGTTTTTCTCCCTTTCTCCCCGAAAATGGCTGTTTGGACTGGAGGATGAAGGAGATATTTGAATTTGAAATAAAGCAAAACCAAATCTGAAGCAAAATCAAAGGACAGTGTCAGATGCAGGTCCCCTCCGCGCGGACAAGATTGTTTCCCATCAGAAAATCTGCAACAGTCCAAGCTGCTACACCAAAAGAGGAATATTCTGTCCCGGTTGCTCGAAACCAGTGCAAAAAAAAACTCCCCGAATCAGTCCAAACACTAAACACCCTTGCAAAAAAAAAAACAAAGGCTCATGCAACATTGCATTCATACTGCATTGCATTAATAAAATTCTAAATTATTACATTCTAAGAAAAGGAGAGTGTGCAAAAAAAAATAGGTAACAATAACCCTAAATTATTACATCCAAATGTGCATAAGCAGTACAAGTCTCAAAAAAAAAAAACCCAAAAGATAATCAATCGGAGTCTCCGGCGCCCGATGTCGCCCTCGGTCCCTCTTGCGGCTCGGGCCCGCCTCGTCGGGAACCACGAAAGTCTCGGGCTCGAATCATCCTCATCTCCGAGGAAAGAGGCTCGTCGGGACCAACGGGCACACTCTGATAGGGCAAACCCAGATCCCTGAAGAAATCAAATCCAAAGGTGAAGGCGTCAGACTCCTGAACGTACGGGGACGACCCACCATGCCGCCAGACGTGCCCCTGCCCGTACGGATCCCCGAGAATGACGTGATCCGAAGCGGTGCGCACGGGGATCAATGAGAGGAGAAGAGGGGTCTCGGAAGAAGTCTCAGATGGAATAGGGAGGCCTCCGTCGGACAGTGCGGCCGTGGTCGCCTCGCTCGGCACGAGGTGCCCCGCAAGCGACCATCCTCCGTATAAATCTCTTAGCCCCGATCACTTGCTTCGTCAGCTTCTCGACGACCACCTCCGTGAACTGCGCAAAAGCAAAAGCGTCAAGAAAAGAAATGATGCTAAAGATGATGAAGCGAAAGAAAGAAAGGAAGAGGCAGAAACGTAAAAAGCCATACCTTCATACCCGGACGAGGCCGGAAAGCTCGCGGAAGCCGCTCGAGTGGGAATCTCCACCCTCAATCTAACCCCATCTGGACGTATGAAAAGTTCGTCAGGGTATCTCGGGATCCACTAATCCCTCTCTATGAAGAACACAGGGCGTCTTCGGCCTCCTCGAGACGAATGTCGCATAGGGCTCGATCGCCACGAATCCCGAGAAGTCTTTGGCGGCTCGGTAATCATCCAGGTCGCGGACCGATCACTCGGAGTGCATCATATCGGCGGGAGGCTCCATCGGTGTCAACAAAGGCGAATTCACGCCATGCGACGTGTCACTCTCTCCCGAGATAGTAGACATCGCGAGGTCGGACCCCTCGAAATCCTCCATTGCACGGTCCAAATCTCGGCGCCCTTCAGCTGCGCCATCTCAAAGCGGTCCCAGGGATAGAATATCATCCCTCGTCCGTGTCGGCCTCACGTCAAAGGAAGGCAATCCGCGTATCGAGAGTCGTACGCCCCCTGGAGCTTATCTTCTCTCGGGCATGCTTGGACCAAGAGCGCATGGCCGGATACGCCCGACGTACGCCTCGAGTGCCTCCACATCGTGACACTGAAAGAACTCCAACGCCCATACTGCGAAGGCAAAGATCGAATCAATCCGGTGCAAAAGAAAAGTGTGTGCTCAAAGGAGAGAGGAAAGCAAAAGAGAGCTTATACCTCAGGGGCAAACTCGAAGCTGTGCAGGGAGCTGTGACCTTCATTTGTACCTATCAAGAGCAAAATAAAGCTCTGCCAGCCCGGCCTCTCCCCACGAGACATCTCCGGCCGTCTCCATGTCCTCCAAGGACCTCAGCAAGGCAAAGACCGCCGTCCCCTCAGCATGTCCAAAGAGCGTGCTCGAGAAAGCAAACCACAAGAAGGCCCTGGCAATCTGATCAGCGCCTATCCTCTCCTCCTCGGCCTCGTAGCTCACGATGGTCTCCACAATCTTACCGTAGACCACGGCATACTCCATCCCCATTCCCTTTTTAGGAATAGGGGAAAATCCCAGAAGAGCACAAGATCGGCATCGCTGTAGCCATCCCGCCACTCAATGCTGCGTCCATTAAAGGACAGGCCCGTGATCGCAGCGTAGTCAGAAGGCGTAACAGTCGCCTCGCCCCAGAAGAAGTGGAATGTGTGGGTCGCATCCCACCAATGCTGCGCTAGAGCGAACATCAAGCCCTTGCTCTTAGGGAACTTGACCAGTCCCCTCAAGCACTCAACGAACTCCCAAAGCCCCGTCTCGACAACAATCTGTCTCGGACTCGGCAAATCCTCTCGGCCCGCATTCGGAAGCCGATCCCATAGGTCAACTACGGACTCCACTGATCCTCGAGTCTTCATCTTGTTCAGCTGCTCCGTAACGTAGTTGTTTCCGCCCTGCGATAAAAAAAAAAGAGAGAAAATGTCAAAAAAAAAAATTTTGCATTTGCATAAATAAAAAAAAAATATATACATACATACATCATGCATCACATAAAGAAAATTTCGGCAGCATAACGACATGCAATAGACATAACCCCATTTTTCTCACAGAAAAGACAATTTTCAGCAAATCCCATTCATCATTCATACAAAGAGTCGACGGAAGTAAAAATTCCGTCCCATTTTCAAAAAAAAAAAAAATGCATACATGCATATCATACATCATCTAAAAAAAAAAATCTCACGTGCATACGTTAGGTCAACGGAAATAAAAAATCCGTCCCACTTTTCAAAAAAAAAATTTTAAACATTCATACCATCATCATTGGCAAAATGCCCAACAAAATGCATGCATTGCATCATCACAATTCACAATATCTCAAAAAAAAAATGTGGCGAAAATGCCAATTCTTTTCCCAAGCAAAATGCACATTTTGGGACACTCACAAATTCATTGCAACATTGCATATCATCAATATCAATATTCAATATATCACAATTTTCGAATTTTCACATGCAATTTTCAGATACAAAAAAAAAATGGCAAAAATGCCAATTCCTTTCTCAAGCAAAATGCACATTTTGAGTTACCCATATACTCATTACAACATGCATAACATCAAAATTAAAATCCAAGTCCAAGAACAACATCATTGTCGAAATTCAAAAAAAAAATTCTACAAAAATTCAATTTCAAACAAAAATCGACAAGAGGATCAAAAGGATTCGAAGTATACCGTTTCGAGATGCGGATCCGAAGCCCAATGTTGCCAAGCATCGGGATAATGCTCCTCCGTAACCGATTGCGAGAGGTTGTAATGCCTCCTCATCCGGACGAGCTCCAATCGCCTCTCCGCTATGGGACCACGTCCTTGGCCTTGAAAAGCGCCTTCCCCGTGTTCCATTGCTTGAAAAATTGAAGAAAACGGACGAATTTTGAAGCTTCTAGGGCCGAAAATGGCTGTTCTCCTCGTTTGTCTCCCTCTCTCTCGGGCAATTCAAAAATTGGGTGAGGAAGAAGAAGGGCGTTGGCCTAATTAATACCCACTGGCTTTCCATTCTGCCGCGCGGATGGGATTGTCGAGTCAAAATGACCCTTTTGCCCCTTAAAATTTCGGGACTGCGCAATTCGGTCCCGACTTGACGAGTTAACCAAAGTTAACCAAAGTCGGCCCCTTGCCAAGAAAATTACCCCGGCGGTCAAACGTAAGACCGAGTGCCACGAGAAAGATAACGAGATCCCGTATCTTTCATCAAAATTACCCCGGCGGAGTCAAACGTAAGGCCAGAGTGCCCCGAGAAAGATAACGAGATCCCGTATCTTTCATCAAAATCTTCCGGAGTCAAACGTAAGACCGAGTGCAGAGAAAGATAACGAGATCCCGTATCTTTCATCAAAATTACCCGGCGAGTCAAACGTAAGGCCGAGTGCCCCGAGAAAGATAACGAGATCCCGTATCTTTCATCAAAATCTTCCGGCGGTCAAACGTAAGACCGAGTGCCAGAAAGATAACGAGATCCCGTATCTTTCATCAAAATTACCCCGCGAGTCAAACGTAAGACCGAGTGCCCGAGAAAGATAACGAGATCCCGTATCTTTCATCAAAATTACCCCGGCAGTCAAACGTAAGACCGAGTGCCAGAGAAAGATAACGAGATCCCGTATCTTTCATCAAAATTACCCCGGCGGTCAAACGTAAGGCCGAGTGCCCCGAGAAAGATAACGAGATCCCGTATCTTTCATCAAAATTACCCCGGAGGTCAAACGTAAGACCGAGTGCCCGAGAAAGATAACGAGATCCCGTATCTTTCATCAAAATCTTCCCCGGAGTCAAACGTAAGACCGAGTGCCAGAAAGATAACGAGATCCGTATCTTTCATCAAAATTACCCCGGCGATCGAACGTAAGACCGAGTGCCACGAGAAAGATAACGAGATCCGTATCTTTCATCAAAATTACCCCGATCAAACGTAAGACCGAGTGCCACGAGAAAGATAACGAGATCCCGTATCTTTCATCAAAAATCTTCCGTGATCAAAGCGTAAGGCCGAGTGCCCTGAGAAAGATAACGAGATCAGTATCTTTCATCAAAATTACCCCGTGGTCAAGCGTAAGACCGAGTGCCACGAGAAAGATAACGAGATCCCGTATCTTTCATCAAAATCTTCCCGTGATCAAGCGTAAGACCGAGTGCCACGAGAAAGATAACGAGATCCGTATCTTTCATCAAAATTACCCCGGCGATCAAACGTAAGACCGAGTGCCCTGAGAAAGATAACGAGATCCCGTATCTTTCATCAAAATTACCCCCGGCAGTCAAACGTAAGACCGAGTGCCCCGAGAAAGATAACGAGATCCCGTATCTTTCATCAATCTTCCCCGGCAGTCAAACGTAAGACCGAGTGACCCGAGAAAGATAACGAGATCCCGTATCTTTCATCAAAATTATCCCCGGCAGTCAAACGTAAGACCGAGTGCCCCGAGAAAGATAACGAGGTCCCGTATCTTTCATCAAAATCATCCAACGGCAGTCAAACGTAAGACCGATTTCCCAGACAAATACGTCTGATTTTCCCCAGCAAAGGCTAATGAAATACCCAGCAAAATTAACGGAATCCCAAAAGCCAACGGAATCTCGAGTAGTACTCGAACTACGAAAGGGCTTGATTCCCACTAGGGATACGTAGGTAGCCTATCATTAGGTCCAGCCCCTCGACCAAAACGGTCACCCTCTCCTTCGGCAGCAAATGAAGTCCACCGAAAGGCCATTAAGGTCCGAGGCACCTAAAAAGCCATCATCATCATCAAGGTCCGAGGCACCTAAAACGCCATCTCCAAGGTTCGAGGCACCTAAAACGCCATCATCAAGGTTCGAGGCACCTAAGACGCTATCACTAGGAAAGCGATAAATCGCAATCATCCCCGTCAGACCAAAAATGGTCATTCCTATCCCAGCGGAGCGGTTAGCCATCGAGACCGAAAATGGTCATCTCTTATCCCAGCGAGTTTCTTTCCAGCAAGCGGCGTAGAACTCGCTCATCGGGTTCGAGGCACCTAAAACGCCATCATCTCCCGGGGTCAAAGACCCGAACTACGGCAGCTTGATTCCCATTCGGGATACGTAGGTAGCCTATCGCTAGGTTCGGCCACCCGATCACTCGATCATCACGCCAAATATGGAGCCTTACTCTTATCGACGACCCCGCTTCCTTCGAAGCGCCGTCGCAGGGGCTCTTGTAAGTGCTCCAATTTGAGCTTGTTAGAATTTTCGTTATAAAATTAACGAAAGTTATAACATTTCTAACAATTCCTAACTATCCTAACATTTCTAACAAAGTGAGGGTAAAATGGGCATTGTTATTTAAGGTTAAACCTTAAAAAGAATCTCAAAAAGAAAAACAAAAGAAGAAAACCAAATATAGCAATCTTTGGAAACATAAAGCTTTGCCTAATTTGAATTTCAAAAAGAAATATTCTTCTTGTCCAAAGTTTGAAGCTGCATTTAATGAACGATTACGCTGCTGGACTGTCCGCGCGGATGAGATTGTCAATTTCAGAGGGCTATAAATTGAGCCCTCCAGTCACAAAAATAAAGAGGAAGAACACATTTTGCACCGAACCTCTGGCGAAATATAGAGAGAAAACAGTGAGAATTCACAAGAATTGTCACCTTTTTCTCTCCAATCTTTCCCAACTCATATTCATCCACTCACTCTCATATTAAATCCCTAAACACTCATACACTCAAGCCAAACACTCAAGAACACAAGGAAGATTGGTAAACCCTCCTCCTCCTAACCCTAAATCTCAACCATGCATGCATCTTCAAACTACAAAATGTAGTTCTTTCATCTTCTTGCTCTAGATCTAAGAAGATCACCATGGAAGACCATCTCCATGGATGATCTTCTACAAAGATCAACATTATTTTCAAAGCTTTTCTTGCTTACTTGCAAAAATGCACTTTCAAAACCCTAAAAAACCATTTTCAAGCACTAAATCTTGATTTCAAAGGGTAAAATCCCCCTCCCCAAGCAAATGAAATGCTTAGTCCTAATGTACCCCAAGGATGGTTTGGTATAGTTGATTCACCACTAAAATGTCTAGTGATCACTAACCAAAACCTAGGGAAATGGGGACAAGCATGGATGCAAAACCCCCTTAAAATCATATTTTCTTTCTTGAGAAGTTGCTGTCCAGTAGCAATTTTCTCAGACCTCAGTCCATGGTCTTAATTTTTGGACACAGATGAACTTGGAATTTGGTGTTGACTACAAAATACTTTTTGTAGCCAACATCCAGAGATTTCCAGACATATTTTTACCTTATGTTTTGGGTGAGTAAAACTCCTCTTTTCAAATTTTCTTTCAGAGGCTAGTTCATCAGCTTCTGGGAATCCAGATCTCATATCTGAGGTTTCCAGAAGGTTTTGACCCCTCAAATCTTCTCCAAAATGGAAAATTCCTTCGCAAAAACTTTATTTAAGGTGTCTAGAACAACTTTCATTCTCTGAGTTTATCCAGATTATGAAGTTTTAAGACCCTTGAATCCCTTTTAAAATCAAAGGTCCACTGCCTTTTTCATTCTGGCAGAAATGGCTCTCAACTTCAAAAGGTCTTTTGAGTACCAAATCTCAATCCAAAAATCTTCCAAAAAATCATGGGATCAGTTTAAAGTCTTAAAAAGATATCCCAATTTTTACTTTTCTGAGTTTCAACTTATTTTGGCCAAAACACACACATACACACACACAAATGATTTTCAGCTTGGAAGACTCGTTTTTACGAGGCGCGTCGGGTGCACACTAACGTCCTTCCCGACGCGTAACATGACCTCCGAACCTAAATCTCTGATCTCGGGCTTTTTTCAAAGTTTTGGCCCTCAAAATTAAAATGGCGTGGCGACTCCGTTTTTCCGGTTTTATTTGGTTTTTCAAAGAAACGCAAAAATCGAATTTTTCCCGCGAATGGCAACATCATCACAATAGTGTTTTTCAAACACTTAGAAAAATTTTCAACTTTTTCAAAATTTTTTTGGATTTCATTTGGTTTTGAAACCACTTGTATGCAAACCGCTTATACCCTATGTTTCAAAACCGCTTCTGCTTTTCTAAGCTAACTGCATGCTGAACCGCTTGTTCAAATCTTTTGAAACCGCATGCTGGTTAAATTCCTTCCTTCATTGCTTTTGAGATTTTACTAAGTATATAGGCTGGAAACCAAGAAATTCCTCTCTAATCACCGCTTGCAGTGTGGGATAAGTTTGGATTACAATGCCACGTACTTAAGTAATCTTTTTCTCAAATCCTAATTATCATTGTGTATTCATAGTTCACTTGGGGTTTGAAATTTTCAAACCGCACCATTGCTTAACCGCTTGGTGCCCAAACCGCTTGTGAACTGTGAATACAAATATGGATCTAACACTTCATGTTCTACCTTGTAGGATCCATCTACCTTCCTACCTGGATGGGAAGTAAATGAGGAAGAGCTCAAAACTGATGCTCTTGGAAGGGAGTTGCTGAGGAAGCTGAGAGTTTCAGGCATCCTACCGCTTTTCACCAAGAAGCAAGATTTCATAGTGCCTTCATTTGTGGACCAGTTCTTTGGAACCGCCAAGAAAAAATCAAGAGTTCTGGATCAAGGTCAAAGAGTCGCCTGCCTGACCGCTGTTGTTGAAGGCATGAAGCTATCAATTGACTACATTAACATCAGAAGACTTTTCAGATTTGTTGTTGGTGGATCTCCCTTAGAGGTTGATAAAGTTATTCAGGACAATGCTGCCTTCCAAACCGCCAAAGTAGACACCTTGGCTAAGAAGTACAAGAAGATCCCCAGAAAGAATTTTGGTGAGCTGATGAGCCACATTGGTCATCTGGTTGGGAGAACTATTTGTGGAAAGACAGGAAACCACAACAACTTTACATCCCAACAATGGATGTACTGTTCTGCTATCTTTATGGAGATCCAACTACATTGGCCTAAAATCCTCTACATGGAAATAAAGGATAGCATTGAGACCTATCAGTCCAAGGTCAAAGGTGAAGATCAGAGGTGGAGACCATGCTGCAGGATCATAACCGCTCTATAGATGGACTATGAGCATCTAGAAGATATGGTCACCAAGAATCCAGAGCTGATGGTGGACTGCTCAGATGATTGCCTAGGATTGCTTGCTTGCCACACCTTCAGGTATGCAAATGGAGATGCATTATACAAATCTTTGTATGATGCAGATACCTATCCCTTGAAGGAACCCTATGAGCTCAGAGATCCTACAACCGCTCCTCAAGCTAAAGGAGCCAAGCGGTCCAAGAAGCCACAAGCAAGAGCAGAACCGCCACCAAAGAAGACTAAGACCGCTCCAGCAACCAAACCGCCTACAGCTGATGATGGAGCTGGTCCAAGTAAGAAGAAGCAGAAGAAGCCATCTGAAACCATGAACTTGGTGGATGAAGAGGATGAAGAAGAGGAAGACCCAAGTATTCCCAACTTGGTGGCTAGGGCCAAGAAGGCTAGGGATGAGATGGCTGGATTGACTGTGGAAGAACAGATGAAGGTTCTTCAGGATAGAATTGATAGGTTGGCCAAGGAACAAGCTGAGAAGTATCAAGCCAAAGGCAAGACTGTTGACCCAACCGCCTTCCCACAAGAACCGCTTCAAGAAGAGAGACCGCCTCTAACCCCTCAAACCTCTCCTGTCCAATCACCTACCCAATCCCCAGTCAGATCCCCTTCCAAATCCCCTTCCAAAACCAAATCCATAACCCCTTCCCCTTCCAAAACCGCACAAACTCAGGGGGAGAAACCAAAGAGAAGAAAAATGATGGCCAAAAGGAAAACCTCTAAAAAGACTAAGCCTGTCCAACCCTCACCCTCTCCTTCACCTCCCAGAAATTCCCCTCCTCAATCACCTCCTCAAAATTCCCCTTCACCTTCCCCCAGAAAATCACTATCACCCCTATTTTCTCAATCCCAATATAACTCACCCCAACATTCCCATTCCATGAACTCACAACACTCAAACCAAACCCCTACTCAATCTGCCTATCAACAATGGCAGTCCAAGCCCTCTGCTGGACATGCCACCTCCAAATCTGTTAGGGATGATCCAACCCCAACCAATTCTCCTAACAAAAACCGCTCCCATTCCCATACACCTAACCGCTCCAAATCTAACACCCCTTCAAAATCCCCATCTCCACACAACTCACCCCTTAGACAGAACTCACCTCCTCCAAATATACCTCCCCAAACCCAAACCGCGCCTGAAACCAACCAAACCCAACCGCCTCCCATATTTCCAACCGCCTCACCCTCAACCGCCCCTCCTTATGAGTACTCTTCAATTCTCCAAACCCTCAATCTGATTCAAGGCCAACTGGTCATAAACCAAGGCCATGTCATCTCTTTAACCGCCTCAAATGAATCCCTCCTTGCATCCAACTGCGCTTTACAAGCCAAGGTGGATTCTCACTCCCTTGAGTTGGTAACCCTTAAAGCTTCTTTGCTTGATGCCATTAAGGGGGAGAGATCTACAGCAATTCCATCCTCCTCCTCAACCGCCACTCCAGACCAAACCGCTTCCTTAATCAAAACTGCCTCTGAAGCCTTTCAGAAATCTCTCGAAGCTGGTATGGTCAAAGCCTTAGAAGAAAAAGCTTCAGTTTAGGAGATAAAGAAATCCTTGGATGTTCTTGGAGAAAAATTATGTGCCTCCCTTGATAAAGATTTGGGTAATCTGAGCACCAAATTCCTTGACTTTCTTCAATCCAGACCGCAATTATCTCAGGTTGTCCAGACCGCTTTGGATTCTCTGCGAGAAGAAGTCTTGGAACAAATTGATCTATTCAAGGTGGATTCCAAGGTGAATCTGGATACTGTGTCAGATACAGTGAAGGCCAAGCTGAACGAGATCCAAGATGAGTTCAATGACCGCTTGGACAATCTCAGGGAAGGATTCAACTCCAGACTAGGCTCAACAGTAAATGAACTCAAATCCTCCCTGAAGGTATCTGTGGATCTTGAGCCTATGGAACAAGCAATTCAAGCTCAAACCGCTTTAGTTCAAGAGGAACTCCACACCATTTTTAACTCTATCTATTCCTCTGTCAATGTAAAGCTTGACATTATCAAGGAAAATCTTGTGGAAAATACCAAAGTGGTTGGTGCCACCAATTCTACCTCTGCTCATTCTGTCAATGCCTTAAAGAAGCTTGAAGCTACTCTCACCAGAACCGCAGAGGAAGTTAGAAGATTTAGGAAAGCGTTTGCCCCTGACCAATCAAGATCTGGGCCAAGTGGAGCTGATCATGAAGTTAACAAGCCGCCCCAGCAGTAAACCGCTTTTCCTTTTTGAACCGCTTGTGTAAGTTGGACCGCACTCTCCTTGTATTTTCTTTGTCCGACTTACTTTGTTTTGTTTTTTGTAACCTTGTAATTTTCCTTCATTCATGTACTTGTAATCATCTTAGGAATTAATGGAAATTGCATCATGGTTCCAAAACCTTGTTCATATCAAACTACTTGTTTGTAGAACAATGAAACCGCTTAAGGTCTTAAATCTCATTCAAATATTTTTCAATTTAAAAATTACTCTTTTGAATTGATGTTTTAACATTCATTTTAAACTGCTCTTGAACTTAAAATCATATTTTTTAAGTGCACTGAATGCATTTCTATACTCTTCAAATTGTAAGTTTTTCAATCTTTCAAAAGTATAGAAATCTATAGCTTAAGTTAGTGTGTGCATTGACTTGGGACATGACTTACCATGTTAATTCTTATGGACATGTTTTTACCAAGTACAATATTTTCTTTTGCTGTAGTAGGTAATGGCATCAATCAAATAGGGGGAGATTGTTGGGTATGCATATTTTTAACCCTCCTATTTTGTATTAGATTTGATTGATACCATAACCTCCTGTCTATTTTAAGGACTTTAGGACCCTATGTAATGAAGCTTAGACTTCAATTTTTAGCTAAGTCCATTTTATAGAATAGGTTAAATCTAGGCTTGAAGACTGGCACAAGAATCATTGGATCTATGGATTGCAGTTCAAAAGGTTGCAGAACCGCCTCAGTGAACCGCTTGGCAGAACCGCTTTTTGCAAAACTGCCTTGTGATCCCCTTAGTCTGGAACCGCTTGAATACCAATGTGCAAACCGCACATATGAAAATCCTCTTCTGGTGAAACCGCTTTTTGTCAAACCGCTCATCACCAGAACCGCCCCAATGATTGGCTACTTGAAGTGAACTCCTTTGACCGTTGGAATCCACGTCAGCAATATCAAAAGTCAACTACCATATCTTGTCATGTGACTACTTTTCAGACAAGATCTGCAAGGATCTTAAAAATGTGACAGATGTCCTAACCACCTTGATTGCAGCTGAGGTCTGATCAGCTTTACCTGCATCAACAGTTCCAAAGGACAAAAGTGGTTGCTGTGTACCAATGGGATTGCATCAAGGACTGTCCTTACAACAGCTGTGTCCAACGGCTTTATTTAAGATGCTTGGGTATAAATACCCCTAATCTTCACCATTTGAAGATTGCTTAAAACTTGAGAAATTGCTGTGTTCATAAGAAGTTGAAGCTCTGCTCAGAAATTCTAAGTCCTTTGATCTTCATCTTCAACCTTCAAGAAATATTCCCCAGCCCAGAAATCAAGCCTTAACACATTCAAGAATCATTGAGCTCTACATCTCTCAGATTTAAAGAGCCTTGATCTTGAACACACACACACCTCACTTGTTTAAACACATAGTTTATTCATTTGAGATACACTGGTTATAGTCTAGGATTTGTTCTTCATAGAAAAGATTTTATTGTACTTTGTAATCTCTCAATACTCAATATAAAATCTCTCTTAGAAATCCAAGACTAACCATCTTGGTAGTGGACGTAGATCGTTTATCGATTGAACCACTCCAAATAGCTTGTTCGTACTTTACTGCATTTATATTTTCTGTGCTTGCTAATTATTTATCTCTGTCTCTGTTTGATCTTTATATAGTTATCCTTTATTGTGAAATTGTGTTTGGAGTTAACATTGTCAAACCACACTTTCAGTTTTTCAACTGCTCAGGAAATTGCACTAAAACCGCCTTGCAAAACCGCCCCCTCAAAACCGCTTTTAACTTCAATATTCCGCTGTGCATTTTACAACTCTACTTGCAGTTTCTTACACACTGCAAGAGGTTTTGTAAGCTTAGAGGTTTAGTTTTTAAAGAGGGCGAAAAATTTGTAACAGCTATTCACCCCCCCTCTAGCTGTATTTTCACCCTTGTTGCCACCTTTGGGACCAACATTGTGAGTATTAAAATAATGTAGGAGAGAGAATGAGTGAAGGAAATAGTAAAAATTCCTTTGCCAAAAAAGGAAAGTGGAAGCTTTTAATGGGACACCCAAAATGACAAAATGGGAAGCTTCTATTGGGACGGAGGAGGGAGTATATATATATATATATATATATATATATATATATATATATATATATATATATATATAGTATAAATGGCACCCTTCTTGCTACGGTACAATGAACCGTTTTAAGTGTCAAATTTCCCATTTTGCCCTCACTAAGTTGTCCCTTTCCCATTTTGCCCTTTAAAAAAAAAATTCTTTTAATTAAAAAAAACGCGTGTCCTTGAATACGGGCTTGCTCTAGTATATATATATATATATATATATATATATATATATATATATATATATATATATATATATATATATATATATATATATATATATATATATATATATATATATATATCTTCATCTTGTAAATGAACTAAAAATAAAGAAGGGGTATTTTGGTATTTTAGGCACCAGCAACGCCTGGGTATCAGCAGCGCCCTGAGAATCAGCAACGCCTTGGAAATCGCGGCGCCACAGGATCGACGGCGCTGGCTGCTCAGCGCGCCACAGGAATTAGCATCATGCCTAAAATACCAAAATACCCCTTCTTTATTTTTAGTTCATGTACAAGATGAAGGGGCATTTTGGTCCAAAAATAATGGGCTACTTGTTAGGATACTCCTATTGTGGATATCCTAACAAATCCCTATATATATATATATATATATATATATATATATATATATATATATATATATATATATATATACATATATATATATATATATACATATATATATATATATATATATATATATATATATATATATATATATTAAGATAAATAATTATTAAAAAAAGTTTACTTCAAATTTTAGAATATAAAAATAAAATATTATTTTTTAAATGTGAGTAATATTTATATTTTGGACAAATTGCATTATGGTAACCTCTATTTGACTCACTTTTGTCAATCTCTAGCGAAATGACAAAAATACCCCTTTAAATGTCACGTGCAAGGCACATGTTATGCTCTTCGTTAGATTTTTAAAGGTTCATCCAAAATTACACCTGATTGCAACAAAAAGACAAACTCAATAACCAACTTATAACAAATGCAATTTCGATAACCAATTGAAACATCTCGACAAACTCAGGTAACTAAAATGAAATTTGCCCAAATGAAAATAGATTGCATATTTATAAACTACATTTGGAATAGATTAATGTGATTTATTTATTTTCTCAAAATCAAATTGTGGTGAATGAGAAATTAATGCTCAAACTAAGCAATTTATAATGTATTTATAAATAGTTTTGTGGATATGAAAACTCATATCATATATTGCCTATAAAGCACAATGTAGGAGAGTTTATAAACTCATCTACTTCATAAAGGTAACAATCAAGTGTTATCCACCTATCATTCAACCTAGTGGACCATTGGGCTAGCTATGCAAATAGTGACCCAATTGTACTGGTTTTGGACTAGCTCAAACTCGAACCACGAGTATGGTGTCGGGCCTGAGTGCGCAAATGGCACATTGGGCACTTTAGGGCATACTTACCAATGGACGGTTCTGTTCGATCCATGCACGCACAGGTGGGGTGGGCCGCGAATTGGGCTGAACATGTATGTGGGGCAGACAGATTGGGCCGAATAGATGCAAAGAGCGGGTGTGTCCATTTGAATGTACATGGGTCGGTTCAGATGGATGATCCACATCTCCTGTAATGGGTGTGGGTCGCTACGCTCAATCTGGTGCCTTGATCAGTATCAGATTGGACGGTCCAGATCCATCCGATCTGAATTGTGTCTATTACCTAAAAGGCACCACAACTCTTGGAAAACTATAAATAGCCCCTCCAGAATGTCGGTTTCATTCATTCTTTTATCCAAGTATTAGAGAAATCCGTTAGTTAAAGCATATTAATGCATTCTTCCTCATTCAAAGTTCAGAAATTCCAAACATCGTTAGTTCGCAAGTCTCTTGATTTGAAATACTTCCATCAAGAGTCGAAAAGTTGTTTTATCTTACGAGAGGATTGCCGCTAATCCGTTAGCACCAGTGTGGGGCAAATTCTTCTTACGGAGATTGTGTTTCACAAGACTCGACTTCTGTCCCGGTTAATAAATTTATTTTTGCTTTATTTTCCGTCTCTTCATCTCCTTCTATTTTCTATTTTCCCATTTTCAAGAAATAATTTATTTTGAATTATTTCTAATTTTTGAATTATTTTCTTTAACAATCGTTAGAAGAATTTTTTTTATTAAACGATTTTCTTGAAAATGGCTAATGAAAATGATACCTCCCAATCTTCTGGGGCTATTTACAGTCAAACCCAAGATACAAGTAATCAGAATGTTACATCTTCTTCTGCTCCGACTCACCCGACACATGGTGAGAAACCTGCAAAGTTCACAGGGGTGGATTTTAAAAGGTGGCGGCAAAATATGTTGTTTTACCTGACCACCCTCAGTCTGCAGAGGTTCTTGAAAGAGGACCCCGCTGCTATACTAGTTGATGATCCCGACCATCAAAGACGGGTTGCCAAAGAGGCATGGGATCATGATAATTTCTTGTGTAGAAATTACATATTGAATGGGTTGGATGATGCCCTCTAATGTGTGTACTGTCTCGTTAAGATGGCCAAAGAGTTATGGAACACTTTGGAGCAAAGGTACAAAATTGAGGATGCCGGTTCAAAGAAATTTGTAGTCGGCAATTACCTTGACTACAATATGGTTGACACAAATACCGTGGACAGCCAAGTAGATGAGTTTCAATTGATCATGCATGGATTAACTGCTGAAGGGATAATTATGAATGAACCATTAAAGGTGTCATCAATCATTGAGATATTACCACCAATATGGAAGGACTTCAAGAACTATCTCAAGCATAAGAGCAAGGAGATGGGGCTAGAAGACCTGGTGATTTGTCTTCAAATTGAGGATAATAGCCAGAAGAATGAGGCTAAGGTTGAAGCCAAGGCTAACAAAATCAAGATGGAAGCAAAGGTCCACCTCGCTGAAGCAATAGAATCCAAATCCACAAGTGGTTATGTTTTCATAATAGGTGTAGGAGAAGTGTCATGGAAATCTTACAAACAAACAAGTATAGCTCGATCTACGATGGAATCTGAGTTTATAAACCTAGAAAAAGCTGGAGAAGAAGCTGAGTGGTTAAAGAATCTGTTGGAAGATATTACTTGCTGGAACAAACCTATGCCTGATGTACCTATACATTGTGATAGTCAGTTATCAATAGGAAGGGCACATAAAGTGTTAGAATTATTATTGTGTAAATACTATTGTCTCGGTACACACTAAAAGATCAGTTGGTTCAAAGCATCACGCTACTAAATGACTAGTATATTCGATAGTATCTTGCTAAGGAAGGTTTAAGGCCACAAGCTATCGATCCTGATGCAATAATAGTTCGCCGAAATTTTTGAACGATGTTGCATACATGCACACATTAATTGTCATTCATGTGGGAGATTGTTGGAATTTGGTTCCAAATATTAGGTTTGACCAATATTTGACCAAAAATTAAATGTAATTTCATTTTATGTAAATGAAAATAGATTGCATATTTGCAATCTACATTTGGAGTAGATTAATGTGATGTATTTATTTTCTCAAAACCAAATTGTGCTGAATGAGAAATTAATGCTCAAACTATGCAATTTATAATGGATTTATGAAGAGTTTTGTGACTATGAAAATTCATATCCCACATTGCCTAGAAAGTAAAATGTTGGAGTGTTTATAAACTCATCCACTTCATAAAGGTAACAATCAAGTGTTATCCACCTATCATGCAACCTAGTGTTCCATTGGGATAGCTATGCAAATAGTGGCCCAATTGTGCTAGTTTTGGACTAGCTCAAGCTAGAACCACGAGGATGGTGCGAAGCACCATCCGATCTTGAGCCCGCAAAGCGTGCAAAGGGCACATTGGGCACTTTAGGGCACACTTTGCACTTCACACGACCGAGTCGTCGCTAGGAGCCTTAAAGTTTTGTCTAGCTCACCCAGCTAGATGGTTCATCACGTGGGTTGAATCAGGCGGTTCAGTGCATGCAGTGGTTCGAACCAATGGAAGGTTTGGTTCGGTCCATGGACGCCCAGATGGGGTGTGCCGCGAATTGGGCTGAACAGGTACGTGGGGCGGACAGATTGGGCCGAATTGGTGTAATGGGCAGGTGTGTCCATTCGAATGGACATGGTTCAGTTCATATGGAGGATCCGCGTCTCCTGGAATGGGCGTGGGTCGCTCCACTCAAGTGGTGCCTTGATCAGGATTAGATCGGACGGTCCAGATGCATCTGATATGAATTGTGACTATTTCCTAAAAGGCATCACAACTCTTGGAAAACTATAAATAGCCCCCCAGAATGTCAGTTTCATTCATTCCTTCATTCAAGCATTAGAGAAATCCGTTAGTTAAAGCATATTGAAGCATTCTTCCTCCTTCAAATTAAGTTCAAAAATTACAAACACCGTTAGTTCGCATGTCTCTTAATTTGAAGTGTTTACATCAAGAGTCAAAAAGTCATTTTATGTTACGAGGGGATTGCCGCTAATCCGTCAGCACCAGTGCGGGGCAAATTATTCTTACGCAGATTGTGTTTCACGAAACTCGACATCCGTCCCGATTAATAAATTTTATTTTTGCTTTATCTTCTGTCTCTTTATCTCCTTCTATATTCTATTTTCCCATTTTTAAGAAATAATTTATTTTGAATTATTTCTAATTTTTGAAATATTTTCTTTAACACGTCTATCAGTTTATTGTTTCTCATAAATGAATACAGTATACCAACAAAGCACATGTTTATTACATGGTAAGATGGTCTTCTATAAATAGCTTAACCGAAGGTATTGAGTTTGAGCCTTGGGAATGAAGCATTGTTAAATTTTTTGCGGGAGGGTTTACCGCCTTTGTGGTCCTACCTGGCTTAGAGCGGTAGCTCACTTACTACCATTTTTTTACCAAAAATGAATACATGTTTTTTATTTTTTGAGATTTTCTCTAAATAATTGTCCATTTCTCAAAGATAAATCATGTCAAAATAAAGTTTTACCTTTTAATAATGAGGCTTTGACAATAAGTCCCTCAGCCAAATGAAAATGATCAATACAGAAATTTTCGAAACTCGTCAATAATTCCTTTGATCAGATAAAAACGATCAATCAGAACTGACATTTTGAAAACTACCAATAAGTCACTTGGAATTTTTGGTGGCCAGCAGCATTCCTTCTAACTTGCGCACAACGAGCGTGAATATATACGCATCTAGATTCAACGCTTTTTCCCACTTCTTCTAAAATTTTCTTTCCTCTATCTCTCTCTTCCTTCTTTTGCTCTCAAATTTTAAATCCAATATCTCAATATCTAGAAGTTGAAAAAATAATCTGAAACCACTGTGACTTCCAACCTGGAGGTCATGGGTTCGATCCCCCCAGAAGTTAGAGGGAAGGCTTTCTCTCCCTAGGATTTATCTCCTAGACGCTTCTGTGCGTGCATGTGTGTGTGAGTGTGTGAGTAGTGAAAAAAAAAAGAGAAAAAAAAAACAATACGAATTAAACAAGTTCACTCATCATATGATTCAAATTTTAAAAATAAAAAATTCATTTTTCGCTTGTAAAAATATGGGAAAATCACTTTTATTTTGTTTACACAGGACTATATAAAACCTGAGACATTCATTTTTCATTTGTTCATAATTGAGTATAAAAACTGATAAATTTATCTCTCAATTTTTTACACTTGATACTCAAATTCTCAGATGTTTAAATTTAAAAATGAGATATTTATATCTCATTTGTTCTTAATTGATACTCAATGACTCAGATGTTTAAATTCAAAAACTGATGAATTCATCTCTCAATTTTTACAATTGATACTCAATCTCTTAGATGTTTAAAAACTGAGACATTCATTTCTTATTTATTTGTAATTGAGTATAAAAACTAATATATTCACGTCTCGATTTTTCACAATTGATACTCAATTTCTCAGATGTTTAAATTTAAAAACTGAGAAATTTATTTTTCATATGTTTATAATTGAGTGTAAAGCTAATAAATTCATGATTCAAATTTTTCACTCAGTTTCTCAAATGTTTAAATTTAAAGATGAATTTGTTTTCGAATACCCTTTAAACAAATGATATATCAATTTCTCATATATTTTTTAATGGATACGTGCTTTGTCACGTACCCTTTAAATAAATGAAAAATTAATTTTTCAGTTGTTTAATTGATGTATTTGTTGTCAAATTACCTTAGAAATAACACAGTTAAATTGATTTCACAGTTGTGTGATTTCATATACTATTTAAATGATTTATCACTAATAAATTCAAGTCTCAATTATTCAAAATTCGCTAAGTTTTTCCATATGGACTTTTAAAACTACTTACCTTACAATACGCTTCCTCTTGATCTGGACAATGTTAATTAGGCGATCATGAGATACCTTGAGGTTTGTTTCTCTTCTGACTTGTAGTGTATCTTTGTTCGTCTCATTGACATGAATCTTACTTATTTAGTTGCTTACAATTGAAATTTTATAATTGCTTACTTATTTGTAGATTCAAGCTGGTATCATTACTCTCCCGCTACAAGGAAAATGCGTTTGTTTTAAAGACGAGAAAATCTGTAGCCAAAATGCAAATTCTATCTCTAAATTTCAATCACCGACAAACGAATTTTGTAGCTAATTTGTAGTCAGATGTTTGTCGCTAATATATCGGTCGCTTTTCTTTAGCCGAATTAGAAACATAATAGTATGTCTCTATTTCAGAGACAATATCCGTCTCTAATTTAGAGACAGAACGTCCATCTCTAATTTAGAGACAGAAATGTATATTTCTAATTTAAAGACAGAAACGTATGTCTCTATTTTAGAGATAGACAATTGTTGTCGCCAATTTATTAGTTTATATAAAAAAAAATTCAGACCTATATACATATATCTATATATATATATATATATTAATATATATTTAATATATTTTTAAATGAACATATGCTGAATAATTTTTTATATATAAAAATGAATTATAATGCTACTAAGATACACTTATAAATAATTATATTGAAAAAATGTCATTTACATCAATTAACAATGTCAAAATACCACTACTAAAATGTAATTCACAGCCATAAAATTTTCGTAAATCAAAATTTTTAAAATCAATTACTATTACAAAGGAATAATTACCAACTAGTGTAACGTACTTAACCTTCATTTTCGCAAAATGTAACGTACTAACTAGTTACTGACTTAGGTATCGTACTTTCAAAATTAATTTCAAATAAGGTATTGGACCAAATTTTTAACTAACGTCGTTAAAAAATCTAACAGACTTTGTCAACCTCGTTTGATAACTACCCCACCCACCCACCCCCTGCCTACCCCACCCCACCCACCCCAAAAAAAAAATTTAATCATTTTTTGTAACTACCCCACCCACCCACCTGCCCACTCCCTCACCCAAAAAAAAAATTAATCATTTTTTGTAACTACCCCACCCACCCACCTGCCCACCCCCTGCCCACCCCACCCCAGCCACCCACCACCCCATCCAAAAAAAAAAATTAATCATTTTTTGTAACTATCCCACCCACCCCCCACCAAAAAAAAATTAATCATTTTTTATAACTACCCCACCCATCCAACTGCCTACCCCACCCCACCCCAACCACCCACCCCCCCTCACCAAAAAAAAAAATTAATCATTTTTTTAAAAAAATAATTTTGGGGTGGGGGTGGGTGGGTGGGGTGGGATAGGCAGGGGGTGGGCAGGTGGGTGGGGTAGTTACAAAAAATGATTACTACTTTTTTTTGGTGGGGGGTTTGGGTGGGTGGGTGGGGGTAGACAGGGGGTGGGTGGAGTAGTTACAAAAAATGATTAATTTTTTTTTTGGTGGGGTGGGTGGTTGGGGTGGGCAGGTGGGTGGGTGGGGTGGGGTGGGGTAGTTACAAAAAAATGATTAAATTTTTTTTTTTTGGTGGGGGTGGGGGGGGGGCAGGGTAGGCAGGGGTGGGCAGGTGGGTGGGTGGGGTAGTTACAAAAAATGATTAAATTTTTTTTTGGTGTGGGGGTTGGTGGCTGGGGTGGGGTAGTTACAAAAAATTTGGGGTGGGGGGTGGGTGGGTGGGGTGGGGTGGGGTAGTTACAAAAAATGATTAAAATTTTTTTTTGGGGGTGGGTGGGGTGGGGTGGGGTGGGGTAGGTAGGGGGTGGGTGGGTGGGTGGAGTAGTAACAAAAAATGATTAAATTTTTTTTTGGGGTGGGTGGGGTGGGGTGGGGTAGGCTGGGGGTGGGCAGGTGGGTGGGTGGGGTGGGGTAGTTACAAAAAAATGATTAAATTTTTTTTTTCGGGTGGGGGGGTGGGTGGGTGGAGTGAGGTAGGCAGGGGGTGGGCAGGTGGCTTGGTGGATGGGGTAGTTACAAAAAATGATTAGATTTTTTTTTTGGGTGGGGGGGGTGGGTGGGGTAGGGTAGGCAGGGGGTGGGCAGGTGAGTGGGTGGCGTAGTTATCAAACGAGGTTGACAAAGTCCGTTAGGTTTTTTAATGACGTTAGTTAAAATTTTGGTCCAATACCTTATTTGAAATTAATTTTGAAAGTACGATACCTAAGTCAGTAACTAGTTAGTACATTATCCTATTTGATAAAAAAGGAAAAGCACGGCACCCTAGTTGGTTGATTGCCACAATTACAAATGGGTTCAATTATAAAATCAATTAGAATTACCCAAATGACCACTACCAACTGCCAATCGCCATCGCCATCGCCAGCTGCTGCCGACACCAGCAACCACCGGCTGCCAGCGGCCGCGTCCAACTTCAATGCTGCAAAAACAAACAGAAACATACACACATTGGTTAACACACACACACACACAAAACACCCAGATATAGGCACACACAAGATCTAAATAGATATGTAGATTCATCCATAAAAAAAAGCAGATCAAAAGAAAGAGAAGGAGAGTGTGTGAGAGAGAGAGTTAACTGAAGTTAAAGGGGCGACGGTGATGGCGGTGTCTCTTTCGTGGGTGGCTGTGGAGGAGGGGCGACAGTAAAAGAGGAAGAATGGGTGGTGGAGAGACGGCGTAGGGATTTCGGGTGGCAGGTGGGGGCGAGATGAAGGGGATGATGGCAGTGAAGGGGAGAGGGGGTGATAAAGAGAAAGTGAGAGAGAGAGGCATCACCGAGGAAGATGGATCACCTCTTGGGTACTATAGGAGTGTATAAATAAACGGTATAAACCGAGCATGACCATGGGCCAAAAAATGGGCAAGGCCCAATGGTTTGAGCCGAATAGAAAATATGCACAAGTCCTAAATAAGACGTAGGGAATGGGCTTCCTTACCTGTGATCATCACTTCCTCCCCGTCTTAGTCCTTATGTCGACCTGGACATAAGTAACTATTCCTATAACTAGGACGACCAGAGAACATGGCTATGTCGATCAGAGTATACGCCTAGATTGACCAGAGGCAATATCCATAACTTAGCTTAATTTATAAGTGGAATGGGCTTCCCTATCCTTAGATATCTCTCTTACTCGCCATATCTCTATATCGACCAGCACACCATGTCAAGGAGTAGGCCTCCTAGGCATACGTATAGAAGGCTTTTCTAATCCTACTCCAATAAGGATATCATGGAATTAGGATCTGAGTATGATTTGACTCCTTATCTCTCCTAACTTCCTATTCAAAGCAGGACACTATCTCCTACACCAATAATTACATGTCATAAATCTCAATTTTCTGCTAATGCATTATTTGAATCTAAACTATCGTCAATTGATTTGCTATCTAAAATACAAATAATTACTCTCACGTCGGAGGGCCTTCGCCGGAGAAGCTCCAACTTAGTTTACGTGTTTATTCATCTTTTCAGGCTATTCAAGCATATAGGATACAACCTTGCTGGTGGATTTGGGCTTATCCGACGTTTTTGACCCTTGAATAGCCAAAATTTCTGTTCCGTTCTTTTAATCCTAATGGAAGAAGGACACACGTCTAGCATCACACCATCATCCTACGGAGGAAACTCATGGCAATGCTGGAACAACAATTCCGCTAGCCAATGGCGGACTGCCACCTGCTCCGCCTCTGAATGATGGGCTACCTCATTTGTGTATGAACTTGCGGTTAAGTGGGCAGCTGTAGACATCCCATTCTGAACCCATCGTGGCAAAGTTATACCACTCTAAGTCTCGCCTTTGGTTTTGGAGTAGAAATCTACCATTTCGTCATGTTTCGTAATGTTTTGACTAACGGTCGTTAGTTTGGACTAAACAGCATACTAGATAACGAGGGGAGGACATAATTGTCTTTGATCAGCCTTGTCCCGTGCGAGACATGGCGTGTCTCGCGCGAGACTAGCCTTCTGCAGGATATGCAAAATCAGTTCCCTTATCTATTTAAACCTCTGTTCTTGATAAATATCATCCAATCTGGATTTCTACTGATCTTAGAATTCTGGAAGCTTCCTTGGAGGAATCTCAATCCACCTTATCTATAAATACTTGATAACTTTTGGTATTTCAGAGGTCCTGACTCCCGGTCAAAAATACACACTTTGTTCGTTTCTCTCCCTGAAAGATTCCTACAAATCACTCCTTAAAACACCTAAAGTTTGTTTATCAACCTTGTTGATCAACGAACATCGAGACTCAAGTCTAGGATTGAGGCGAAACTCTGTCCTAATCACTTCTCAAAACCCGAAGTTAATCTGTAAGTACCCAAATCTGGATCGTTACAATCCCTTAACTGACACTTTCCAAGTTAACGAAAATCCATTAACTCACACTTTCCAAGTTAACGAGACTTTCCAGGACTGCCCCGTGCATCCAAAATCCTAAGTGTATTCAACACACGTTCACACACGTGAAAATATCACTTTTCCAGAAATATGCAATTTCCGGGACTTTTCGGGACTGTTCCGACATTTTCTGGGACAGTTATTTAAAAAACAGTCAAAACCCGACTTAACGGAACAAATAGGCTTGCCTAATGACTAAGCAGGGACACGTGGCTTACATGCAATCTCCCTCTTGTCAACATCAATCAAATTCAAGGCTGAAAAGACCAAAATGCCCTCAAATTGAAGGTTTGACCGTCCGGCCTGTTCTTCACGTTTAACAAATCAGTCTCAGCAATTCTCAAAATACCCAAGAAGTCCCTGAAATTGAGGATCTGGCCGGATGACCTGTTCTTCAGTTTCACCCTCTATAAATACAGCCCCTCCCCTTCAGTAAATAGAGTCCAAAAAATTACCTCTCCTCCAAAACACCTCGGTTTCAGCCACCAAAACACCCTCTCGAGCCCCAAAAACACCTCGATTTGCGTGAAAACCACGTTTTTCAAGCCAAACACGAGTCAAACACATCCAAAACACCTTTTAAACACCTTTTCGTATCCTGTATACGTCCTCCCGAGTAAAAGAGTCAACACCTAGCCATTGGTAACACTCTCACTCTCAAACTCCGCTTTGCCTCGTTTTACGCGTCAAACGCTATCTTCGATCCGATCAAAGTTTCCAAAATGTAGACGAAATGCCGTCTACGGGTCTCGAAGTGATTCCCCCTCTATCACATTTTCTCTCACGAGAGAAGTTATTTAGGGTGTTTCTCTCTCTTGACCCGTGTTACTTTTATGTCATTTACCATTCGAACCGTTAGGTTCGTTAATTGTCATTTACCGTCTGAATCGTTTGATCCGTTGATATTTCCATTTACTTTACGCTCTTTACAGTCTGAACCGTTAGGTTTGTTGATTCGCACTTTTACAGTCCGAATCGTTAGGTTCGTCGATTCGCACTTTTACCGTCCGGATCGTTCGATCTGTTAATACCGTCAATTTCAATACTGTCATTTACAAGTCCAAACCATTTGGTTTGTAGATAGTATTTACTTTCAAACGTTCGAGTCACAAAATGACTTGTCGATCGCTTCTTACTTACCATCGTTTTCATCAAAAAAAGTGCAACATTATAATGCTCGGTTCAAAATCAAAGTTTGTCATTCAAACTCCCTTTACAAACTCCCTCAAAATCAATGGTTTTCCACGCAAAACACCTTTTCAAATTCAACGTTTGTCATTCAAACCAAGATTAAAGTTTGTCATTCAAACTCATTTTCAAAAGTAACACGAACACACACGCACGCTTTTCGAGAAAGGTACAAAGACTCGTCATGCAAGGCATTTCGGGTGATCTCAAGATACTCTTCTCGAAACGTAACCTGACCTCCGAACCTAACAATCTCTGTTCAAACAGCCTTTTCCTAAGTTTTGGCTCCCAATCAAAACTATCTCCTTTTCAAACAGTCTTTTTCTATGTTTTGGCTTCCAATCAAATCGACCTCCTTTTCAAACAGCCTTTTCCTAAGTTTTGGCTCCCAATCAAAACGACCTCCTTTTCAAAATAGCCTTTTCCTATGTTTTGGCTCCCAATCAAAACGACCTCCTTTTCAAACTAGTCTTTTTCAAAGTTTTGGCTCATAATACAAAACGGTGTGGCGACTCTCTTTTTCGTGAAATTATAAAACCGCTCGCTCGCACCCCGCGCGATTCGGGTAATTTCATAATCTTCCTTCATTTTTTACTTATTCTAATTGATTGTTAGAGTAGTTTAGCATATCAAATCTAGGATCGGCCTAGAGCCTCTCCAAATCATGGAGACAGTCTCAAAGCAATCGATCCGACATTCCGTTTAATCTAATTAAATGGATATTTTCTTAGTTTCTTTGTTAAAATGATTCTTCTTTGAAAACCCCTCTTTAGCAAGACTGATCTTTGGATTGGGTGGATGCGGTGCTCCTTGACCTTCCAAATCCATCACTTAAGCCTCGAAGCCAAATCTTTTATAAAATGGTTTTTCTATATTTCCATAATAATATAGGTGGCGACTCAAAATAAAACGAAAGGAAGGCGGGATTCCGCACATTGCTACAGTTTGGTGACTCTACTGGGATTTTTTAATTTTAAAAGTGGCTTAGACTTGCGTCATTAAGAGGGATTTTCAAAAAAAAAATAATTGTTTTTTATTCAGTTTCAGGCTAGTCTCGCACGTGCAACTCTTTGTCCCGCGCGAGACAAAGCTTCGGCAATCTGTTTGTTTTCTGATTTTCCTTGTTCGTCTCGAGATCCGAGATGAGAGTCTTATATGCAAGTGGGATTCCAGATTACATTATCTACAGAGTTCTTTCATCTTAAGGCCTCCCTTGAGATGTAGGACTCGAAATCATATTTTGTTTAAATATTGCTCTTATTTAAATTGCGTGTGATTGGTTTTTTATTAAAGTCCTGTCCATGAAGGATTCGGGAGTTGTAATTTAAATTAATTCTTTCTCTCTCTCCTTTATGTGGAACTACGACGACCTGAGTCTTCCTGAATTGGGAGAAACGTAGGCAATCACTTGGTGCGGCCATTATCTGTTTTCTTTTGTTTTCAAAAAAAAAAATATCTATTTTTCTCTATCACCTAGATTGACTCTCACACACGCGCACTCATGCTTATATCTGTCATTACACTACATACCCTTGATAAACCCGGTACCCACACTAAGGACGCATGATGGTAACCACCTAGTCGCCGGTCTCTCCGAAAGTGGATCATCACACTCCGTGTATTCAATTCACCTTGATTGTCATATCGCGGGGAGCCTAGCCTTCCAACCTTGCATTTCCTCATGCATCATTTAGAATATTTTCTAGGATCACTCCCTGACCGGTCGGTTTTGACTCGGTAATCTTTCATGTCTTTGACCAAAATAAAGCTAATGTAAAATTCATCATAAAGAAGGATTCGGAAAAGTCCCCTCGGAAAAAGTCACTTCGGCAAAAGAAAATTCCCTTCGGAATGACCCGTTCAGAAGTCCCCTTAAAAAGAAAAAAAATCCTTTCGGTCTATCTTACATGGATTTATTTTATAAAGATTGTTCTGATTACTTAGTCGTTAGGTTTGGATAAAGACCTTAAAAACCCCTCAAAACGGATTCTCCGTTCTGACCAAAAATTAGGGTTAATAAAAATTGATTTTCCGTGTGGTTGTCTTGTGCGAGACATCTTGTTCTGCGTGGGACAAGGCCTCTGTTTTCTGTGCTGAGCCTAAACCCTTTAAGCCTTCTTCCGACTCGTTGGGGCTAGATTTGATCTTGACACAATCTCTGCGCTTCTCTGTCAGTTTTTTGAAGCTGCATCAGCCTCATTACTCTCCCAACACAATGTCCACAGAAAAGTGCTTCGTCACCGAAAGGGGTCTTGAACAGTCAAATCTGCGAGACATGACCAAGTCTCTCATCACCGAGATGGAGCATGTAGAAGGATGGAAAGAAGCCTTCGAAATACCTACCACTCGGATTGCTAGGGAGTTCCGAAAGATGGAAAGTGACTCCGACAGTGGACAATCATCCGTTAAAGAGGAGCTAAGTGACATCAAGGCTCAACTTGCCAAAGCCCTGTAACAAATTGACAATAATGATGCATGGCATAACTTGGAAGAGTCCATCCAAGCTAACAAATTAAATATGCTTATTGAGGAACTCGAGGAAGTCAGAGATGAACTCGAGGCTATGACTCAGAAGTGCAATGCCCTAGAAGCTCACATAAAAGATGATATCGATGAAAGAGTTAAGTACTGCCTCAGTACTCTCTACCGTGATCTTAAGGACCAAATGGAAGAAGATTACCACTCTCAGCACAACACCTTTATGCAACACTATGAGAACCGCATCCACGACCTCTATGCTCAGTTGGCTAAACGAAGAAGAGGGAGAACCTACACCGACATTGGAAGGATCTCACTCGGTCATCTTTTCAGAAGCCTTCACAAAGATTGAATGATGAGCCCAATGGAGGGTTACCAGACGAGCTCCACACCTTTACTGCTACTATCATCAGTGCCATGGCCACCACACCGATGATTGCTCAAACCTGAAGAATGCAGTCCAAGACTTAATTGACAATGAGACCGTCAGAGTTGCTCCTAGCGGAGGCATAGGTTGGAGGAAGTTAGAATAATGAAAATTTTGTTTTTTCCTTTTTTCAGTCATTTTACTTTTTCTTGCAAGAAAAACGATTAGTAGTCTAGTTTCAGTTTAGATGCTACTTGCCTAAAGTTATCATTTGTGGGCAAGAGTATCAGTTTCTTTTCAATAATGGTTTAGTCAGCATTTCTTCTTATCCATAACATAGCACTTCTGATTACTTATTCAGTGGTTTTGAAATTGAGAAGGATAGCTCTATCAACGTCATCCAAACTTGCAACGAGAATGACAACTCCAAAGCACTTTGGTTTTCCGGAAACCTTCCTATTTTGAGAATGATGCAAGCGAAAGGGTACTTTCCTTGCTTGGGACTTGGAAAACACTTGCAAGGGATAACAGAGCCACCGCCTGTTCCCCCACCGCACACGAAGCATGGCCTAGGATACACCCTTGTCATAAATGTCGAAAGTGAAGAAGAAGAGAGTACCCTTATTCTAAATAAGTGGAAGAAAATGCATACAGAGGCCACAATAACCCAAAGACCAAGGGCTGCAACCTCGAACCTTACCGAAAGACACTCAATAGCTATTTCATCTGAGAAGGGGAAGATATCCCATACTTTATCTTTTCAAAACCATGGACTGATAATAAAGGAAAGTGCCATCCAGGCTTCGAAATCTTCGGCAATTGCGACGCTTCGTCAGATGAAAGAAAACCTGTCCCATTAATCCTTTATGATTTGTGGGGCACGAAGGCCGAAGTAACCAGTGAATGGGACTTTGTGTTGGGAGAAGACATGCTACGACAATTCGAGAATCTGTGCCGACTGGAAGATAGCCAGATCCATGCAATATCCAAGGGGGATGCTCCAACCATCGATTACACAAAACTAATCTAGAAATGTGATGAGCCAATTCTAAACTGGCACGTCACCGAGGGACCAGTTGTTGATGAAGACTTCATGATCAAAGAGCTTAGTTGTACTCCCCATCCCCACAGGAGGATAGGCTCTGTAACTTTCACTTTAGAGTCAGGCTCCGCCTCTGATGAACTCACTCAAGAGGAAATTGAGGCGGTGGCAGAGCATGTATTCCCCTACTTCCTTAATGAAAACTTTGATCTTTCCAAGTACCCTGAGATTGCTAACATCGTGAATGATGAATTAACTAATAATAATCAATATAATGAACAAGTTAATAATGAATCATATGAGATAGATCAAGAAAAACGAACAATTCTTAAAAGAATTAGCAAAGCAAGTAGATCGTTGTGAAAAGAATGGCCCTGTTGACAATGAAGAAATGCAAACGGTTAACCTTGGGACGGTAGAAGACCCCAGAGAAACCATGATCGGCAGCTTCTTCAAGGGGGAAAACAGAGAGACCCTAATGCAGCTCCTCAGAGAATATGTCGACGTTTTCGCTTGGTCCTACAAAGATATGCTAGAGTTAAATCAGTCGATCGTGGAACACAAAATACCGCTGCTACCTAACTCCAAACCAGTCAAGCAGAAACTGCGCAAAATTAAGCCCGAATGGTCGATGCAAGTGAAAGAGGAGATAATGAAACTCCTGAATGTTGGGTTTATCAAAGTAATCGAATACCCAGAATGTCTTAGCCAACACAGTGCAGGTGGCCAAATCAAATGGGAAAATATGAGTCTGTGTTGACTTCAGAGACCTGAATAAAGCATCCCCTAAGGATGACTTTCCATTGCCAAACATAGACATGTTGGTCGACGCTACCGCAACTTATGAGGTCCGCTCATTCGTGGATGGTTTCGCAGGTTACAACCAGATTCTCATGGCAGAAGAAGACCAACACAAAACAAGGTTCACCACACCTTGGGGAACGTTCTGTTATACGGTCATGCCATTTGGCCTAAAGAATGCAGGAGCTACCTATCAGAGGGCAGTCACGACCTTGTTCAATGATATGATCCATAAATAAATAGAGGTGTAAGTAGACGACATGATTATCCACTCCAGAGGGACAGATGGTCAGCACTTCAGAGATCTCAGAAAATTCTTCAATCGACTGAGATAACACAAGATGAGGCTCAACCCCGCGAAATGCTCATCTGGGTGGTCAAAGGAAAAGTCTTGGGATACATGGTCACCGAACGTGGCATAGAAACAGACCTCGCCAAGATAAAGGCTATCATAGACATGCCACCCCCAATAAAGCAGAAAGAGGTGAAAGGTTTCATGGGCAGACTCCAATACATCAGTCGATTCATCAATCAACTGACTACAATATGCGATCATATCTTCAAGCTACTTACGAAAAAATCACCACAAGAATGGACCGAAGAATGTCAAGAAGCATTCGAGGAAGTTAAGAACTACTTAACTTCCCCACCCATCCTGGTTCCACCGAACAAGGAGAACCCTTGAAACTATACCTTACGGTTACTGGCTATACTCGATCAAGAACAGCCAGCTTCCCACACAGAGAACCCGATTTACTTTGTCGTCCATCGATTCCAAGGCAGTGAAGTCAACTACTCTCCACTCGATAAGTCTTGTGTTGCGCTCGTCTAGGTAACACAGAGATTAAAACATTATATGGAAGCCTTCTCTGTTCGTCTCATCGCACGAATGGATCCTTTGAAGTACATCCTTGACAAATCCGATTTGTCTTCGTGTCTGGCTAAATAGTACTTCATGCTCGTAGGATATGATATCACTTACGTCACTCAGAAATCCGTCAGGGGAGTGTATTCGGAGATCAGTTAGCCGAATTTCCTTGCGACAAAGTGAAGGGGGAAGACCCGCAATTCCCTGATGAATACATCATAAGTATAGAGCACGAAAATAAGTGGCAACTACTTTCCGATGGCGCAGCTAATAAGAAAGGTTATGGCATCGGGATGCTATTGGTAGATCCCAACGACATCTATACTCTACTAGAAATACGCCTTGACTTTGAAGCCACTAATAACAGTGCCGAATACGAAGCTTGTATAGCAGGACTCGAAGCAGCCCTAGAATGCAATGTGACTGAACTCGAGGTATTTGGGGATTCCTAGTTGATCATCAATCAGACACTGAAGAAGTGCAGGATCCAAGATCTAACTCTTCAAAGATATAATGAACACTTCCAAGAGTTGGTGCAAAAATTCCAAGATGTCTCATTCCATTACCTCCCCAGAGACAAACACTTATTTGTAGATGCTTTGGCTACGCTAGCATTCTTGGTTGAAATTCCTACAGGGAAAGCAGTAAAACCCTTCAAAGTCACCCGACGAGCTACTCCTGCCTACTGCGCCGTCATAGACCTCCATGACTGCAAGGATGACTGGTCTTCTAAATGCGCCACCATCGAGGACTCTGATAAGAAACCATGGAACTATGACATTTGGCATTTCATCCTAGATGGAACCTTCCCGCCTGAGGCCGATAAGAAAACTCAAGTTGCCCTTAAAAGACTGGCAGCTAACTATGTCATCATTGCTGACCGCCTATTCAAAAAATACTCCAAAAGGAACCTCCTTTGTGCCACCGAAGAAGAGGACTGAGAGATAATGGACCATGTTCATCAAGGAGTGTGTGGAACCCATATAAGCAGAAACATGCTCGCCAAAAAGATCACCAGACAAGGGTACTTTTGGTTAACCATAGAAGTAGACTGCACCAACACGATCAAGAAATGCCATAAATGCAGATACATGCTAACCTTCAGCATGTACCGCCTTCGTTGCTGTATCCTATGACATCCTGCCATTTTCTACTTGGGGCATAAACGTGATTGGAAAGGTTACACCCGCAGAAGCCAATGGGCACTATTTCGTTCTAGTATCCATCGACTATTTCACTAAATGGATCGAGGCCGCCTCCTATAAGGTCTTGAATGCCAGAAAGGTAGCAGCGTTTATCAAGCACAACATCATATGTCGATATGGGGTGCCACAAGAGATGATATTTGATAACGGCTCCCACTTTGAGAAAGAAACTGATCGTCTCTTGACAGAATACAAAATCGTAAGGCACAAGTCATCTCCCTACAGGCCTCAAACAAATGGATCAGTTGAAGCCGCAAACAAAACGATCGAAACCATCATCAGAAAAATGGCAGTCACCGGAAAAGATTGGCCCGACAAATTACCTTTCGCACCGTGGGGATACTGCACCTCAGTTTGAACAGCCACAGACGAAACTTCGTACGCCCTCACATACGGGATGGAAGCCATTCTACCAAAAGAGCTGGAAATACCTTCACTAAGGGTTCTCCTAGAGAACGAAGTGAACGAGGTCGACTGGTTAGAAAACAGATATGAAGAGTTAGCCTTGCTAGACGAAAGGAGACTGAGAGCAGCCGAGCACACTCAAGCCTACCAAAGAAGAATGGAAAGAGCTTTCAACAAAAAGGTCAAAACAAGGAACATAAGGGTTGACGACCTAGTTCTCCGCGTACACCGCCCTGGACCTTTTAACCCTCTAGGCAAGTGGAGACAGAGATGGATAGGACCCTAGATCATGAAGAAGATATTCTCTGGGGGAGCCCTTCAGCTGGTGGACTTAGATGGAGATCAACTACCGAAGCCGGTCAACATGGACAAGCTCAAGAAGTACTTCGCGTGACTTGGCCCCTTAAAAAGAAAAAATGCTCGCCAGGTCGAAAAATCCCAAAAGGGACGACTTAGGCAAAAATTAGAGCTTGCACGAGAAAATAAGCCCGCTAGATTGAAAACCTAAAAAGGCGGTCTAGGCAAAAGCCAGGGTGTGCATTGAAAAAAAAAAAGAGGGGCCTTGTCTCGCGTGAGACTACCCTTCAGTCAGAAAATGAATTTTTGTCCATTTCTCTCAAAAATGAACTACGTCGACCTGAGGCTCTTATTTAATTGATTTAAAAGAGAAACGTATGCAGCCTCCAGGTTTGGTCTAATCAAATAATAAAATTAAATCTTGTCCTTGTATTAATTGAATGCATTTGTTGATAACAAAAGGAAAATTCTAACAACAATGACAAATTTCTAAGCTAAGAATCTTGAAAAAAAAACTAATAACTAAAACTATTGATCTATCAAAGCAATCTCTTGGTACTCTCTAGGATCTTGGTACTCTCTAGGATCTAGCCTTTCATTGACTTTGTAGGTCGGCTGACATGATCGCTACCATCATCTCGATCTCTCTTACACTTCGGAACCTTCGAGGAAGAACATACATCAAGAAAACAGATTTTGCAAGCCTCTTGAAGACATTGGGCCTATCCAAAACTTGCATCTTTCCAGGAAGACCACTACCTCTTCTCTCATACCAATCCCCGTCAAGAATCTTGGGTTGGATCGGTTCTTACATTAGCAGGATCAGATCGATCCTCGCTCCTTCTCAAAACACTGCTTTCCACAAAAGAGTCTCCTAGCAATGGATGTCGTATCTCATCAATCTTCTCCGAACTTGGATGCCCGGTATGAAAGAACCAATCTAAGTACTTATCCGATAAGAAGACACTTGCATCAAAGCTTCGAAGGTTCGTCCAACGATCTCGACTGTTCCCTTCACCCCAAGCTTGAGCTAGCACCCTTGCAAACTTTAGACCAATATAGGACACCTCACGAGGGGCTCCTTCAAAAATATAAGTATCCTGCTGTTGACTGAACTGACGAAGCATCCGCTTGGGAAAGTAGAAAGAGGAATCTCGCATGCCCGGAAGAACAACCCAGTCAAAACCTCTGGTATTGGCAACATACTTGTTCAACCTCCAAAACGGTGGACACCAAGCAATATCTGTAGTAGTGACTTTTGCAATCAGCTTAGCCCACTCATCCTCCAAAAGATCCTTGATCAAAAGCTTCCTCATATGATACATAAAAGGAGAATACGTTATCGGAGGGGCTACCAACTTAAGATGTTCCCTAAGCCAAATGGTCAACAGAAGAGGACTCCTTGAGTCATGGCACCGGTCTTATGCAGCTCATCAAGACCATGCAGGGTATCGCCCAATACTAATGGGATGATGTTTCTAGAACGTTTCCTAGCTTGCAAGACAATCTCCACCAATTAGGAATCAAGCAAGCCACCCCTGCATGTAAACAATACATCTCCAAAAAGAGAAAGTACCAGAAAGTTTCGTTTATAAACATGGAAGGCCTCATCATCCGAATCTCCACCAAAGCGTTCAGGAAAAGAAGAGAAATATACCCATATGTGGCAAACCAACTTATAACAAGTATCAAGGGGGATCCCTAACAATTCATTCAACGCCTCCGAATGATTCCTATCAAACTTAGGAACCACAATCTCACCAGTCAAAGGCATATCCAAGATGATAGCAAATTCCTCTACAGTAGGTACCATCTCATTAAGGGAAAAATTAAAGAGATGAATGGAAGGGCCCAAAATCTAGCAGCGCCCTGCAGAAGATTCCAATCCGGTTGGAGGTTCTTCAAAGTGAAAAGGATTCTGAATCCAAATTCTGCAATAAACATATTGCGAGACCGATTATGAAACGATCTCACAAAACTCCTTGAGGCGTGCTTAAAAGCTTGAACTGCTTCGGGTGGCAAAGCAAGAACTGCTTCGGGTGGCAAAGCAAAATCGTCAACAATCATGGACATTGGAACGATCTCCTTGGAAGCCATGGATCAAAGGGTTGAAGAAGAAAGCAAGAATTTGACCCTAACATAATATCTCTAGAGTTTTAGAGGCTTGGATGAAGTAGTTGGCCAGAATACATATGTTTATATAGGGGAAAACTGACAGAATCCTGTTCGAAGAAGAAGAGAACTCCTGCCTGGGAAGCGTGTCTCGCGCGAGACATCTTTTCCCGCATGATACAACCCTTCGGCAATTCCAGCAGCACTCCTGCACAAATGAGCAATCTAGCCCCGACTTACTGAAGCAAGTCTTGAAACCTACAAGCTTATTCCTCATATACAATGCTCAAAACCTTGACCGAAATTGATCATTTCATTCCTCATGGATACCACCATGGAAGTCGAGAAAGCTAAAACTAATTAGAACTAGTATTAGGAAATAAGAAAGTTCTAGTTGTTGTTCTGTGTGCTAACAGGTACAAGAAAAGAAAAACAAAAGATGTCTGGGCCAACCCGACCAATATTTACAAGCTTCAAAAGATTCTCAAAATGGGGGAGTATAGGGGGACTAGGCCATGAATGTAGGCTCGCCAAAAAATAAAAATATTTTGAGAGTCGCCACACCATTTTAAAGGAAACATTGAAAACATTTTGAAAGAGAAAATGGGTTCGGGGGTCAGGTTACGTGTTGGGAAGAACCGAGAGTTCACCCAACACGCCTTATCCGTAGACGAGTCTTTCTATGTTCAACATCCAAAACATTCAAGAGTGTGTGCGAAATGTGTGTGACAAGATATGTATAAAATGCATGGAAAAGCTTTGTTTTATTGCTCAAAGGGGAACATTACAACTTGTGAGCCATTGATCATGGGAGGCCACATCCGACTTACAACGAGGAAGAACAGCTTACAACTGAAAAATGACTTCTGCAGAATGACAAAGAGTGTCGCGTGACACAGGATCTGCTTTGCAGATTGTGTCGCGTGACACAAGCTATCATATGCAGAAGCCTTACAACATTAAGCACAGAGTTAACAGAGATCTACCTAATCACTTCAAATGAGTGTGGATATTGAAGGTCCACACTCTACTTTGAGTGACAAGGGAATTGGACGTACGAATTACAACTGAAATGACATTCTCTGCATAGGGCTAGTTATGTCGCGCTACATAGGACGGATGAGACCAATTGTGTCGCGTGACATAACGTTGCCTTCTGCAGAGACTTTACAATTGAGAAACAGATTCAACAGGTACCAAATCAGATCAAGCCACTACACCAATTCAATTCAGATAACTACGAATCAACAAAGGATTGACCAAAGGGGTGTGGATATGGGAGATCCACACTCCCTTGGCAATCAAGCCACAAACACCAATAGATCACATCATGAACAAGTAATTGAACAATAACAAGCAAAACAGATTAAACAGAGAGATGGCGATTGCCACTTGATAATCAGAAGCGGATGGAGCTTGATTATCAAGTGGAGGAATGGAAATTGAACTGAATTGCAAGGAGCAAATGAACAAATATGAGAGATGGAGGAGAGGAACTCATTACCCTTGTAGTCCTCGACCTCCACACCAAGTTAGGTGTAGAAGTCTTCAATTCAGCTGCTGGAAGGAGATTTGGATCTCGGATCTGAGGAGGAACTGTGGTCTTCAGTTGGTATATGTGTATGTATGAGAGAGATGAGTGGATTGAATTGGTGAGGATTGGTAGGTGTGGTGTGTGTTTTGGGAGAGAGGGAGGGTATTCTGGACGTATTTTAGTAGAGTAACTTTAGGGAGTGGGAAAGGGATCCTGAAATGAGAGGGGAAGGGCTCTATTTATAGCTGCAGATCAGAGGCAAGGTATGTCGCACGACCTCCTGTGTCCCATTTCCATGGCTCGAATTGTTGCGTGACATAAGATGCCAACCATTTCTGGCGCCAAATTTCTGCTTCTGGAACATTCTGAAATAATTCCTTAAAGGTCCAAAGCAATTAATTCCCTGTAGGTCCTTCTGTACATAAAAATGACTTAAAAGCACTTCCTTTGCGGGAAACTTATAAAAAGTTCCCGGAATTCTCGAAATGGACCAGGAATTTACCAAAACGCTCCCTAGCGCACTTTTATTGAGTAAAAGGCACTTTTAAAGGGTCGCGAATTGAATTGACGTAGTTACAAGCCATCAAGTGTCCTGAGCTGCCAGCACCTCCATCGTCACCGCCACTACGGCTACCGTCCCTCCTTGATCGCTTGGCTCCGCAGATGGGGGTCACAGCAGAGGCAATTGTCGACGACACCGAAGCCACCTTGTGAAACATCCTCTCAGAGAGATCTGACACCATAGCCATCAACTCGGCTATCCTGCTCGCTCCACAGTCGTAATCCACCGTGGACATAATGACCTGTTTAACAGAAAATTGATACTCAGAAAAGAATCGGACATATACACATATATGAACGATACAGAAAAAACAGTGCAAACAAAAAAATGTACCAAAGAGGCATGGGAAGGGCGACGATAACCCTCGGGAACCTGATCCGGGATCATGATGTGTCCCATCATCTGCATGCCTCCCATCATGTATGTGAAGCTTTGAGGACCATAATCTGGCACAATTGGCATGGGACTCGCATACTGGGATGAAGAGCTCGGGGCTGACGAGCCAAAAGTGGAAGTGGAAGCTCGTGCACGCAATTGCATGTCGCCCACCATAAGGGGACCTAACAGACGAGGAAAGAACGCCTCATATGAAGCCCCTCGGACCACACAGTCCTCCGCATCATATCCATTCACATGATCGGCATATGTATGGGTGTGAATGTGTGCCCAAATTTTAATTTTTGTTGGATTCACGCGAGTTTGAAGACATCCGGTTTAATTTGAAAAACGGAGTTGCCACGCCATTTTGATTTCCTCAAAACTTTGAAAAAAAAGGTTTTTATGGGTTCGGAGGTTAAGTTACCCCTTGGGAAGAACGGATCGTCGTTCACCCAAGGTGCCTTGCCGTAGCAAGTCTCCCTAGATTCCATTTATCGTGCTTGCTTGCGTGCTTTCTTGTGTGCATGTGTTTGAATAAAATGGAAGGGAATGTCCCAAGTTGTCTTCTGGACGTACAAACCATTTATTGGTTGCCGCTCGGGATTTCTTGGATTTTATGTATTAGGGATTTTGATCCCGTCCTCATCTTGGACTTGTGATCATCGCTTTTTAACCTTGGGACTTGCGTGATCGAGAGAAGGACTCTCTTTTATAATCCAAAATGAGGTTCTTTAGGAAAGGAGTGACCTTAGCCCATCAATCCTACACCTTAAGACGATTGAGCTTATATATATGATTCATGCTCGTCTTAAGTGATAATCGGAGATATAGGGTTCAAGGTTATATCCCTTTCTAAAGAAATTGTGGAACCTTTAATGGAAGAAATGATGTAAAGATAGGATCTTTACACCGGTCCGTTCCAAGGTTGCTAATGGGGATATGGAGGAATGCATGTAAAAATGAAATTTTTAGTGAAAAGATGACATTTTGGGTTGCAAAGGATGCATTTGATTTGCAAAGGATGCATTTTTTATGTAAAGAAGTGATCTTTATGCAAAGGATGCATTTTTATGAAGAAATTGATACTTAATATGCAAAGGATGCACTTTTATGTAAAGACATGATTTTTATGCAAAGGATGCATTTTGATGTGGGAAAATAGTATTTAATATGCAAAGGATGCATAAAGATTGTATTTTGAAAGCAAGGGATGCTAACTTTGATGATAAAGCAATGGCTTTTAATGCAAATGATGCATGAAAATGGATTTTATGTGCAAAGGATGCATTTTGAACATAAAGATTGCATTTTCATGGACAAAGGATGCATAAAGATGATATTTTTATTGTAAAAGTGGGTTTTTAGGTGCAAAGGATGCACCTTTGATTCAAAGATTACATTTTTAATAGCAAGTGATGCCTATTTCATGCAAAGGGGGATAGGGGGGGGTATGATAAAGATATGATCTTTAATGATAACTACCAAATCCCAAGCAAGATAATGACAATATATGAATGCAATGAGCAATTTAAATCACATAGAGCAAGTAAAATGCAAGGTTAAGGGAGTGAGAGGTTACCAATGGTGGTGGCCTCTTCTCATTTGGGTTGAGCTAGGTGGAAGGACCAACTTTGGGATCTTCAAGGAGGAGGGAGGTGGCTTCTTGGCTTTCTTCTTCTTCCTCTTGGATTTCCAGCAGTGTTTTGGGTGTATTGTGAAGCTGAGTATGGAGTATGGTGTGTGTTTTTCGTCTTTGGTTGCTTTGTTGTTGGTGTGTAAAATGGGAAGAGGAGGGCGTTATTTATAGGCAGTCTGGATATCGCCAATGAGGCCGTGCGGCTAGGAGTCTTCTCCTAATGCAGTCGTGCGACATTATCCACAATGACTCAGTATGTTTCTAGAAGCATGCATGGTGGCAATTCTAGAAGCTTTTTGTAATTAAGAAAAACGTATTTCTTAATTACTAAGCCTTCCCTTCAGCCCTTAAGAAGTTTGGAACAGTTCCGGAATTGTTCCGGAACTCTAGGAAAGTCCGGGGAATTACCGGGAAATTTACCGAAATTGCCGGGAAAATTAACCGGAAGGCATGAGCCAGATTTGGGTACTTACAGAAGCCCCTCGGCAACGTCACTTGCAGGGCGAGTGGGGTTGTCGATAGAAAAGGATCCGATCTGGCGAATGCCGAGACGGATTAGGTGACCAAGGTGGTCGAGTGGCTGAACCTCTAGAAGGCTACCTACGTATCCCGAGTGGGAATCAAGCCAGGCCGTAGTTCTGAAAAGATCCGCTGAGGAATAGAGAAGAGAAAACTGGTCTCTTGATGGGGAAATAGCAGGGAAAATGACCTAGGAGGTCAAGCAATTGATCCTACTGGGGATATGCTAGAAGTGACCAATGTGGTCGGATGTAAAGACCTTTATGAGGGGCTATTTCATCACTGAGGAGTGACGAAGGAATAGGGTGACCAAAGTGGTCGGATGGCTGGACCTTTTATGAAAGGCTACCTACGTATCCCGGAGGAATCAAGCCTTGATCGTAGTTCAAGCATCACTAGATAGTTAGGAACGATGTCTAGGATCCTTGAAGTTTTGACAATTAATGGAGGTTGTCACCTGATTGACAATTAATGGAGGTTGTCACCTGATTGACAATTAATGGAGGTTGTCACCTGAGGGAACTAGAGCTTACGTCACTATCGAGGAGATAGAGGTAGCTAAAGTTTGGAAAACTTGAGCATACTTCACTATTGAGGAGATAGAGGTAGCTAAAGTTTGGAGAACTTGAGCATACTTCACTATCGAGGAGATAGAGGTAGCTAAAGTTTAGAGAACTTGAGCATACTTCACTATCGAAGAGATAGAGGTAGCTAAAGTTTGGAGAACTTGAGCATACTTCACTATCGAGGAGATAGAGGTAGCTAAAGTTTGGAGAACTTGAGCATACTTCACTATCGAGGAGATAGAGGTAGCTAAAGTTTGGAGAACTTGAGCATACTTCACTATCGAGGAGATAGAGGTAGCTAAAGTTTGGAGAACTTGAGCATACTTCACTATCTGTGATAGAGGTAGCTAAAGTTTGGAGAACTTGAGCATACTTCACTATTCGTGATAGAGGTAGCTAAAGTTTAGAGTTCTGACAATTCGGAGGTTGTCACCTAGCGTTATCCCGTTATAACGGGAGTACCAGAGGTGACTGGGGAAGAAAGCTTATTTGCTTAGGAGATAAGGGATATCTTTTGAAAACGACGTTATCTTGGTTAAAAGATAACGGGAATTACATGCCCAAGTGGAAAGTCCAGGGGCAAAAAGGTAATTTATGTTCAGAGCGAAAGAGACCGCCCGGCATGAGAGGGAGGCAAAAGAGGCCGTACGGCCAGAAGCCTGATTTTTCCAGATTATTTAAAACAGAATTCGAACGGGGACTGGGCATTATTGCCGTCCAAGCCTGCCGAGAAAGAGAGAGAGGAGGGAGAGAATTTTCTTCAAAATCCTTCAATCCTTTTGCCTCTATTGATTTAGGATGGATCCGGAGGGGAATCCAATGCTAAGGCAAGCTAGAAGGAACATCTCTGCGGCCGCGAGAAGGAGGAGGAAGGAGCTCGTCCGCACGGAGAGGAAGTATAACTTCCTTACGCCCCCATCGGAGCTCTATCCGGGTAGAATGGAGCACAAATCGACAAACCCTCAATCGGTTGGGGTAAGCATTTTTAGTTTGCTCAATTTCGTCGATTTTGATTGAATTTTGATTGATTCTAGGGCTTGACCCAAGCTTTAGGAATTTTCTCGAATTTTCCTAGAATTTTTGGATGATTTTGAAATCTTAATGATTAACCTATGAGGCTAAGGAGATGAAAGAATATGCATGTGCAATTTATTTGACAAAATAATGAGAATGACCCACTTTTTTTTTTTTCGGAAATAAAAAGTAAGAAAGATAATTGTCTAAGAGGTGACGGAGTTCTTGCATGTGCTAGAACTAGGTCATAGATGAGAAAACGGGATTTTGGACGATGAAAAGGATTCATGCATGCCATTTTTGAGAAAAAATTAATGCTTATGTGCAAATAATTTTGAAAATTGTGATTTTGTGCTTAGGAAAGCAATGTGCTTGACATGATGTGAAAGACACGTTTTCGATGCAAAGGATGCTAGAAAAATTTTCATGAATGCTTTTCTTTTGAAAATATGTGCACTTTTGAATATATTCATGCTTTTTTTTGAAAAAGACTGACACGTTTCTTTTGTTGTGCTTGTCTACAGGAGAACAAAGTCTAGGGGGCCTTCCGAGATTGCAGTCAGGCTATGGCAGAGGATGCCTGATTTTGAGAAGAATGGGGCGAACCCTAGGCAGCTGGTGAGGGCTACCGGCTTAGATTCGTTTATTGAGGCCATCGGCAGAGGTATTCACATTACCTCGAAGAGCAAGGGCTTAGTCCAGGCCCTATCTGAGTTTTGGTGGGACACCACCCACAATTTTCACCTTAGCTGGGGGGAGCTGACGGTGACTCCGGCCGATTTTACTGCTATCACAGGCTTACAGTTCACCGGGAGGCCTGTGACCTGGAGGGATCATATCACTTCTGAGGAATTTAGAGCTTTGGTTGGGTTTGAGCTGATTCCCAAGGGGCTTGGAATGGAGACGAGAAACGTCGAGGTGGCAGTCCAGAACTGCATGCGGGACTTTGCCGCTAGTGAGGCGACTGCCCACCAGCTTGCTAGAGCCTTTGTGTGGTTGATGCTGTCAGTCACCATCTTTGCTAATTCTGGGACTCTGGCTATGACTTGCCTCCTCGACTCTCTGGAGGATGTTGATGGGATTGGGACGGTCTCGTGGGGCGAGGCCGGATTGGCGGAGCTATACTTCTCCCTGGATCTGTACAGCCGTAACAAGGCTGCCTCCATGGATTGTGTCTCCTTTTCCCTTGAGGTAGTCTCGCTTTCCTTTCTCTTTTACTTTCTGTCTTTGAGACTTTTATGAGAGAAAAATGACCCTTTTGATGTTTTGAACATGCAGGTCTAGTTTTGTGAGGTGATCAGGTTCTTTCCGTGGAACCAACAGAGCGATGTCACCATCTTTCCCGCTATGATCCGCTGGAGGGGAGATGCGACGGATAAGTTCATCGGGAAGACCCGGATCACCTTTGATTACAAGATGGTTAGGCCGGTTATCAACAAAGATGGGCACGACGGAGTGGACTTCTACCCATGGGGCAGGTATCCAGAGATTCTGGTAGGAGAGGCCGTGGAGGCGATGAGGCAGAGGAGATGGTTGACTGGGCTGACATGCGATGTCATCTATCTGGGGGACCGATTTTCCAGGCAGCATGGCCATGTCCCTCCATTGGACGCCATTACTCCCCAGGATCCTCCAGCACGGATGCTGTAGCCCAGGGATTGGTCGGAGGATGACATTGCTAGATATCAGGAAGGCGTGGCCGCCGAGGAGTTTTGATATGGATACCCCATATGCTGTGTTTGTGGAGCAGCGACTGAGGACGCCACAGAAGCTAGTGAAGCTGGCGGTCACTCAGGGATATGGGGAGGCCGAGCCTTCTGACCCGCCGATCCCTCCTGCCCATCTTTCATATGTGGTCCACAGAGTACCAAGGAGGTTGAGGATACCTGTCCCCGACGCTAGTGTAAGTGCTCCAATTTGAGTTGTTAGAATTTTCGTTAGAAAATTAACAAAAGTTTTAACATTCCTAACATTTCTAACATTTCTAACATTTCTAACCAACCAAGGGTAGATTAGGGTTTGCCATTTAAAGATAAACCAAGGAAAAAATCTCAAAAAGAAAAAGAGATTGGAAAAATCCGAATTGGGCAAGTTGAAAAACATAAATTGCTGGATTTTTGAATTTTATTCTTCCTGTTCAAAGCCTGGAGCAGCATTTATTGCACCAGGCACGTTTACAATACCCTCCGCGCGGATCCTATTGACATTTCCAGAGGCCTATAAATTGAACCCTCCTCTCTCAGTTTACACAACACAATTCACTCACAGCAACTGCACCTTGGCGAAAAATAGGGAGAAAACAGTGGGAATTCACTTGAATTGCCACCATTTTCTCTTCAATCTTTCCCAAATCTCACTCACTCACAAACACTTCAAATCACTCTCATACATACTCTCATACATACACCAATCCAAGCTCAAATCACCCTTTAGGAGGAGGATTAGAGAGAAAACATAGAGGACTTCATTGTTATCTACTTGTTTTCTCTTTGACCAACTCTATCATCAAACCCTAAACACATTCAAGCCTTGAATCCACCCAAACACAAATTCAAACACCAAATCTTGATACTCCTCAAGTCAAACACCAAATCTTGATACTCCTCAAGTCAAATTCCAAGCCTAGGAAGATAGGGTGTCACCATTGGTAAAGCCCTCCTTCTCTAAACCCTAAAACTCCCTTTTTACTTCTTGTTCATCTTGTTCTTCTTACTTTGATTTACTTTATGTCTATTTTAACTTAAGTCTTGACCTAAAATGGTCATCTTGAAGTTCATCTTCATGAATGACCATCTCAAATGGTCCACATTTTAAATCTCTAGTTGATTTTTCTCTTTAATTTCATCTCTACAAAATATCCCCTTTCCCTTTGCAAAGAACATGTTTAAACCCCATAAATTCCCCAAGGATGACTTGAATATGATAACCACTTAACACAAAGTAGTGGAATCAAGTCTAGGGATGAAAATGGGGACAAGCATGGATGTAAAACCCCCTTTAAAAATCACATTTTCCTTCTTGAGAAGTTGCTGTCCAGTAGCAATTTTCTAAGACCTCAGTCCATTGTCTAAATTTTTGGACACAGATAAACTTGGAATTTGGTGTTGACTACAAAACACTTTTTGTATCCAACATCCAGAGTTTTCCAGACATATTTTTACTTTATTTTTTGCGTGAGTAAAACTCCCTTTTTCAAATTTTCTTTTGAAGGTCAGATCACCAGTCTCTGGGAGTCCAGATCTCATATCTTAGATTTCCAGAAGGTTTTGGGTCCTCAAATCTTCTCCAAAATGGAAAATTCTTTCACAGAAATCTTATTTGAGGTGTCTGAAACAACTTTCATTCTCTGAGTTTTCTTAGATTATGAAGTTTTAAAGCCCTTAAATCCATTTCAAAATAAAGTGTCCACTGCCTTTTTCATTCTGGCAGAAGTGGTTTCCAACTTCCAAAAATCTTTTGAGTACCAACCCAAAAATCACACCAAAAATCATGGGATCTGTCCAAAGTCTAATAAAGAATTCCCAATTTTTACTTCCCTCAGTTTCTACTTATTTTGGCCAAAGTAACACATACACACACACACACACAAACAAATGATTTTTAGCTTGGAAGACTCGTTTTACGAGGCATTCCGGGTGCACACTAACGTCCTTCCCGGCGTGTAACATGACCTCCGAACCCAAATCTCTAATCTCGGGCATTTTTCAAAGTTTTGGCCCTTAAAATAAAAATGGCGTGGCGACTCCGGTCTTTTTTCGATTGGTTTTTCAAAGAAACGAAAATTTCAAAAGAAACCTTTTCGGAAAAATTTTGGTGGCACATCATCACAGTGGCGACTCCGCTGGGGATAAACGAGTTTTATCTTTTCAAAAAAAAAAAGAGAAAAACTTTTGAGGGTCAAGCTTCCGTCCCGGCATTTGAAACCGTTTGTTTTGTGTGTGTGTGTGTTGATTTTGCACATTTCGTGTTGTTTTGGCCGCCTCGGAAAAGTCAAAATTTTGACTGTTGGACCCGTTGCCTTGGACTGTCTGAATTTTGAATTATGTGCTTATGTGTTCATTTGTTTTCAAAAAAAAAAATTTCAAAAAAAAAAAACAATTTCAAAAAAAAAAGATTTCAAAAATATTTTTATCAAAAAGAAAATTTTCAAAAAAAAAAATCATGCATCATGCTTTTTAAGACACATGCGAAAATTTCTATTTTTACTCAGAAAAAGAAGATAGACTGCTTGCACACTATGCGCACTTGGCCTTACACTGCACTCTACGTCCCTAACCCGGGGAAATCCCTGTAGCGGCCCGTTTGGTCTTATTACGCCTCTCGGTGCAAGCACGGGACTACCCAAACATCCCATGAAGCCTCGTGTCGACCATGCACTTGTCCGTGACACACTTTGTCCGAGACCCGGTTGGTTTTTAGTGCGGTCCGTGTCATGCCCCGTCTCGTGTATAGACCTTTCCTTTCAAGCCTTTGTCGGCATACCGACTCAATATCTTTCGGGGACCCTAATCAGTCGAAGTCATGCCGGTTTTCCGCCGCAGACTTTGATCAAGATATTGACCGGCGCCTTGACTTCGGCTCTGACTGGCACAAATTATACACTGACTCCCAAAGATGACACTGAGTCATCAAGGATTAATGATTATTCCATGCCTAATTACGGCTTAACTGATGACAAGTCAAGATCAATTGTGGACGCTTATCAGTCCAAATCATGCCGACTTTTCGTCGAGCCCTCGGACATGATCTTGACTTTTGACGTCAGCTTTGTCCGTAATTTACATCGAATGCTCGTTAAGACTCGATTACCCGCCAGACTTTTAGGATCATTTTTCTTTCGGTCGGTGGGACCCGCTTGCCCTATAGGACCCTCGCCCGGGCCGTCCACCCTGGGAAGTCGAAATACAGTGGAATACGAGGGGCTTATAGACGTAGTGACGGGGCCCACCGATCCAGATCCAGAATAGTTTGCAAAAAGAAGAGCAATCTTTTCCAACCGATTAGGCTTAATAAAGCATGTTTTAAGTAAACAAGAACAAATAATTGCATGTTGCATGAGCCTTGAGCCCAAACACCTACCCTCCTTCAAATCCCAAATATCCGAACCCACGTATCTTTCCCCCGCAGCCTCCGCACAAAGCTTGGTTTCGGCACCGGGTCACCGTCTAATCGGGCTGGGAAGAATCAAGCGCATCATCGCCTTCACCGTTTGCTTCGACTCCGGTTTCGTAATGTCTCGCATCAACCGGTAACGATGATGGGACAACACCACTCCGCCTCCCGGGACTCCTCAAACAGTAACCGCAATGGAATCGCTTAGCCGAACAGATGAGAGTGCGACAGAAGCACAAATGCCTTATGGAGGCTATCAAAAGCCATAGATTGGCCGCTGCCTCAACCTGATGGCACCTTCATCATGGAAGAAGAGGAAGACCTCAATCCCGCTCTTGGTCAACCCGACTACTCCAGGATGCCACCACCGGCCTCCCACGGTACTACCACCAGAGCCCATGCTCCTCGATCTCTAGGTCACTGGCTCCCAACCGCACCATTGGATCCACGCAGCCTCGACGGACGAGCCGCCGCAATGCCTCAGCTGGGACAAAGTCGGCACGAAATGCCTTCCCATGGTTGGGGATACCCAGAATGCCACAGCAAATTGGGATCCCGCCTCGCTTGGGACCAATCAATCCGGACTTTCGCAAAGAACGGTTTGGAATGCCACCACAGCTTTGGTTCGGGGCAACAATCGAGCCCTCCTCGTAATGATGCTAGCTCACCAAGCTCCTCACACAGCTTCCGCAAACCCATTTCTCACTCGGGGTTCAATGGGTTACCAAGCCCCTATCCTGCCATCGTAATCACCAGACCACAAAGATCCTCTCGGTTATGCATCCTTGCCACAACCACCATGCAATTCAACAACCAGGGACAAGCACCCGCACTTAAGCCTACTTATGGGCCTCACTCCGGAAATCCAAGCCATCCGGCTACCTCAGATCCGCCTCCATCTTCTCTCGCCGATTGGAAGCCAACAAAGAAGTCGCCGGGTTCTATCCCTTTGCCCAAGCTCCTACCTACACTCCCTGTGGTAATTTGGGCCAAGGACAGTTTTCACCTATGCTCCGGAATATGGTATTCCTTCCACCAATGCACCACCAACAAACCTAGTCCTCTTCCCGGCTCAAATATCGGCTCAGCATTCCCGCTCCACCTTTGGATCCCCAATTGGCTTGGTTTATGGATCAACACAAGGAAATGAAAGCGCAGACGCTGAATTGACCGTCAAAAGGAACACCGCTCTTCGGCCTACAGATCCCGACTCAATTGTACCCCTCGCCTCACAAGTTCGTGATGCCCAATCTCGAGCCGTTTGATGGAAGTGCGTGCCCTAAAACTCACTTGGACACCTACACTTTGGCAATGAAAGCTAAGGGATGCACAAACCAAATAGCGGTCGACTACTTCGCTCTCTTTGAAGTCGTGGGCTTTGAAATGGTTTTTCCGATTGCGGCTGAAGCTAGGGCTACTTGGGAACAGACACCAAGACTTTCACTGATAAGTATAAAGCCAACTTGGAATGGGAAACAAACAGAGTTGACCTGCAGACAACGGTGCAGCGCCCTGATGAGAATATTGGGGATTTCTATAAATGGTGGAACTTAAAGCTCAGTGAAATGGCCATCCCTCCCTCCGACGAAGAGCAGTTAGACATCTTTCGCTCATGTTTGAAGCCGCATTTGAGAGTTTCCCTCGCCACTTCCCCTACGCCGACTTGCGTGCAATGGTTAATTCCGGGCTAAGTTCGAAAAGGCTTACAATCGCAGCTCGACCGCTGCACTCGCTACGTATACCGTGTTTCTTCCACCTCCAACACAGCCTCCCGCCCAACCAAAAGGTAAAGAAGTTATTAGCTATGCGGGACAGATCTGTAACAATGCCACTTCCTTTGTTCCCAAGAAACCCGATGCATCCAGATCCCGGCTCCAAGACTTGAGAAACTTTGGGATGCCTTTGAGTGATATCTTCAGTAGGTTTGGTGAGAGAAAGTTTGCTCCGGCCTTTGGAAAATTATCGCCTAGAAACCCCAATGCTCCTTTGGATACCTCCAAGCATTGTGCCTTTCATCGCACTCACGGGCACCCGACGATGATTGCGTCCCGAAAAAGGCAATCCAAGGTTTGATTGAACAAGGGAGGTTAGAGGTTCCCGAAGGGCCTAATACTATCAATAACCCGCTCCCTAGAAATAACAACATGAGTGTCAACATGATCGAGTTTGGTGGTTCAAGACTTGGGAACATAATGGAGTTTGACTCCTCCCCTTTGCGAGGTCAATGAACCACCATCGCAGCAAGGAAAATGGTTGGATTGAGCAAGAAAAGAAGTCCCGATGGAAAGACCTCGCAATAGCTCCCATCTCCAAGGCCAAGAATAGATGCATGGTCCAACAAAGAAAGAGCGGCTAGACTAGGGGCTACCTATCTCTAAAATAGTCTTTTAGTCAACCTTCGTAGGTTCTAGTATTTTTCTTTCACCTAAGTCCATCTTGGACACTTGTCGGTTTTGTCCACCTCGAATGTTGTGGAAAGATAGCTTAACTATCATTTAAAATTTATATATATATAAGTCTTTCTTCTTTTCTTGCTAGACTCGAGACATCACTTGCACACCAACGTTACACATAATTGAAACAATTTTATCCTAGATGATCACTTGTGCCGCTTCAACCACTAATTCTTTGAAATGATTAATATTTAAATTAATTGGAGTGAGAAAATCAATTGATCTCCCTCTCAAATTGGGGCTTACCAACTCCCCATCTTGCATCTCATATGCTCACATCCCTTTCATCAGCCTCATCATCTCGTTGTTCGATGAATTTGCATGGATCTTTTCTCATTTAAATCTTAAGCTAGCAATGAAGACTTAATCTCAGGTCATCCAGTAGGGATTGCGGTTGAAGCCTTTCACCCATAGGAAAGCCATTACCTCACCCTCACTAAACACTACCCTTTCATTTCAAGGTCGGCATGTTTTGAAACCCAGTTTAGCCATCACCTTTGCTCCTTATTGAGAGAAGTCCAAGCAACGCCAAAGAAGTTAGCGTCAAGAGTCGGCGATGCATAAAATGTTCAAGTTGTGAAGGAAGGAAAGATAATTCTCAACTCCTCAGGAGGCCTTCCGAATTCTCAAAAGAATGATTTTAAAATCCTCACAATCTCGGATATAATTCCAAGCTCATCGTGAAGCCTTCAAAAAAAAAAAAAAAAAAGAAAAAAAAAAAAAAAAGAGGCTCTCCAATGATCAAAAAGGAGCCCGAATTCTCGCAAGTTCACAAAAGTTCTCGATAGCTTGGACTTCCTCTTATCAATACCTTAAACCAATCCCAAGCCATCCTCTTAATTTTAGAGGATACTCCCATCACCATTCCCTCGCCTTTGGCCAAGGTCAAAATTTGACCTCTCATCCTTAGGGGCAATCAATCTTCCCCGCCATAGATTTTCCAAACACATCCCCGCAAGACAACCTCTCATATTTAGAGGTTCGCCAAGAAAAGGCCCAAACCCGACCCCTCACTTTAAGAGGTCATAACTCCCAAAATTACTCGATGGCCGATCGAAGCCCGGAAACTCCACTGCAATTCCTATCGGATAGCAATTTCATCGTAAAATCTAAATCAAATTAATGGTTCATTGCTTGCTTAAATTGGAATCTAATCCATTTTGGCTCAAAATTACCAATCAAAGATTGTGCAAATTCAAATTTGATTCATGTGAGCATAATTCATTTCTACTCCACAAACACTTGCCGTGGATGTCCCACTGGGGCTTCGCATCCGTGTCTTTCATGGACACTCTAAGGGGATATGTTATTCAATCCTCCAAATCCTCAAAATCCCCAAAGGTCCTCGCATCCTCGAATTTCAACATTCGTTCTCTTTTCATTCGGGATAGGCCCGAACTACGGCGACCCGAGCTCTTCATAATGAAGGGAAGGTAGGCAACCGTAAATGGTCCTGGCCGAAATCACAAACAAATTTCAAAAAAATCCGTCCTCATCAAGGATTGTCCCTATACACTTTTCGCCCTTCCGAGCTTGATTCTCAATATCAGTTGGTTTTCTCCCTGTGATTAATCAAAATATTTTTTCATATCAAATTTAGTGTTTGAATAACCCGAACATTAACAAAGGATTTTAAGCAGCTTTGTGATCATCACGAATAAGACAAGTTTCCAAGTGTCTCGACAAGTCTTCTCTTTCTACATTATAGGAAGGTAGAGCCAAACACTGTTTTCCGTCGCCAGGGCTTCCATACACGTTTCCACACCTTGTTATGTTTATACTCTCTCAAAAGAGTCAAACCCAAAAGCGAGAGATTCATACACAAATTCGGGAGAAATTCCCACCTTTCAAAAGATATGCCCCTGCACGTAAACATTTCTCAGTCTTGTCCAGTAACTGGTTGACTAAGGTCTGAAAAGATGGGTGCCTCCTCCGTAAGACCGCTCACTGAATTTCTTCACGCTGGGCTTGCTAAGCGGTTCTCCTGTGTTCTCCCGTATCGCCTCTTCAAGCCGGGGCTTATATAGTCATCTTTGGGTCCACATTGGGTTCTTCACTACAAGATAGATTCGATCTTCATCGATTATTCTCGTGGATCGCTTTTGCATTACCAATCGATTGGGACTCGCTAATTATGTCGAATCACAACGAGATTATAAGATTAGGGCCTCGCCAAGTCACTTCTTCAAAACTGACTTTGCCTACTTAGATCCGGCTTTACAAGCCGGTCCTTCGGGACCAATTTTATCAAGTCACAAGAAAGGTCTAGTCACATCAATAGCTAGATTTTCGCCTTCGTAACTTGGTACATAGCAGCCTTCCCGTAGCGTCGGAATCTAAGATCTGGGTTTCACCCCCCGCATTAGCAATTTCATCAAATCATTCTCCGAACAAGGTTTCGGCCAAGTCACGGCTCACCCAAATGAAAGAAGTTTCACTCATATCAACGTGCCCTGTGAGCCTCGCCGCCAAAGACGGCTTCAAATGACCAAAATTGAGAGGGAAAATTCCAAACAAGACCCGGGATCCGAATCCAATCTCATCAAGATTGAGGTCCATGTGATACTGTTAACAAAACCTCATCAACAACCACTATTTAAATCGTAATCGAGGGCTCTCACCTCCCCCACTTGGTCAAAATCTGTTCCAAACAGTCTCCAGACACATACGTCCCAATGCATCCCCTCTCATCACCATGCATCCCCACAAAAATATCCCAAGGGCTCATGTAGCATGCACAAAACTTGAATCAATAGGAAAAATCCTAAGTGATTGAAGATCATAAATCATAATTTCCCTGCCAAAAGCTTAGGCTAAGTGCATCTTCGAAAGCAAGTAAATGCATCATCTCGCGAACATATGCAGTGATACTGTCATAATCATTCTGATTTTATGCATGCATCTGTCATCATGAATGTCATATATACATCTTCCTCTCTACTAACCAATGCAGGGATTCGAACGTGAAAGACCATTTTCCTTCGCTATTGAGACTTACCCTCAACAAGGAAGATATTTACCAAAGTCCAAAATCAATGGTTTCAACAAAATCGCAAGAAATCAAATGCCCCTTTTCGGCAAGAAATGATTCCGGGCAAAACATGTGCATATCACCTCCAGTGTCTACAAATCGGTCAGAGATGCCAAGTTCTCAAATACAGTACGGACAGAGACGCCAAGTTCTCAAATACAAATCGGTCAGAGATGCTAAGTTCTCAAATACAGTTCGGTCAGAGACGCCAAGTTCTCAAATACAAATCGGACAGAGACGCCAAGTTCTCAAATACAAATCGGTCAGAGACGCTAAGTTCTCAAATACAGTTCGGTCAGAGACGCCAAGTTCTCAAATACAAATCGGTCAGAGACGCTAAGTTCTCAAATACAGTTCGGTCAGAGACGCCAAGTTCTCAAATACAAATCGGTCAGAGACGCTAAGTTCTCAAATACAGTACGGACAGAGACGCCAAGTTATCAAATGAAAATCGGTCAGAGATGCCAAGTTCTCAAAATGCAAATCGGTCAGGGACGCCAAGTTCCCAAATATAATATGGTCAGAGATGCCAAGTTCTCAAATACAATTCAGTCAGAGACGCCAAGTTCTCAAAATGCAAATCGGTCAGGGACGCCAAGTTCTCAAATGAAAATCGGTCAGAGACACCAAGTTCTCAAAAGCAAGAAGTCCCAATGTGAAGACAAGCTCAACAACTTCTACAAGGTTGACGATCACCAGCAAGATGCAGACTCAACTAAACTCCCCTTCAGTCAAAATGCCTCCAAAGACAAAGAAATCGTCGCCAGAAACCGCAACCCAACAACTCTTCATCAACATCACCGTAGCCTCAGTCCTTAGGCGGCTACAGTGTAAGCACAAGACAGGTATGAAAGCATACCTTAGTCAACTAGATTTCTAAAAGAACATTATCATCACAGCTTAGGGTGACTTCCCAAAAATAGTCAAGTCTTAGGGCGACTTCCCAAAAATAGTCAAATCTTAGGCGACTTCCCAAAAATGCTTAAAACCTCGGGTGACTCCCAAATACCGTCAAACCATCAAAGACCATCCCCAACAGGTTTCGAACTACGCCCGTGCTTGATTCCCACTCGGATACGTAGGTAACCTACCTTAGGTCCAACCACTTGACCAACACGGTCACCCTTTTCCCCGATGATCATCGTAAGCTCTAATCTTCCCCGAGAGAACACCCTCAAACAGGTCTCCCTCGAGTACAAAACCTCGACTTAGGATCATACTCTGAACCGAGTCCCCATTTAGGTTCATACTCCCGAACCGAAACCCCGACTTAGGATCATACTCCCGAACTAGGTCCCCATTTAGGTTCATACCCCGAACTAAACCTCGACTTAGAATCATACTCCCGAACTAAGTCCCCATTTAGGTTCATACCCGAACTAAACCTCGACTTAGAATCATACTTCGAACTAAGTCCCCATTTAGGTTCATACCCCGAACTAAACCTCGACTTAGAATCATACTCCCGAACTAAGTCCCCATTTAGGTTCATACCCCCCGAACTAAACCTCGACTTAGAATCATACTCCTGAACTAAGTCCCCATTTAGGTTCATACTCCTGAACAAAACCTCGACTTAGAATCATACTCCTGAACTAAGTCCCCATTTAGGTTCATACTCCTGAACTAAACCTCGACTTAGAATCATACCCCTGAACTAAGTCCCCATTTAGGTTCATACTCCTGAACTAAACTCCAACAAAGGCTAACAAAATCCCCAGCGAAGTTAATGGAATCCCGTTTCTTTTCCCATTATCATCCATTTCCTAAAGAAACATAAGACCGATCCCTTCAAATGAAGTCCAGCAATAGACCATCTATCCCAAACCATCAAAGGGAAATCATTTCAAATCAAGGTTCGAGGCACCTAAGATGCCATTTCCAAGGTTCGAGGCACCTAAGATGCCATCATGAAGGTTCGAGGCACCTAAGACGCCATCATTAAGGTTTGAGGCACCTAAAACGCTATCACACACAACACTAGGAAAGCGATAAATCGCAATCATCCCCTAATTCGACAAACCGAAATCGTTACCAGGGTGACTTCCCAAAAATAGTCAGATCATAGGGTGACTTCCCAAAAATAGTCAGATCATAGGGCGACTTCCCAAAAATAGTCAGATCTTAGGGTGACTTCCCAAAAATAGTCAGATCTTAGGGTGGCTTCCCAAAAATAGTCAGATCATAGGGCGACTTCCCAAAAATAGTCAGATCTTAGGGTGGCTTCCCAAAAATAGTCAAATCTTAGGTTGACATCCTAAAATAGTCATTCCAGGGTCAAAGACCCGAACTACGACTGGCTTGATTCCTCTTAAGGATACGTAGGTAGCCTATCACTAGGTTCAGCCACCAGACCGAAAATGGTCATTCCTATCCCCAGCAGAGCGGACACACAATTTTAGCCATCAGACCGAAAATGGTCATCTCTTATCCCCAGCAGAGTTTTTTTCAGCAAACGACTGCAGAACTCGCCAGGTTGATATCCTAAAACAGTCGCTCCAGGGTCAGAGACCCGAACTACGGCCGGCTTGATTCCCATTCGGGATACGTAGGTAGCCTATCGCTAGGTTCAGCCACTCGATCACTTGATCATCCTGTCAAATATGGAGCCTTACTCTTATCGACGACCCCGCTTCCTTCGAAAGCGCCGTCGCCGAGGGGCTACTGTAAGTGCTCCAATTTGAGTTGTTAGAATTTTCGTTAGAAAATTAACGGAAGTTTTAACATTCCTAAAATTTCTAACATTTCTAACATTTCTAACCAACCAAGGGTAGATTAGGGTTTGCCATTTAAAGATAAACCAAGGAAAGAATCTCAAAAAGCAAAAGAAATTGGAAAAATCCGAATTGGGCAAGTTGAAAAACATAAACTGCTGGATTTTTGAATTTTATTCTTCCTGTTCAAAGCCTGGAGCAGCATTTATTGCACCAGGCACGTTTACAATACCCTCCGCGCGGATCCTATTGACATTTCCAGAGGCCTATAAATTGAACCCTCCTCTCTCAGTTTACACAACACAATTCACTCAAGAATCGCACTCAAGGAAAATAGGGAGAAAACAGTGGGAATTCACTTGAATTGCCACCATTTTCTCTTCAATCTTTCCCAAATCTCACTCACTCACAAACACTTCAAATCACTCTCATACATACTCTCATACATACACCAATCCAAGCTCAAATCACCCTTTAGGAGAAGGATTAGAGAGAAAACATAGAGGACTTCATTGTTATCTACTTATTTTCTCTTTGACCAACTCTATCATCAAACCCTAAACACATTCAAGCCTTGAATCCACCCAAACACAAATCCAAACACCAAATCTTGATACTCCTCAAGTCAAACACCAAATCTTGATACTCCTCAAGTCAAATTCCAAGCCTAGGAAGATAGGGTGTCACCATTGGTAAAGCCCTCCTTCTCTAAACCCTAAAACTCCCTTTTTACTTCTTGTTCATCTTGTTCTTCTTACTTTGATTTACTTTATGTATATTTTAACTTAAGTCTTGACCTAAAATGGTCATCTTGAAGTTCATCTTCATGAATGACCATCTCAAATGGTCCACATTTTAAATCTCTAGTTGATTTTTCTCTTTAATTTCATCTCTACAAAATATCCCCTTTCCCTTTGCAAAGAACATGTTTAAACCCCATAAATTCCCCAAGGATGACTTGAATATGATAACCACTTAACACAAAGTAGTGGAATCAAGTCTAGGGATGAAAATGGGGACAAGCATGGATGTAAAACCCCCTTTAAAAATCACATTTTCCTTCTTGAGAAGTTGCTGTCCAGTAGCAATTTTCTAAGACCTCAGTCCATTGTCTAAATTTTTGGACACAGATAAACTTGGAATTTTGTGTTGACTACAAAACACTTTTTGTATCCAACATCCAGAGTTTTCCAGACATATTTTTACTTTATTTTTTGCGTGAGTAAAACTCCCTTTTTCAAATTTTCTTTTGAAAGTCAGATCACCAGTCTCTGGGAGTCCAGATCTCATATCTTAGATTTCCAGAAGGTTTTGGGTCCTCAAATCTTCTCCAAAATGGAAAATTCTTTCACATAAATCTTATTTTAGGTGTCTGGAACAACTTTCATTCTCTGAGTTTTCTCAGATTATGAATTTTTAAAGCCCTTAAATCCATTTCAAAATCAAGTGTCCACTGCCTTTTTCATTCTGGCAGAAGTGGTTTCCAACTTCCAAAAATATTTTGAGTACCAAAACTCAACCCAAAAATCACACTAAAAATCATGGGATCTGTCCAAAGTCTAATAAAGAATTCCAAATTTTTACTTCCCTCAGTTTCAACTTATTTTGGCCAAAGTAACACACACACACACACACACACACAAACAAATGATTTTTAGCTTGGAAGACTCGTTTTACGAGGCATTCCGGGTGCACACTAACGTCCTTCCCGGCGTGTAACATGACCTCCGAACCCAAATCTCTAATCTCGGGCATTTTTCAAAGTTTTGGCCCTTAAAATAAAAATGGCGTGGCGACTCCGGTCTTTATTCGATTGGTTTTTCAAAGAAACGAAAATTTCAAAAGAAACCTTTTCGGAAAAATTTTGGTGGCACATCATCACAGCTAGGGAGCCCCAGTATACCTTGCCGCCGGACAGCACTGTAAGTACACTTTAGGGTCTTTTCCCTCTTTCGGATTTCTTTGATTTTTTGCAATTTCAAGATTTTCCTGAGATTTTCTTCTCTTTTCTCAGGTTCCAGCTCGCACTTACGACAGGTTGGTCAGGCAGAATAGGGGCTGGAAGGACATGTGCCGGTCCCTTCTGAGGAAGCTGGCCTGCACTTCAAAGGCGGCAGCGGACGTGCAGGAGCCCGAGCGCAAGAGAAGGCATGTCGGGGGCACAGCATCCACCTCTTCAGCCTCGGAGTACTCTTCCAGTGCCATGCCTCGGGGACGAGGACCCAATGCTGACATCTTGGAGCAGCTGGCTGAGTACGAGCACGATAATGTCCACCTTTCAGATGTGAGCGACGCGGAGGACTTGATGAGAGAGGCAACTGTCTATGAGCTGAGCAGCGATGAAGAAGAAGGATCGGAGGCCTAGGAGGTCTCTAGAATTGACTTAGGAAGAAAAACAAACAATGAACAAGTTTTATGCACATTTTGTTTATTTTTTGCTTTATTTGGGCGCCGATGGGGCGAAAACAATGTATTACTGTTTTATTTGCTTTTTAAATTTATGCTTTATTAATTTGCATATTACTTGAGCCTCGGGGCAGTTTTTTGCTTGGAATCGGGGCTGAAACTGGGCCAAAATGATATATAATGATATATAAATGCTTGGATGGTCTTTGAACATGTTTTTGTACAGGTTTTGGTTGGAAAAGTGGGGTGAAAACTCCCTTTGGGCAGCAACTTGGTTGCTGCAGATTTGCCATTTACATCAGGTAAATGAGGCCGTGCGGCATGGTCTCTGGAGCAAATGAGGCCGTGCGGCTCACAGTTCTGTCTGGACTGGTTATTTTCAGAATAAAACCAAGGCTTGGCCATTTCATTTCATTTTCAACTTAGACTTGTCCCAACTGTTCCCAGAGCACATATTGGACCTAAAGACACCACCTTTGATCATTTTGCAATGGAGAAGCCCGTTAGATTGCAAAGGGGGAAAAGAGACCGCTTTCTGTCCGATCTTCAGTCTTGGGTGAGATATAACTTCCAATCTCACAAGGGGTTGCTTGATTCTTCCTTCAAGATCAAGTCTTTATGGCATTTGAGGGATCTCCCGCCCGATTGGGACCTTTTGAGAGCAGCAGCAAAGTTTTGGGACGTCCGGAGACACGTTTACTGCTTTTCTTACAATGAGATTGTCCCAACGCATGAAGACTTCCGAGCCTTGATTGGGGGTCCAGAAATTGAGGCTATATCGATTCCGCTGATCGAAGACGTGCCGGTGGCGGCAAAGCTTGCATCTTTTCTGCAGATTTCTCTGGGAGAGGCTGAGGAGATGATGATAGCCCCGGACAGGATTGACCTTTCTGACATCCCGGGAAGGTTTGGGTCTCCGGCTATGGCTGCGACCACGGTGGCTATGGATGCCTTTATCCTCTGCATATTTTCTTCTCTGTTCACCGCTGAGTCCGTGGGGATCTGTCATGGTGGTCTCTTAGACATGGTCAGAGATTGCAGGGCTGGGAAGGACATTGTCCCACTGGTTTTGGGTGAGACTTTGCATGGCATTGATAGGATGGCTAGGGGAGACCATTTCATGAGGTCTGGGAGCCCGGCTGTACTGACTTTATGGCTGCAGGAGAGGCTTGGGGCTTTGCCAGGGGCTTTGCCGACTCAGTGCCCTTGGGTGATTTCTCGGAGAGGTGCACCTCGACAGCAGGACCAGGGTAGCTGGGAGCTGATGATGGCTAGGTTATCCACTTCGGACATCCGCTGGTGGGTACCTCACTGGAGGTTGCAGACCAGGAGGATATTTCAGGAGTCCTATATAGTGAGGGTTCCAGGGTTCTGCTGGTCATCCTTCTACATACCCTGCTTGGTATCCAGGCAGTTCGGGGCCTTACAGGAGCCATTGGGCGATTGGGAGGACATCCGTACCATGGAGGTGGTGCCATTAGCTATGAGGGATCCAGCCAGCTTTTCATTCTTCTTGAGGGCTTGGACTTACGCTGCTTTCCCACCCAGGGCTATCTTCAGGAGCAGGAAGAGTACCATCTTGACCACTGTCTACTTGGATTGGTACGAGAGGGAGATGGGAGCGACTCAGGTCATATTGGGGGAGAGACGTCAGGCTTTATTGGGAGCTGACTGCGACTCGAGTAGGACTCTGAGGGAGACTGAGGCTAAGGCGAGTCGCCATAACCAGTCGGGTGACCTGATCAGAGATATGGAGGCTCGATACAAGAGATTGTCCGAGGTCGCTCCTTTGACTGAGGCTCAGAGGGAGGAAGTGCGGACTCGTGCTCGGGTAGAGAGGGCACTTATTGACACGGGTTTGATGGAGGCTCCAGTGAGGATACCGGAGATCGGAATGAGGGAGACCGACATCTTGGAGAAGAAGAGAAAGAAAACTCGACGGGGTCGAGGTAAAGGGAAGAAGACCAAAGAAGACTCAGTGAATGACGACTGACAGATCTTTTCTTAGGATTCCCTTATTGCCATTTTGCAAACACAGTAGTTTTATTAGGCATTTTATTGTATTTTAGATCTTTGTAGCAGGTTAGCAGAGTCAAGAGTAGACCGTGCTTGAACTCATCAAGAAGTTTTTAACTTGTAATGAACAAGAAATATTATCTTAGAAATTAATCAAGACACATTTTATGAAAACTCAAATGTCTTATTGATTTGCTCAGGACCCGTTTTATGGAAACTGGAATATCCTTTATTATTGTTTAGGACGCATTTCATGGAAACTTAATCGCCCTTTTTATTATTTAGACCGAACCATAAATGGCTGCCTACGTTCCCCTTTTACAAGAAAGACTAAGGGGCTCAGGTCTTCGTAGTTCATTCTGGTGAACTCTTCTTTCTATATTTTTTTTATGTGCAGCCCTGTTTTTTGCCTAGACCGCCCTTTTTGGGTTTTCAGCCTAGCTGGGCATTACTCTTTTTGCACTAAGATTTTTTCTTCTTTTTTTTTTATGTGCAACCCTGTTTTTTGCCTAGACCGCCCTTTTTGGGTTTTCAGCCTAGCTGGGCATTACTCTTTTTGCACTAATATTTTTTTTCTTTTTTTTTAATTTTTTTTTTATTTCTTAGACATAGTACCTTCGGAGCTTATCACCGTTGACTGGGTGGACAAAGGGATTGCCGTCCAGGTCTGCAAGTTTCATGGCTCCTCCCGATAGTATCTTCTGCACCACATACGGGCCGATCCAAACGGGTTCCCATTTTCCCAGGGGGTTGTCTCTGGTAGGGGGCTTTACTTTCAGCACTAAGTCACCCTCTTTGATGTCCCTGGCCTTGACCTTTTTGTCAAATGCTCTGGCCATTCGCCTCTGATAGGCTCGGGTATGCTCCATGGCTTTAAGCCTTCTTTTGTCGAGCAGGGCCAACTCATCATGCCGGCTACGCAACCATTCTACTTCGTTGACACTGTTTTCCAGGAGGACCCTCAATGACGGGATTTCCAACTCCACTGGTAACACTGCTTCCATCCCGTAAGTTAGGGCAAAAGGAGTTTCTCCTGTGACTGTTCTGACAGACGTTCTGTAGCCCCAGAGTGCCAGGTTCAGCATTTCGGGCCAATCATGACCACTGGTGGCCATTTTCTGGATGATCCGTTTGAGCATCTTATTAGCATCTTCCACGGCTCCATTAGTCTGAGGTCTGTACGGGGACGACTTGTGGCGAGTGATCCTGAACTCTGACAGCAATCTACCGCAGTCCCCTTCAAAGTGTGACCCATTATCAGAAATGATCTCATTGGGCACCCCATACCTACACATTATGTTTTCTTTGATAAACTGGGCCACCTTCTTGGAAGTGAGGACCTTGTAGGACTTGGCCTCTACCCACTTGGTGAAGTAGTCGACTGCTACTAACACGAATTCATGCCCATTGCCTCCTGCCGGGGTTATCTTCCCTATCACGTCAATACCCCAAGTTGCGAACGGCCAGGGAGTCGTCATGCAGTACAGGTCATGAGGCGGGAGATAGTTGAGGTTGGTAAACCGTTGGCATTTGTCGCACGCTCGGACATGCTGAACACAGTCTGTCTCCATAGAAATCCAGTAGTAACCCATTCTGAGGATTAATTGCATCAGGGATCTAGCATTCATATGAGGACCGCAGGGACCATCGTTAACTTCAGTCATCAACTCTTTGGCCCTTTCTTGAGTGACGCACAAGAGGAGTGGTCTTTGATACCGCTTCTTGTACAGGTTGCCTCCTAGAATGACATAATGGGAGGCCAACCTTTTCAGGGCTTGCAAGCTCTTGGCTTTGACACCTTCTTTTGGTCTACCTTCTTCATCTTTGAAAGCTGACTCTCCATCTTTGAGGAACTGGTAAATTTGATTGTACCACGGTTCCTTGATAGGCTCGGGTCCTGTGTCTACTTCACAATAGAAAGCCGGGGCTTCTCTTCTACCCACTCAAGGGTTTTATGGCTTTTCCTCGGGGATCTCTACCAGTGAGGCTAAAGTAGCTAGGGCATCTCGCGAATCTGTTCTTTCCCTTGGCAAGTAGTGGAAAGTCACTTCTCCGAACCGTCCAAATCAACTCCTCCATACGGGCATGATACCGCTGAAGATTAGGGTCTACGCCTTTCCATTTGTTGGAGACCCGGTTGATGATCGTGGCCGAGTCTCCATAAACTTCGAGCTCCTTGACATTTCTTTTCTAAAGCAGGCCTCTAAACCAAAGAATGCAGCTTCGTACTCGGCAACATTGTTCGTGGCGTGGAAGTTCAACTTAAGGGCTATGGGTGTATGCTCATCTTTCGGATCGACCAAAGAGCATCCCTACGCCATTTCCTCTTTGTTAGCGGCTCCATCAAAGAAAAGCCGCCATCGGTTTTAGGCTCGACTACAGAAGATCCCTTCATCCGGGAATTGGGGTTCGTGCCCGCGGTCCTCATTATCGGGGAAGTTCGCTGTGGTCTGACAATGCTTGACCCTTGATGGCCTTTCTGGTCACATAGCTGATGTCGTACTCTGCAAAGAAGAAAGACCACTTTGCTAGACGCGTCGAGAGAGAAGGCTTATCGAAGATATACTTGATGGGGTCCATTTTCGAGACCAAATTCACAGGGTGGGCTTGCATATAATGCTTCAACTTGCCGACTACCTGCACTGTGTCCCGCATGTGTCTTTTCACATGCGGAGTAATTGAGCTCACTTCCTGCAGCCTTCCTACCGACAAAGTAAATGGCATTCTCTACCCGAGAGTCTTTCTTCTCCCGAGCAAGCATAGCCCCAACTGCCGTATCGGTGACAGGTGAGATAGAGCAAGAGGTTTCGTCTATGTGGGGGCATAGATCGAGGATGTACTAAGTATGCCTTGATTTGGTCAAAGGCATCCTGGCATTCCTCGGTCCATTCTGTATCTACATTCTTCTTTATGAGCTTGAAGATGGGCTCGCACATAGTGGTCAACTGATTGACGAAACGGCTGATGTACTGCAGTTTGCCCATAAAGCTTTTGACTTCTGTCTGAGTTTGAGGTGGCCTCATGTCCATAATGGCTTTGATCTTTCGGGGGTCGACTTCGATACCTCGCTCCGTGACCATATACCCAAGCACTTTTCCCCTTGTCACTCCGAAGGTGCATTTAGCAGGGTTTAGTCTCATGGAATGTTGTCTCAGCCTCTCAAAGAACTTTCGCAGGTCAACAAAGTGTTGTCCGTCCTTGCCTTTGGAGTGGATTATCATGTCGTCTACATAGACCTCAATCTCCTTGTGGATCATGTCATGAAAAAGCGCGGTCGCTGCCCTTTGATAAGTAGCCTCGGCGTTCTTGAGCCCGAATGGCATTACTGTATAGCGGTAAGTTCCCCACGGTGTGGTGAAGGCTGTCTTTTCTTGGTCTTCTTCGGCCATCTTGATATGGTTGTAGCCTACAAAACCATCAACGAAGGATTTGACTTCGTAGTTGGCAGTGGAGTCTACCAGGATGTCTATGTTTGGCAAGGGGTAATCGTCTTTGGGGCTGGCCTTGTTCAGATCCCGGAAATCTACACAGCAGCGCACCTTCCCATTGGCCTTGGTGACGGTCACAATATTGGATAACCATGTCGGATATTCGATGACTCTGATGAATCCTACCCGCAGTAGCTTCTCAATTTCTTCTTTGACCTGTAGAAACCACTCTGGCTTGATTTTCCTCAATTTCTGCTTTACTGGCTTAGCATCAGGTGCTAGAGGGATTCTGTGCTCCACTATTGAACTGTCTAGCCCCGGCATATCCTTGTATGACCATGTAAACACGTCCATATATTCTCCGAGGCATTAACCATTCCGTCCCATTCAACCCCCGGAAGAAGTTTCCAATCTGTGTCTCTTTAGGTTCCTCGACAAGCACTCCAAGTTCACACTTGTCAAAACCTCCTCAGCAGCTTGGGCCCGGTTTTCCTCTTTTTCTGTAACCTGCTTAAATATTTCTTTAATGTATTGTTCGTTTAGTTTGTTTGCATATTGTTCAAATGATTCATTATTAACTGTTGTTAAGTTTTGAGTTAATTTATCATTTGTTAAGTTGGCAATAAGGGGATAATCAGAAAGATCTGTCATTTCATTCAAAGCAAGAGGAAAGATGACATCGATTACATATTCATAATCCTCAGGCGTGAGGCCTTCGGATGACTCAGAGGACTGGAATTCAAAGATTCCTGACTCAACTGACTCTGGACCCTACACTACTTATTGACTCGAGGGTGTTTGACAAGGGTTGGACCGGGATCTCACTCCTTCCCCGCCGTTGCCCTGGGAGTAGCGATCTTGTCGGCATTCTTCGTAAAGTTGGAGACTTCAAACCGATCAAAAACTTGCCCAAAATCATTGATGTGCCGGTACCGTGGAAAGATGGTGAGGGGAGCTAGAGTAGCTTGATGTAGTCTCTGGCGAGCTCGCGTGACAACCGGACTCATTGATCAAGAGTCCGGCTCATCTTATCAATGCACCGCCGATAACTCATTTTCTCTTAATGATCTTGGACACTATGACCTTGTCAGTATAGCCAACAGGAGGGTTGGCCTGGATAATGCTGATGAAGTCTTCTTCAGAAGGGATCTTGATTCTTCTTTGATTGGCCACGTATTCTATGAGTTTTCTGTATTCTGCTTCTAAATCTGCTAACTTCTCATTGAATTTCACGATGGCCACAAATTCAGCACTTTCTGCTTCAAGAGGGTCACTGTCCATATGGGTATCAGGCTGGACTGTGCTTTGAATGATGGGTTCCTTGGCGGGCCCTTTGGCATAACTGACGTAGTAATCAAACTTGCCTGAAGGCTCCCCTAGAGTTCCGACGCTCTTGTCCCCGGCTTCATACCTTTCCTTTAATTTCTGCTGCGTGGACTTCCTCTTCTTCTTCTTTCTTGAAGGAGCGTCTTCATTAATCCATTCTTGATACTTGTATTCCAGACAATCCTCACAGTCGCATACATCATACCAGATATGGGGCTTGGGTTGAACTGGGATGGCCTCTCCGACTACTTGGTCATTACCATTGTTGACTACCACGTTGGCCATTCTTGATACTCTGAACTGACAAGACTGAGGATTCTGGCGAACTGTCTGAGAATTCTGCGCTAACAAGTCGCTGACCCGGTGTTCTCACCCACTTTTTTCTCGTTGAGGGAAAGGGATAGGAGAGGTTTAGACTCGGGGTAGGTGTTTAGGCTGAAGGCTCAAGCAATATGCAAATTAAGAATCTTCCAGTTTACTTAAAACAGTGTCTTTTATTAATTTCTATTTGGTTGGAAAAGGGGATTTGCCCTTCTTTTTCGTAACTACTCTAGATCCTGGATCAGTGGGTTCCGTCACTACGTCTATAAGCCCCTCGTATTCCACCTGTATTTCGACCTCCCAGGTGGATGCTCGGCGAGGGTCCTATAGGGCACGCGGATCCCACCGACCGAGAGAGAAGAACGCTTCTAATGGGTCTAGCGGGTCATAGGAACTTTTAACGCACGAGCGATGCGAATTATAGTCAAGGCAATATCGGGAAAGTCTCGTCTTTCAGCCTTGATAGAATTTCGGCAGAATTTCGCTGGCGCGATTGACGTTTTGACTTTTCGGTAATGTCCGAGAAGATAATAGGCATGGGTCGGGCGGTAAAAGCCGGATGACACAGTGTCACATTGAACTTCGTTGCATATGCCGTGCGTGAGTCAAAATCAAAGTCAATGCCGGGTCAAGATCTTGCCAATTTTTCCTTGTTGGAATTTTGGCAGAGCTTCGCTTGAACGAAAGATCTTTGGATTTTTTTGGCAAAGACTTGGTCTCGACTCTTACGCATTCCGTGCAGGTCAAGGTCAAAGTCAATGTCGGAGTCAAGGTTCTACCAATTTTTCCTTGTCGGAATTTTGGCAGAGTTTTGCTTGTACGAAGGACCTTGACTTCCGTTATGGACAAAGGCTTGACCTTTACGGGGATATGCAACTGGGCTATATGACACGGACTAGACCAAAAACCAACCAAAAGTCACGGTTTTTTGAAACGTGTGACACGGACTGTGCATTGGTCAACACTGGCTGCCATGGGGAGTTTGGGATGATTCCGTGCGCGCCCGGGAGCATTGTAAGGCTGTCCGTGACTGCAGCTGATAAACCATCCCGGGTTTAAAGGGACGTGCGTGCAAAGTGTACAGGATATATAAGGTGCGCGTAGTGTGCGGTCTCCTAAAAATGTTCCTTTTTGAGTTAAAACAGAGATTTTCATAAATGTGTTTTAATGGAATGATTTTTGGGACGGGGGAAATGCAACAGTTAAGCACGTAAATTTTCTGGGAGCCCCGCCGCCTTGGAACCGAATAGCCCCAAGCCGCCAAGGCCGCGTATTAACTTCAATTTTTCCCGGTGGAATTGCCATCGATCCCGTCCTGGTCGAATCCAAGGAGGATTGAGCCGTACGACTGCATGGATCAATTTTCCAGGTTCCACTCCTTTGCTATTTCGGGTTGTTTCCCGTTCAAAGTATGCACAAATCCCAAGATGCAAATGATGCAATGCAAGGCAAAGAAAGCAAGCACGATTCATGGAATCCGCGATGGGAGTCTAATCCGCTCAAAGGGAAAAGCTTTCTTTCTTTTTTTTTCGAAAAGTGATACCGGTACGTGGGATTGTTAAACCACCGTTTATCCCAAGCCCCGGGTTAGGGAGCGATACAGGAAAGGTTAGTGGTTTCCACCTATATACCAGGTATCGTTTATTTTTAAAATAAAAGCTTTTCTCCATTGGGATGTCCCCAGCGGAGTCGCCAAACTGTGAATGTGTGCCCAAATTTTAATTTTTTTGGATTCACGCGAGTTTGAAGACATCCGGTTTAATTTGAAAAACGGAGTCGCCACGCCATTTTGATTTCCTCAAAACATTGAAAAAAAGGTTTTTATGGGTTCGGAGGTTAAGTTACCCCTTGGGAAGAACGGATCGTCGTTCACCCAAGGTGCCTTGCCGTAGCAAGTCTCCCTAGATTCCATTTATCGTGCTTGCTTGCGTGCTTTCTTGTGTGCATGTGTTTGAATAAAATGGAAGGGAATGTCCCAAGTTGTCTTCTGGACGTACAAACCATTTATTGGTTGCCGCTCGGGATTTCTTGGATTTTATGTATTCGGGATTTTGATCCCGTCCTCATCTTGGACTTGTGATCATCGCTTTTTAACCTTGGGACTTGCGTGATCGAGAGAAGGACTCTCTTTTATAATCCAAAATGAGGTTCTTTAGGAAAGGAGTGACCTTAGCCCATCAATCCTACACCTTAAGACGATTGAGCTTATATATATGATTCATGCTCGTCTTAAGTGATAATCGGAGATATAGGGTTCAAGGTTATATCCCTTTCTAAAGAAATTGTGGAACCTTTAATGGAAGAAATGATGTAAAGATAGGATCTTTACACCGGTCCGTTCCAAGGTTGCTAATGGGGATATGGAGGAATGCATGTAAAAATGATATTTTTAGTGAAAAGATGACATTTTGGGTTGCAAAGGATGCATTTGATTTGCAAAGGATGCATTTTTTATGTAAAGAAGTGATCTTTATGCAAAGGATGCATTTTTATGAAGAAATTGATACTTAATATGCAAAGGATGCACTTTTATGTAAAGACATGATTTTTATGCAAAGGATGCATTTTGATGTGGGAAAATAGTATTTAATATGCAAAGGATGCATAAAGATTGTATTTTGAAAGCAAGGGATGCTAACTTTGATGATAAAGCAATGGCTTTTAATGCAAATGATGCATGAAAATGGATTTTATGTGCAAAGGATGCATTTTGAACATAAAGATTGCATTTTCATGGACAAAGGATGCATAAAGATGATATTTTTATTGTAAAAGGGGGTTTTTAGGTGCAAAGGATGCACCTTTGATTCAAATGTTACATTTTTAATAGCAAGTGATGCCTATTTCATGCAAAGGGGGATAGGGGGGTATGATAAAGATATGATCTTTAATGATAACTACCAAATCCCAAGCAAGAAAATGACAATATATGAATGCAATGAGCAATTTAAATCACATAGAGCAAGTAAAATGCAAGGTTAAGGGAGTGAGAGGTTACCAATGGTGATGGCCTCTTCTCCTTTGGGTTGAGCTAGGTGGAAGGACCAACTTTGGGATCTTCAAGGAGGAGGGAGGTGGCTTCTTGGCTTTCTTCTTCTTCCTCTTGGATTTCCAGCAGTGTTTTGGGTGTATTGTGAAGCTGAGTATGGAGTATGGTGTGTGTTTTTTGTCTTTGGTTGCTTTGTTGTTGGTGTGTAAAATGGGAAGAGGAGGGCTCTATTTATAGGCAGTCTGGATATCGCTAATGAGTCCGTGCGGCTAGGAGTCTTCTCCTAATGCAGCCGTACGGCATTATCCACAATGACTCAGCATGTTTCTAGAATCATGCAAGGTGGCAATTCTAGAAGCTTTTTGTAATTAAGAAAAACGTGTTTCTTAATTACTAAGCCTTCCCTTCAGCCCTTAAGAGGTTTGGAACAGTTCCGGAATTGTTCCGGAACTCTAGGAAAGTCCGGGGAATTACCGGGAAATTTACCGGAATTGCCGGGAAAATTAACCGGAAGGCATGAGCCAGATTTGGGTACTTACAATGGGTAGTGACAGAATGAGTAGGATGCATCACCCTAGGTGGATCCTCTGGCACTCTCCGAATGAATGAACCCCGGCCATGCTGAGAGAAGACTCTCTCACCCAAATACATTGTATCTCCCTCCAACGATACCAAAATCCTCTGTACATCAGTGATGGCCCACACACCATGAACCTCATGCTCCAATAGGGTCCACAGATACAAGCCATGCCTCTCAAATTTGAAGTTGTCAAACAAGGCCTGCGCCTCCTCGACAGTCAGGGTCCAATCCTCCCCCTCCTCCTCATCCACTGTGAGGTTGGAGTGACTCCACCTCCTGATATCCAGAAACTGAGGCATCCGATCACTCAGCTCGAACTTATGCAGTGAAAAGACAGCATATCCCCAGATCTATACAAGAAAACAAGAGCAGATTCAGTACAAAGTGCAAATGAAATGTGCAGATAAATGATAAGACAGAATCAGAAAAGTACCTCCCAAGCATAAGAATACCCCTACATGGTATCCTTGGTATGCCTACATGCCTCATACATGGCATGATAGCAGAAAGCTAGACCGGTTAAGCCCCAGTCATAGGTACTCACCAGGTCAAGATCCTCAAGCAGCCCCAAAAGAGCGATGCGAGCCGTGGAGGAATGATTGGCAAAGATGATCTCTTATAGGATGTACCAGAGAGTACCCCCTCACCACTCGGTCCGTGGCTACGTTGGCCTTGTCAGCATAAACCCAGAGCTGATCCCGATGAGACGACAGCTCAACAGCAAATCCCTTAACCCTGTTAGGGACAAAACCAATCAGCCGCCTCCACTCAGCTGAATTTACCGATTTGAAACCCCCGGTCATTGGAAGAGAAACATCGATAAACTCCAACCCAATGATAGCCAGAAAATCGGTTGGGGTCATGGTAGCTTCCCCAAAGTGAAGGTGAACTGTGTGGGTAGTGTCCCACCACCTCTCCCGAATAGCCTGAAGGACTTGAGGAGTCCTCCTCGTTCCACAAATGTTGTCAACAAAAGCATGGAGCCCCGTCTGCACCACCCTAACTCGAACCCCATCCAAGTCCTTGACTTTGTCCAACAAATCCTTGGCGAATTTTGCACTACCCCGGCAGTTCTTAGTCGATCTATACGGCTGCAAAACAAAAGACAGACAAAGAAACAATGTCAGAGGTCATGCATGGCAAAAACTTCAAAGAAATAGAAGAAAAATTTCTTTGGGGCATTTCATCGAACACTTGGCGTGCATACTAGAAAATCATGCCCAAGATTGTATTTGGCTACCCAAATCAATCCCTCCTACAATCCAAGATGTGTAGGGTACTCATACACAGGCAAATACATCAACCAAATCCAACAAAATCATGAAAAACAAAGCATGCATCAACATAGAACCAAGTTCTTGACAAAAGGAGAAAATGACCAATTTGATGAATTGTGGATTCAAAACAAAAGTTTGATGCAATTCAAAGCATGAAATGAGTTCGAGAAAGAGATTATTACCGAGCACTCGCGAATAGCATGTGAAATATGCGTAGGACGATCAAAAGTGAGGTCGTCACGGGGATAATCCTTCCCAAGCAAATGATTGCCAAATGGTGAACTTTTCCTTTCTTGAGCCATTGATTAATGAAGAAGGGGGAGATGAAAAGTTGATTAGAAAGAGAAATCAACAAGGAAATCACAGAAATCAGAGAAAAAATGCCTTTGGTTCAAACTTGAAGAAAGAGTTTGAAAATAGGAGTGTTTGAAATGAAGGCTGCTGCTGGTTTTTATTGCCTCGACAGACATTGTTTCGTGCGATACTACTTGTCCCGCGCGAGACAAACCAACTGGAAAAGTACAAAATTGTCCCCAACAATAAGCGTCTGCGCAATGTCAAAATTCAAAATTTTGACACATTTACCCTTGAAAGTGATACCCTAGCAAGGAAACATGAAAAAATCGGTACCGCAAGTCGCGGAACGAGCCGAACGTGACGTACGCATGACTGTCCGATACTACTTCAAGTCGCCCAAAATGATTGATCCAAAGATCAACTCATCCCGCATAATTCGGAACCTAGATAGGCAAATTATCTCTTAGTTGGTCGAAGACAGTAAACCACTCCATCAAAAGCCCGATTCAGCGCCTCAACAGGTGAATCATCATGAAAATCCCGATTCTGAGCCCCAACAGGTGAATTGTCAACAAAAAAATCCCGATTCAGTGACTCGACAGGTGAATCGTCATCAAAGCCCGATTCAACGCCTCGAAAGGTGAATCGTCATCAAAAGCCCGATTCAGCGCCCTGACAGGTGAATTGTCATCCCCATCAAAAGCCCGATTCGGAACCCTGACAGGCGAATTGTCACAAAATCAATAGAATGCGAAGGACCAGACAGGTAAACCTTTGTTTTCTAACATCATTTCCCCGCAGGTTCGGAGCCAAGACTGGCGAATCTTCAGACGGACATGTATATTCATAATTGGTTCTTGATTTGATTTCTCAGTATGAATTTTCCTGTTCAAAAATAAAAGTCTCTTCGATTTTCAAAATGATTTTCAAAATACCTAAAGCAGCCTTTTTGTGTTTTGGAGTCGAACTACATTTTGGTCTGCTTCTCCGATAGAGATACGTAGGAAGCCGTGTGGCTCGACCATCCCGATGTCCAGAATGATGTTTTTTCTATCGACGACATTACTTCTTCCATAAGACTTGTCGCCGAGGGGCTCTATAGACACCCCATTCTGAACCCATCGTGGCAGAGTTATACCACTCTAAGTCTCGCCTTTGGTTTTGGAGTAGAAATCTACCATTTCGTCATGTTTCGTTAAGTTTTGACTAACGATCGTTAGTTTGGACTAAACTGCATACGAGATAAAAAGGAGAGGACAGAATTGTCTTTAATCAGCCTTGTCCCGTTCGAGACATGGCTTGTCTCGCACGAGACTAGCCTTCTGCAGGATATGCAGAATTAGTTCCCTTGTCGATTTCAACCTCTTTTCTTGATAAATATCATCCAATCCGGATTTCTACTGATCTTAGAATTCTGGAAGCTTCCTTGGAGGAATCCCAATCCACCTTGGTCTTCTCAAACCCCTATAAATACTTGATAACTTTCGGTAATTCAGAGGTTCTAACTCCCGATCAAAATACACAATTTGTTAATTTCTCTCCCTGAAAGATTCCTACAAATCACACCCTAAAACACCTAAAGTTCATTTATCAACCTTGTTGATCAACCAACATCGAGACTCAAGTCTAGGATCGAGGCGAAACTCTATCTGAATCACTTCTCAAAACTCGAAGATAATCTTCCTTTATTTTTTACTTATTCTAATTGATTGTTAGAGTGGTATATAATATCGAATCTAGGATCGGCCTAGAGCCTTTCAAATCATGGAGACGGTCTCGAAGCAATCGATCCGACATTCTTTTTAATCTAATTAAATGGATATTTTCTTTGTTTCTTTGTTTAAATGATTCTTCTTTGAAAACCCCTCTTTAGCAAGACCGATCTTCGGATTGGGTGGATGCGGTGTTCCTTGACCTTCTAAATCCATCAATTAAGCCCCGAACCCAAATCTTTTAAAAAATAGTTTTTCTATATTCCATAATAATATAGGTGGCGACTCAAAATAAAACGAAAGGAAGGCGGGATTCCGCGCATTGCTACATCAACCTGTGACTGAGGTCCCCTTAAATCCCCCGACGTCGATGACAAGGATGACCTGCTGCTAGTCAGACTGAAAGGAATGCTGTCCAAGAGGGCACATGCACATCTCTACCATTGGTTGATCTCAAAACTCTTCTGTACCGCCAGATGGACACTCTGCAACGCATTTACGAAACACTAAATGCCTCGCTACAGTTAGATCCGGATCATTCTTTAGCTGAATTCATTAAACCTACCAGGATTGGAAATTCCCTTGGGGGGAAAGTAGCTTTGATGGGCGTGATAGTTAAGGGAATAGAGAAAATCTTACCCCTGTCTAAAATCCCCCACATCGCTACACTGTTGGTAGATCCAAGAAAATTCCCGTCTAGGACGTTTACCCATGTCATAGGGCTCCTGGACACGAGAATGCCCGTAATGGAAGAGACTTGAGGGACCAATTGAATAATCAAATTGACCAGGAGGTCAGCAGACTTAAGAGCAAGGCTCAGTCAGGCTAGGCAAAAGAATGCACCCCGTCGAAATCCCTCTCCTTGACCTAGGACCCCTCCTTGTCCTAAGAGTCCTCCTTGGCACAGGAGTCCTCCTCGTCACAGGAATCCTCCCTGTCCAGAGATAACTCCTAGGAGGAACAGAACCCCTCCTCGTCATTCCAGACCAATGAATGACAGGGCACCATCTGGACATGGAGATAATCACCAGCAACATGAGGAGTAAAGTCGGGTAAATGGACACAGAGAAAAGGAAATGAACCATCACAGTTCCCACTGTAGCACATGAATAGATGTCAGGGAGATTCTCCTCTTGAAAAAGACAATTGGTGAGATGGAGATGGGAGGAAGGAAGCTGAGGAGGAGGATACTAGTGCCACTCATACCTTCTCCCAATGGATTATTGATCAACCTCCCAATCCATCTTTTAAGATCCCTAGCTTTGAAAAGTATGGAAAGACCACGGATGCACGAGACCAAGTGCAGAGTTATGAATCCACCATGGCCCTCCTCACCAAGGTAGATGACATTATTTGCAAGGCTTTTGCATGTACCTTCTCCGGAACAGCTTTGTCATGGTTCCGTGAGCAGAAGAAAAGAAGCATAGATAGCTGGAAAATTATGAGGAGGAGGTTCCTGGATCATTTTGCAACAGCTGGAAGGAGAAAAAAGAGATTGACAGATCTTGCCAACATTGAGCAAGGGAAAAATGAAACCACCCTAAGTTATTATAACCGATTTAGAGCCATAGCTGACCAGGTGGAGGAAAGCCTTACTGACCAGGAGGTGATTTTCTGCTTCAACTCCGGTCTAAGATCCGGAAAATTGATATATGAACTTTCTTCTAGGGAGCCAAAAACAAAATCTGATTTGTACAATGTGGTCTATGCTATAGCCATGGCAGAAGAAAAGAGCAATAAGAGATCTGAGAAAATGGAAACGGTTGCGACTGGTACCAACCAGGTTTCCAATGGAAGTAATTACAAAGGAAAAGGATAGGACTCGGGCTACAGAAAAAGCCGAGGTGTTCACCCCGCTCACTAAACCTATCACGGACATCATGCAATTGGTAAACCTACTAGATCCCCGACCACTAAGTGATATGTCAAAACATGTCCGGGACAACTCTAATCATTGTGCCTTCCACAAGGACCACAGACATGATACAGAGAATTGCATCTCCCTTAAAAGGATGATCCAAAGGTGGGTTGATGAAGTAAAACTTGACTGCTACGTTCTGAGAAAAGATAACAAGCGAGGAAGAGATGACGATGATAGAGAGGAAAGAGAGGACATACCTCTTTGAGCAAAGCTCCACGTCATAAGGGAGGAGGCAGTCTCAAACAAAAAATTGAATGATCAAATACATGAATGAAGTAAAGTTTACCACATCCCCGCTTGGGTCCATAAAGAGGAGGAAGTCATTAGCTTCTCCCTAAATGAGCTGGCTGAGAGTAGGGCAGTGTAGCGATGCGCGAAATCCCTCCTTCCTTTCGTTTTTATTTTGAGTCACCACCTATATTATTATGGAAATATAGAAAAACCATTTTTTAAAAGATTTGGGTTTGGGGCTTAAGTGATAGATTTGGAAGGTCAAGGAGCACCACATACACCCAATCCAAAGATCGGTCTTGCAAAAGGGGGGTTTTCAAAGAAGAATCATTTTAACAAAGAAATAAAGAAAATATCCATTTAATTAGATTAAACAAAATGTCGGATCGATTGCATCGAGACCGTCTCCATGATTTGGAGAGGCTCTAGGCCGATCCTAGATTCGATATTCTATACCACTCTAACAATCAATTAGAAATAAGTAAAAAAATGAAGGAAGATTACCTTCGAGTTTCGAGAAGTGATTCGGACACAGTTTTGCCTCGATCCTAGACTTGATTCTCGATGTTCGTTGATCAACAAGGTTGATAAACAAACTTTAGGTGTTTTAGGGAGTGATTAGTAGGAATATTTCAGGGAGAGAAATGAACAAAGTATGTATTTTTGATCGGGAGTCAGGGCCTCTGAAATACTGAAAGTCATCAAGTATTTATAGGATTTTTAGGAGACCAAGGTGGGTTGGGATTCCTCCAAGGAAGCATCCAGAATTCTACGATTAGTAGAAATCCAGATTGGAGAAGTTTTATCAAGAAAAGAGGTTGAAATCAGCAAGGGAACTGATTCTGCACATCCTGCAGAAGGCTAGTCTCGCGCGAGACACGCTTTGTCTCGTACGGGACAAGGCTGATCAAAGGCAATTTTGTCCTCCCCTCGTTATCTCGCATGAAGTTTAGTCCAAACTAACAATCGTTAGTCAAAACTTAACGAAACATGAAGAAATGGTGGATTTCTACTCCAAAACCAAAGGCGAGACTTAGAGTGGTATAACTCTGCCACGATAGGTTCAGAATGGGGTGTCTACAAAACCCCTCAGTGACAAGTCTTATGAAAGAAGTCATGTCGTCGATAGAAAAGACATCATTCTGGACATCGGGATGGTCGAGCTGCACGACTTCCTACGTATCTCTATTGGAGAATCAGACCATAACGTAGTTTGACTCCAAAATACGAAAAGGCTGCTTTAGGTATTTTGAAAATCATTTTGAAAATTGAAGAGATTTTATATTTTGAAAAGGCAAATTCATACTAAGGAATCAAATCAAGACCCAATTCTGAATATACCTGTCTGTCTGAAGATTCGTCTGTCTTGGCTGCGAACCTACGAGGAAATGATGTTAGAAAACAAATGTTTGCATGTCCGGTCCTTCGCATCCTGTTGATTTTGTGACAATTCGCCTGTCGAGGCTCTGAATCGGACTTTTACTGGGGATGATGATTCACCTATCAGGGCGCTGAATCGGGTTTTTGATGACGATTCACCTGCCGAGGCACTGAATCGGGCTTTTGTGTTGAGGATTCACCTGTCGAGGCACTGAATCAGGCTTTTCATGACGATTCACATGTTGAGGCACTAAATCGAGCTTTTAATGATGATTCACCTGTCGGAGCACTGAATCGGGGGGGGGGGGGGTTGGGTGACGATTCACCTATCGGGCTCTGAATCGGGCTTTTGATGGAGTGGTTTACTGTCTTCGACCATCCAAGGGATAATTTGCCTATCTGGGTTTCGAATTATGCAGGATGAGTTGATCATTGGATCAATCATTTCGGGCGACTTGACGTCGTATCGGGCAATCATGCATACGCCACGCTCGGCTCGTTCCATGACTTTCGGTACCGATTTTTTCATGTTTCCTTGCTAGGGTATCACTTTCAAGGGTTAATGTGTCAAAATTTTTAATTTTGACATTGCGCAGACGCTTATTATCGGGGACAATTTTGTACTTTTTCAGTAGGCTTGTCTCACGCGGGACAACTAGTATCGCACGGGACAATGCCTGTCGAGGCCATAAAACAGCAGCAGCCTGCTCATTTCAAAAACATTCCATTTCAAACTCTCTCTGAAAGTCCGAGCCAAGGGCATTTTATCTGAGATTTCTGTGAGTTCTTTGTTGATTTCTCTTCCCAATCAACCTTTCATTCTTTCCTACTTCCATTATTAATGGCTCAAGAAAGGAATAATTCTACTTTTTGTAGTCATTTACTTGGGAAAGACTATCACGGCGATGACCTTACGTTTGATCGTTCTACGCACATTTCCCATGCTATCCGCGAGGGTTTGGTAAGAATCTATTTCTCGATCTCACTTCATGCTTTGTATTGCATCGAATCAATTATTTTGAATTACCCAATTTATCAAATTTGTCATTTTCTTCATTTGTCTAGAACTTGGTTCTATGTTGATGCATGCTTTACTTTTCATGCTTTTATTGGATATTGTTGATGTGTTTGCACATGTATACATTCCCTACACATCTTGGATTGTAGGAGGGATTGATTTGGGTAGCCAAACGCATCCTTGAACATGATTTTTGAGTATGCATGCCAAGTGTTCGATGAAATGACCCAATAAAAACTTTCTTCTATTCTCTTGGAATTTTTGCTATGGATGATTTCTAACACTGTTTCTTTGTCTTTCTTTTGTTTGAAGCCATATAGGTCAACCAAAAACTACCGCGGAAGCACAAAGTTTGCCAACACTTTATGGGACAAAGTCAAGGCTTTGGACGGAGTCCGAGCTCGGGTAGTGCAGACGGGGCTCCATACTTTTGTTGACAACATCTGTGGGATGAGGCGGACATCTCAAGTCCTCCAAGACATTAGGGAGAGATGGTGAGACACTACCCACATCGTACATTTGCACTTCGGGGAAGCTACCATGACCCCGACTGACTTTCAGGCCATCACTGGGCTGGAATTTACTGATATTGCTCTTTCGAAGACTGGGGGTTTCAAACCGGTGAGTCCAGCTGAGTGAGGGCGGTTGATTGGTTTTGTCCCTAGCAAAATCAAGGGATTTGCTGTTGAGTTGTTGCCTCTTCGTGACCAGCTCTGTATTGGGTTTTATGGGTCCATGCACAGCGGAATAAGCATATAAATAGCACAAAATCCAAAGCCCTAAGATCCGTTCTATACGATTAAATTGAATTCCTATGGGATAGAATTTACCAACCTTTATTGCTTTCCGGTCTTGAGCTATCGAACAATTTATCAGTGTGATTTTGAATCACAATCTTCGATCTTCAAAACCTTTGAACCTTCATATTGCTTTGGACAATTTGAACTCTAGGCCTTGATCGTCGTACGAGCGAAGACCCTCTAGTAGTATCCACACGTTAGAATGAACCAAGAACAGTTCTTGAGAATTGCTAGATTCTTAAACCTATGGAAGAAATATTGAGAAACTTTTTGGTGATTTTGTCTCTTGAAAATTCGGCTCTTTTTCGGCTGTTTACAGACTCATATTTATACTACATTAGTATTAGAGTTTGTACCCTAATCAAATTAGGAAACAAGTGTAAACCGCCTCTGTGGCAAGTTGTGACGCGCTACAGAACATGCCAGATGGCCAGTTGTGTCGCACTACAGAACATGCCAGATGGCCAGTTGTGTCGCGCTACAGAACAAGCCATATCAGGAACTCTCAATCATTTCTTCCTTTGGTTTAACCAATTCATTCTAGATGTGTGTAACCCAATAGGATTATATTATGTTGGCAATGAGCTCGATCATATCGATCCTCATAAGACATAAGCGGACTCTAGCAAGCCATTATATCTACCCAAATAATATAACGTAGGAGTTCACGTTTCCAATGGTACACTTCCATTTCTCCCTTTGTCTCACGATGTTATATTAAACATAAGTCATGGTCCACGTCAACTTGTATCTGTTCAATGCTTTCTCGATCTTGAGTATAATGATAATCCAATTACATTGGGGTGTGGCCACACACTTTCCATCATTATCACTCATCGAGGGGACCAAGCAAAACATCTCTCTTTCAAGGGACAAATTCCATCTTGACTTATCATCCTTCCCATCATGAATCCGATCATGCCAAAGATAGCCTTTATAAATATCGTGTTAAGATATCGTTTGACTAAAATCAACATGACATTCATCATATGTAAGGTCATGATAATCTCAGGTCTAGGGACTAAATGAAGTGACCATATGAGATTTAATTATGACATTTGACCATGACATAAATCTCATACGGGTCAAGTCCAGTCACTTGTTCTCTAACAAGTACGCATAATTTCAATGTGCATCCCTATGCATATAATCATCATATGATTATCTATTGACAATTATACTGATTATTTTCTTAATAATCAGGGACGGAGATTATTACAACAAATATGCAAACTATATAATAATCAAATAATAAACTTAAACGATAAAGATGATACATAACGGTTTTCAGTTAAACATAACTAAAGTCTAGGGCATTACACCAACACTCTGGGCCTACGCTGACAAGGCCAACGTGGAGACGGACCGATTGGTGAAGGGTGCTCTCTGGTACATCCTATCAGAGACCATCTTTGCTAACCATTCCTCCACGGCTCTCATTGCTCTTTTGGGGATGCTAGAGGATCTTGACCTGGTGAGCAACTATGATTGGGGCTCAGCCGGTCCCGCTTTCTGATATCATGCCATGGATGAGGCATGTAGGCATACCAAGGATACCATGTTGGGGTATTCCTATGCTTGGGAGGTATATTTTTGACTTTCCTTGTTGCTTATCTGCACATTTTGTCTGCCCTTTGTACTGAATCTGTTCTATTTTCTTGTACAGATATGGGGGTATGATGTGTTTTCACTGCATAAGTTTGAGCTGAGTGAGCAGCTGCCTCAGTTCCCGAATATCAAGAGGTGCATCACCATGGTTCAGTGGGAAGCCATGGCTGCCATTTTGCTCCAAAAGGATTTCAATTGGTGTTCATTTATCTACAGAATAATTCTTGTGGCCTTCAATAAATTTTAGAAGGAGAAACCATTGGCTAGAGCAAACAAGGCTAGGCCATGCCATTATCTGCTTATCAGTAGGATTCTGAAAAGAATTCCTGCTATCTTTGCCATCTCAGCCGGCCAGCCTTCTTATCCAAAAACCTTTGTCAAAGAATTTGACAAGGTTGATCAGGCAAGAATTGTAAGAGAAGCTAAATCGATGGTTGCTAATGCTGCCGCAACCGCCCCAGCCCCAACCGATGCTGAATTTGTCAAGAAGAAGAGAGCACCTAAGCCAAATATTATGAAATCAGAAACCGATACGCCTGAGCCTTCTAAACCGATTACCTCTTCACCGGCTAAGAGAAAGTCTACTAATGAACCCCAACCAATCTCCAGCCGACCAAGAAAAACTGCCAGGAAATCAGCCAAGCCTCAAACTCCTCCTACCTCAAAATCCAAACCGATTCAGAAAACTCCAGCTCAGCTAGCCAAGGAAAATTGTGAGAGAAAGAAAAGAATTGAAACCGATCTAACTACCTTCATCCCTTTCATTCCAAAATGGCGATTCAGCCATGACTTTCTAACCGATGACATTCCTATTACCGGTCATGCCTCTAACCCTTCATACGTAAGATGCCAACCAATAAGAAACCCTTCATTCCACATCTTTTACAACAACCCTTGGGCAGTCAATGTCACGACCTTAAACCTAGGCATTATTTGGTATATGCTTGAATTCGTATTTATGACGTGCGTTGCTTTTAATTTATATGCTTCGCATTTTGTTGTGGTAATTATGTGGTAGTTTAACATTTTAATAACTTATTTGATATTTAAGTATGTTAATAAATTAAATATAATTCTTTAATGTATAAATGAAAATATTAGGAGTGTGTAGTGAATTAGTAAATTTGAAATTTAATTATAGACTTATAATAGACCATGAGGTGCTTAAGTGTAAAGGTGGGATCTTAAGTCATCTAATTTTAGTAACTAAATGGTTGGAGGAGCCTAGGTGTAATTAGTCCATGTTTATCCTTGTTTGTGGTTAATTGAGGAAGCTTCATTTTTATTTAACAAAAATCAACCCCAGCCAAGTTCATCCCTTTGTTCTAAGAAAACATTCCAAAACCTAGTTTTTTGTTTTAAAAATCCTCCATAAATTCAAGAAAAATCCGTTCTTCGATACGTTCATTTCTAAATGTTCGGGAGGAAAAGGAGAGCATTTTCATCCGAATAAAAGTTGAAGTTTGTCATTTCATTTTTTAGGTAAGTTATTATATTTTCCCTTCAATGCATGCTCATTTGATGATTGAAGTTAGATTTATGGAATATATATGTTGCATGGATCATTTGACTGCTTTCTTTGAGTATAAAATGGTCTTTGGTTGAATTTTAATGGTTTGAGGTAAATTTGGTTAAGTTGAACTGAAAGTTAGGTTTTGGTATTGTTGTTTGAGTTGGAAAATTTGGTATATAAATGTTTTAAGAGGCTGCTGATGTTTCAGCCAAAAAGCTGATTTTTAGTGAAGGGCACGACTCATGCCCCTGGTCACGAGTCGTCCCCCTTCAGCCAGTCGTGATACGAGCCGTGCACTTTTGTGCACTCGTGTTGGTTTCTTGGGCACGAGTCGTACCATAGGGCACGAGTCGTGCCCTGCCCTATTTTGTTGCATCATTTTCCAAGCAATGTAAGGCTAACTACCTATCATATAATTTAACCAATTGAAAACTATAATCCAAGTACAACATATGAGCTACAAAAGGATGTCTTTACATACCAATTTTGATATTTTGAAGGTTGTTAAATACTTGGTTAAAGTAGGTTTGAATACTTGAATTCCATGAAACCTAATTTGCTCTATATCCTTATATGGTTGATGATAGATCCTTGAATTGTTATAGAAAGTGTGTAGACCTTATGTGTTGCACATTATGGAATTGTTTGACATATTTATGGTGTGCTTGATAGGGTTCCCTACTTTGGAATCCTACTTTAAAATGAATTGGTTCAAGGATTGTTTAGCCGTTGTGCTACTTATGATTGATACTTGTTATCATCTTGTTATGATATAATTGGTATGGTTCCCTACTTTTGAATCATATATTGGTTTTTTAAAGCAAGTATTTATTACTGTGCTTTTAATTAAAGTCCAGCTGTTACTTGATTGTTTGGGCAGTAGTATAGGATTATAATGGCACCCGAGTCGAGTTCATTATAATCCATACACTGGGTCCCTTTTCCCTTCCATTGGCCATGGTTTGGGTAGTGGGCTAGCTCCCCTTTTTGGGTGAGGTCTAGTTTCACTTTGGGGTATGACTTTGTGTCATTTTCACCCATATTGTTGATATTGTTATTGGGTTCCGGAACCGCTTCTTCAGCTGTTGATGCTGCTCAGATTGATATATCCTTTTGGGATTAAACCTTGGCTCAGTATCCTTCTAAGTGTTACATTATTGTACTTATGTGTTATTTTATATATTCTTCTTTGTGTTGACAATATTGTGATATATATATGAGGATTTTGATGTTAAATGCTTTCATAATGTGATTGCATATCATATTGCTGCATATATAATAGCTTGCTGAGATTTATCTCACCCCGTCCTTTTATTGCTTTCTTAGATAGGGGTGAGCCAGGGCATAGGCCACGTTGAGCACGGAGAGGACGCTGAGTTGGGTTTAAATTTGGGGAAAGGTATTTTGTTGTTGGTTGCATTATGTAAATGTAGAACCAAGGGGTAGTATACCCGAGATTTGAGATGTATGTCACCATTTTGAAACACTAAGGGATTATAATTATTGTATATTTTGGAACTATGTTCCTTGGTTTGTAAGGTTTTGTGTTTTAAGTTTAAGTAAAATGTATTTATCTTTAATGGTATGTTTATGAAAGTTTCTTTAAGTTAAACAGGTTTTATATATCAAAAGTTTTTGAAATGGCATTTCGAAAGTTGTTTTTTAAAGGCGTCTTCCGAGCGTGTCCCGGGCGTGGGGCTGAGTAGGACCACTGTTCGGAGCGCGTCAGTCAATCCTTAATCTACTCCATCACCCAACTGGGTTTATTCCATTGACCACTTGCCTCTATTCATCAGGAAACTGTTGCAATTCCACAAGATCAACAAAGCTTTAGTTCCTGTAGGAAACATTCATGACTACATTGATTATGGCAACAGCCATGAAGATAAGGGTATTTACTTCAGTAGACCCTACATATTAAGGGAATTTGATGCCTCCCTATCCAGACTCAGCCTCATCAGATTATACAACAGTTACTTTGATCAGCTTCCACTACTCTGGAATGTTGTTTATTTGCCTCAGGACCAGTTATGGCAAGATATGATGGTTCAATTTGTATGGGCTGACTTTGCCATTTTCTATGGAACCCGAGATACTTTGATAGAATCTGACCCTTATCAGTTGGGCAGATATGAGCTAGATGAAGACATCCTCCCAAATTTTGACTCTGAAACAATTGCCCTGGGTCCAAGAAAGAATCAGTTGATCAGAAATGTGTTGGACGTGCTTCAAAACATGGTGGAGATTGAAAATGAACTCAAGGCTGCAGGAAACATAGCCTTAGCTGACTTCTTCTCATCGGTTCCATCAAACAAAACAACGTGGACCTCTGTGACCGATGAAGAGATTGATGAATTGTTTAGAGATAATGGAGAAGAGGAAGCTCAGGATGAAGAGGAGACTGATGACAATGATCGGTTAAGCTCCAGCTCAAGTTCCAACTCTAGCTCTGATGGTGACCGGTCAAAGAGAATGGGTTTTGTAACTCCAAAATCGATGGAAACCTTAGGAGTTTAGGAGGAGGCGTAACCGAGACTTCACCGGTTATGACTTTGGGAGGAGGCAATGTTGTTGCAACTGATTCCTCAACCGTTGGATTTACTGAACCGGTTGAGGAAGAGGACTCTGTACAAGCTGACGCTGCTGATGATAAGGATTTATAGAAGGCTATGACAACTAGTCTGGTTGATATTGAATTGGACTGACAACGATCAAGAGCTGAGGAAATGGCTACTCAGCAAGCCATTCAAGCTTCTATCTTGGATAGTCAGGCCAGTACAATCCAAGCTTCTATTTTGAAAGAAAAACCACCGGTTGAAGAGGAGCCTTTGTTTATGTTTAAGGCTGATTTGCCTTCATCAGACCTTCTTGAAAGCTTTCTTGAAGATGAAGAAGAAATTGAGTTCAAAGTTGTTAATTCCTTTGACTTTAACCCTTTTGATGCTGCTCATCCTCCGGCTAGCTTTGACTTTACTCATGATCAGAAGGACCTAATATCTACGCTCAATTATTTTACAACAAAAGCCTCAATCCCCCGATTACCAAATGGGATGCTTTTCTTTTAGTCCCATGAGAAGATTATCAGCCGGTCCCAATGCCTGCTCCTTTAAATAAATCTGATCCCTCTTGTGAATCCAGTGTTGATGTAGCCCCAATTATCCTTTGGTAGAAAAGAAGATCTGCATCGGCCAAAAATGCAAAAGTTATACCTAGCAAAACAGACCAGCAGCTGATCTCTAACTTTCCGGTTAAGCAGAAGCCTATCTATAATCCTCTGAGAAGATATCAGCCAAGAGATCTCCATATTGGCGGTCAACCTGTTCACCGGTTACCCCGACCGGTTGAATGCTCTCTATCAACCGATAGCTTATTCATCAAGTATTTATCTTTGAATAACCGGATGACCAAGGTATTGGACCTGAAAATCTTGAACTGGTCATTTGAGGTGACCAAGTTAGTAGGACTTATGCTTCAAGTGCCCAGGCTGTCGGCTAAAAAGGATGATGGGAAGTTCAAGCCTCAAAGCAACATTTGTCATGCCTTCCTTCTCATAAATCTTTTGAGGATGCTTCACTTGATAAGGTTAAGGCAGAAAGCCATATCTCGTGCTCCCTTAGCTTCTAAGTTGATAGTATTAGCTTTTGAAGAGGCACCCATTATTGAATGTGCAATTAATGGGTTTATGGCTCTGGTCTCTTATAATTCATATTCAACTGACGAGGAAATTGTAATCCCTTCAACCGGCCAAGCTACCCCTCCAACCAATCCTTCATCTCCATCAGTTCCTGTTCAAGTTCAAGTTCAGGTCGATGCTCCTGTTGCTCCTTCAACCGACCAAGCTGCAATTCCAGTTGACTCCTCAACCCCAACCGATGATTCCTCATCTTCTGATCTTATACCCTCTCCTTCATCCGATGCTGCTCAACCGGCTACTGCTGAAGATCTTGCTAGACCTATTATTGTTCGTGATTTATGTGATCTCTATGATGCCCTGATAGCTGGGATGGTTAAGTCCAATCAGGAGGAGGAAGATAGGAGATTGGATAGAATGGAACTTGGTTATGCCAAAGACTTGGCCAAATATGTAGCTAATCTGCTTGATAAAGATGCCACTATAACCGATCTAGCCACCAAGCTCAATGATTCCACTCATACAAATCAGGAATTATTGAATCAACTTACAGCAGTTCAAGCCGACCTGAAGCTAGCAACCGATGAACTAAAGAAGACAAACCTCAAGCTCAAAGAAGCCGAACAAAAGCTAGTTGATCAAGCTACTCAATTTAGAAAGACAAACACTGAGCGGATTAAACTTAAAGCTGAAAATGAGCTGTTGAAGAAGTTGCTATCCGATCAATCAGAGAAGTCAGCAAAGAAGAAGAGGAAGAGAGATGATAAGAAAGAAAAGGAAGCGGCCAAGAAAGCAAAATCTGAACCGGCTATCTGCATTTCCTTTATATGCTTTGCTTTCTGTATTTCCTTTATATTTTTTTAAACCGGTTGCTGCTACTTTCAATCAATGAGATTTTCTTGACCCTTACCTTGTTCATTTAAATGCTTTGCTTTCTGTATTTCCTTTATATTTTTTAATGACTTCACTGCTACTAACCGACTCCAATTTGCAGGTTGTATCATTCATCCATTTCCTTTTATCTTTTATTTTTTTTAAGCTCTCTTTTTGTAAACTTTCCAAGGTTACATCAAGTTGTCACTTGACTTAGGGATTGACATAATTAAAAGATAAACTCTTTGATCATTCTATTACTAAGTTAAGATAGATGTTAACCTAGGATGATTGGACTTAAGCAATTAGGAGGAGATTGTTAGACAAATATATGTATAGATTTAGAATTGCTTAACCCAAATCATATAAGCATTATTGAGGACTGAAATTACCCGGATCACGAGGGCTACGAGCGGTTTTAGATTTCACGAAAAAGAGAGTCGCCACGCCGTTTTGTATTATGAGCCAAAACTTTGAAAAAGGCTGTTTGAAAAGGAGGTCATTTTGATTAGGAGCTAAAACTTAGGAAAAGACTGTATTGACGAGTCTTTCTACCTTTCTCGAAATTCGCGCATGTGTGTGTGTTCGTGTTACTTTTGAAAATGAGTTTAAGTGACAAACTTTGGTTTTGAAAAGGGAGTTTGAATGACAAACTTTGATATTTTGAAAAGGGGTTTGAAAAGGAGTTTGAAAAAGAGTTTGAATGACAAACTTTGATTTTTAATTGGGCATTATAACGTTACCCTTTTTTTTATGAAAATGATGGCAAAGAGGAGACGATCGAAAAGTCAAATTCGTGACTTGGACGTTTAAAAGTAAATACTATCAACGGATTGAAATAGCAGTATCAACGAACCAAACGGTTCGGACGGTAAAGAGCATAATGTAAATGACAATATCAACGGATCAAACGATCCAGATGGTAAATAGCGATCAACGAACCAAACGGTTCAGACGGTAGAAATGACGATCGACGAACCAAACGGTTCGGACGGTAAAAGACGTAATAGATAAAAATGGGTCAAGATCTCCATTTTAACCCTAAATCACATTTATCGAAGGAGAAAAGTGATAGAGTGAGGATCACTTCGAGACCCGTAGACAGCGTTTTGTCTACATTTTGAAGATTTTGATCGGATCAGATATAGCGTAGGACGCATAAAAAGAGATGAAATGGGAGATTGAGAGTGAGAGTGTTACCAATGGCTAGGTTTTGACTCTTTTACTCGGGAGATCGTATACGGGATACGGAATGGTGTTTGATAGGTGTTTAGGTTGTGTTTGGATTGTGTTTGGCTTGAAAAATGTTGTTTTCATGCAAATCGAGGTGTTTCCGGGGCTTACGGAGGGGTTTGAGGCTTTGGAACCGAGGTGAATGGGCAGGAGGGTTAAAAAAACTTCACCATTTACTGAATGGGAAGGGCTATATTTATAGGCTGTCAAACTGAAGAACAGGCCGTCCGGCCAGATCTTCAAGTTTGATGGCTTTTTGGGTATTTAGAAACTTTGATTGACTGATTGGCGATCATGAAGAACAGGACGGACGGCCAATCCTTCAATTTGAGGGTATTTTGGTCTTTTCCAGCCTTGGATTGGATTGATGTGACTTGAGGGCTTGTGCATGTGTGCCATGTAGTCATGCAATAGAGCTCCTGAGGAGGAATATGGTTGAGGTTGGAAAACCGTTGACATTTATTGCAGCTTCTGACGAACTGGATGTAGTCTGTTTCCATTGATATGCAGTAATAGCCCATATGGAGGATGATCTGCGTCAATTCTCGGGCATTCATGTGTGGATCGCAGGCTCCGTTGTGAATTTTGTTCATCAATTCGCCAGCTTTTTCTTTGCTTACACACCGAAGGAGTGGTCCTTGATGATGCTTCTTGTATAACATACCCCCCAGTATGATAAAGCGGGATGCTAGGCACTTTAGAGCCATCATGCTTTTGGCCTTGATGCCCTCTTTGTAGTTTTCGTCTTCATTTGTGAAAGAGGTTTCTCCATTTTTGAGGTACTGGTATACTTGGCTGTACCAGGGTTCGTCGATCGATTCATGTTCAACTTCGATCTCACAACAGTAGGCTGGGATTTCCCGTTTCCCTACTCTGAATGGCTTTACTTATTTCCGCTTGGGAATTTCAACAAGAAAGGCTAGAGTGGCCAAGGCATCGGCGAAGCGGTTCCTGTCTCTCGGCAAGTAGTGGAAAGAGATTTCTTTGAATTGAGCGATGAGGTCTTCCATGTATGCATGGTACTTCTGGAGGCTAGGGTCTATTGTCTTCCATCTGTTGGATACTTGATTGATGATCAGTGCCGAGTCTCCATACACTTCCAATTCTTTGATGTTGCGTTCAAGAGCGGCTTCAAAACCGGCTACGCATGCTTCATATTCTGCCGCATTGTTGGTTGCTTCAAAATTCAACTTTATAACTATGGGGGTGTGCTCGTCTTTTGGATTGACCGGGAGCATTCCAATACCATTTCCCTTTTTGTTGGCTGTCCCATCGAAGAAGAGTTGCCAACGGTTTTCACTGTCGAGCGAAAAGATTCCATCATCGGGAAACTGTGGATCAGGACCCTTGAGTTCACTGCTTGGGAAGTCTGCCAGTTGATCTGCCATTACTCGACCCTTCATTGATTTTTTGGTCATGTATTTGATGTAAAACTCAGCCAAGAAGAATGACCACTTGGCTAGTCTCATTGATAATGATGGTTTATCGAAGAGATATTTGACATGGTCCATCTTGGAGACCAGGAGTACTAAATGGGAATGCATGTAGTGTTTCAGCTTCCCGACTACCCATACTAAGGTTGTTCAAGTTTTCTCTAAGGCTGCGTAGTTGAGTTCACTTCCCTGAAGCTTTCGGGTCACAAAGTAGATTGCATTTTCAACTTTTGAATCTTTCTGTTCTTGCGCCAGCATAGCCCCAATTGACGTATTAGTCACAGTCAGGTATATGAGGAGTGGCTTGTCTGCATGTGGTGGGCACAGGATCAGGGGATTCACCAAGTATGTCTTGATTTTCTCGAAAGCTTCTTGGCATTCAGCGTTCCATTCAATATCAGCATTTTTCTTCATTAGCTTGAATATTGGCTCGCAGAGAGATGTTAGCTGGTTGATGAAACGGTTGATGTATTAAAGTCTTCCCATGAAACTTTTCGCTTTTGTTAGTGTCTGTGGTGGCTTCATGTCGTTGATGGCCTTGATTTTCTTGGGATCGGCTTTGATGCCTCTTTCTGTGACCATGTACCCCAGTACGTTGCCTCATTTTACGCCGAAGGTGCACTTTACAGGGTTCAATCTCATGGAGTGCTTTTTACGTCTGTTGAAGAACTTTCTCAAGTCTGTCATGTGCTGCATATCAGATCCTTTGGAGTGAATGATCATGTTGTCTATGTATACTTCGATCTCTTTGTGAATCATGTCATGGAAGAGGGCAGTTGCAGCCCTTTGATAGGTAGCCCCAGCGTTCTTTAAACCAAACGGCATGACCGTATAACAGTATGTCCCCCATGGAGTGGTGAAAGCAGTCTTGTCCTAATCTTCTTCGGACATCTTGATCTGGTTGTATCCGGCAAACCCGTCTATAAAGGATTCTACTTCAAAATTGGCAGTAGTGTCGACCAGCATGTCGATGTTGTGCAACGGGAAATTGTCCTTCGGGCTGGCTTTGTTGAGATCTCGAAAGACTACACAGCATCTGACTTTTCCATTGGCATTGGTAACCGTCACAATGTTGGAGAGCCAAGTTGGGTACTCAATTACTCTGATGAAGTTGACGCATAGCATCTTTTCAATTTCTTCCTTTACTTGCAGGGACCATTCTGGCTTGATCTTGCGTATTTTCTGCTTGACGAGTCTGGCCTCAGGATCCAGAGGGATTCGATGTTCCACGATAGCGGGGTCGAGCCCTGGCATGTCTTTGTATGACCAGGCGAACACGTCAACATACTCTTTGAGGAGATTTATCAGGGCTTCTTTTTCTGCACCAGCGAAGAAACTGCCCACCTGTGTCTCTATAGGCTCTTGCACTGACCCCAGATTCACTCTAGTCATAACCTCTTCGGCAGCTTGGACCTGATTTTCTTCTTGACCTACACGCTTGAGAACCTCTTTAATGTATTGTTCGTTTAGTCTATCTGCTTCTTTATCAAGTGAATCATTATTAACTTCTTTTAAGTTGTTAGTTAACTTATCAGTTGTTAAAGTGGCAATGAGGGGATAATCCGAAAGGTCTAATTTTTCATTTAAGATGAAGGGAAATACAATGTTGGCTACATAATCATAGTCTTTTGGCTTGAGGCCGTCATACAACTCAGAGGACTTGAATTCGAGAATGAGAGACTCGGAGGGTTTGAAACTAGATTCAGGGAGTAGGGGAGTAGCCCTAATTTGTCTATCATCTCCTTCTTGCTTGCCCTTGGTCCGGTGAAAGTCACCCAGTTCTTTAGTGGTATTGAAGGATTTTTGGCGAGGGTTCGGGGATCAAAAGGTTTGGCTTCTCCTGTCCCGATCATGGCGATCATGTTGTCCTCAAAGCTCAGATCAATCAGATTTGGAACTTCCATGACTTATTCGAAAAGATTCCGTAGGGCAAGTCCACTTAGAGCATCTTCCACGAATTCTGGTTCTTTCTTCCTTGGGATCAATGTTTCAAATGGGGCTTCGTAGGCTGGACCAAACAGCCTGTCTCCCAAGAAGAGTGTCTCGAGCTGTTCTTCCAATGGGCAAAGATCCCTCCTTTTCTAAAGAGTCTCATTTTTGGACTTTCAAAGGTGTCCCTCTCTCGATCACATGTGACCAAGTCCCCAAAGAACGTTGGTTTAAGACATACCAAGGCTCTTATGCCTACTATGGTTGATTAATCCAACGGAAGGGTAAAAAGGTCACGTAATGATGATCATAAGTCCAAAATGAGCACGGGATCAAAATCCCGAAAATATCAAATCCAAGGAATCCCGAGCTATAACCTACTTATAAGGTTTATATGTTCGGCAGATAAACTTGGCACATTCCCTCCCTTTTTCAAATCACACCACACACACGAACGCACAAACAAGCACAAACTTCGGATCTAGGAAGACTTGCTTTTTGCAAGGCTCTTTGGGTGAACGCAATTCGTTCTTCCCAAGGAGTAACTTAACCTCCGGACCCTTGTCCTTGTTTTCAAAGTTTTGAGGAAATCAAAATGGCGTGGCGACTCTGTTTTTCCATAAAACTGGTGTCTTCAAACTGAGGTGAAACGGCGACCCTATAAAACGGTTTGATCCCGAGGGCCCACATTCATAATTACCAAGTAAAATGTAGAACGGAGAAAGCAGTTGGGAATTTCAGTAGGTGTAGAAGTGACGTAAATAATCATTATCAAATAAAACTACCGAAAAATAACATACCTCCATCTCAAAATCAATGTCCTAAAAATTTCAAATTTGCACTTAATCAAGAGCAAATTTGAAAAAAAAATGGACATTCATTTTGAGACCGAGGGAGTACAGTAATACACATGTGGGATATAAATGAAAGTTAGGCAGCATGTTAATGAACATTCAAGAACAAACCACGCCATATACCATATTGTCATCCCAACCAAAAGCAAGTGTAGTACAATCCAATAAATTTCCTGTTCAACCATACATAACACAAAACAAAAACAAAAAACTTAAATACATTGCATTTAAAACATGTTCAATTAACAAAACAAAAAACAAAACCTAATAAATTTACTTGTCATTGAAACAAAGAAAATTTAAAACAAACTGACATACATGCAGTCTCTTTAAGCAAGATCATGAAAACCAAATCTGAATCTACTTTGTTTTTTTATTTTTTTCCAAATTTGTCTAGGCATTCAAACAACAACAAAGTCAACCATAAAGTAGACACATTTAATTATTCATTTCATACAAATCCATGAAAATGAAAACACAGATCCGATACAGAGGGAGTGAAAAATAAAAATAAAAACCGAACCTGAAGAGCATTAACAAAGCTCATATTTTGCTCCATTGAAACATCATCAAACATCAGCAATTTGTAAAAAATTAGGGAACAATTGGGCAAACAGGACTCAAATCATAGAAGGAGGGAGAGAAAGCGAGAGAGATGTTTACCTTCGCCGTCTAACGAAGAGAGAGACGGAGACCTACAGACGAACCAAGGAGATCGGAATGGAGTGGGCATGAAAGAAACAGAAAGCGAGAGAGATGCTTACCTTTGTCGTCGAATCGAGATCGGAGTGAGAATCAAAGACCTAGCTGCCAGACGAAACTGACATTGCGACATGAAACTCTCAAAACCTATCGCCCTAAAATCAAAATCCTGGAGAGAGGGAAAAAATTGAGGGAAAAATTCTGGCGTGAAATGTGAAATTGAAGGGTACAAACTATTTGGCACGGGTAGAAGTGGAAGTGTCCTAAAAAAACTTATATTTGGGAGGGCAGTTGGAAAAGAGTGCCAATTACTAAGTATTTGAGAGGGCAAGGGTAGAAGAGTGCCAAATACTAGAGTATTTGGCACGGATATTCCTGCCTTCCCAAAAACAGGTATTTGGGACCGCATTATAGCCCTTCCAAAAGATGTTGTCACAAAAAGCCCTTTTTCTTGTAGTGTTCCATGAGGGATTTTCTAGCACGAGTCAAGCATTCCCCGTATGTACGCATTGTCTTGCTGGTGTCTAGAACCGTTATCACATCCAAATCTCCAAATGGTGGAAATACTTGGATTATGTTCACGAAGGAAGTCATATTCGGACATTCCATATGGCCTTCTTTGATCTCGACTACTAGGAAGTATGTCCACATCTGATCGATCAAACTGATGGGTGTGTTGAATTCTGCATTGTTCATGGTCTCGTGATCTCGGTCAAGAGCTAAATCTATCAATGCTAGTAGCTCAGCGGTGGGCAGCTCGGATCCGTTACTGTGATGGCTGGGAAGATGACCAAATTTGAGCATATTGATACTCAGGTTGTCATCTCTTTCTTTGGAGGTTTAATCTGCCTCGTTAGGAGCGCCTTCATTGATGTTCTCAGGGTTGTTGCAGGAGGCATTCCTGAGGTTAATCTGGTCTGTAGTCAAATGAGGAGCTTCATCTCCTTTGTCAATGCACTCGGCCTTGGCGGCGTTCTTGGCTATGATCTTTACTGACGGCATAGGCCGGCTGCCATTGGTGCGGGCACTCGAGGATGACGAGCCTTGAGCTTTTTTGGCAAGGGCCTCGTTTACCATGATCAGGCAATCATCGAGGGTAACTTTCTCATTGTAGAATCTGATAATAAGGATCGGATCCTTGGTCTCGTAGGGATATCTGAAGAAGATGATGTTGACGAAGTTGTCGTCAGTTATATGTCCATCATCTGTTTCCACTCATCGCAAAACTGTCTATACTGGACGTTAAGTTTCACGATCTCCATTGTGTTCGACCCTTCATCATAGGTGACCTCATCTGAACTGCTGCCATCCTCAAATCTGAGCATGTTCACGTAAGAGTCTTCCTGATGATATGTTGCGTCTTTTACTTCGGAGAGTTCTGATTAATCTCTGCTTGATGGTTCAACCCAGACTAAAGGACGTCGTATGCCCTATTATGGAGCTGGTATTGCATGGAAGACTTCGTGTCCTCTGCTTGAGCAGAGGGGCTCAACTGGGAATTCCATTTTTAAGATCTCGCGGATGACTTCCATGCATTCTTCATAAGTGTGCCTATGTCTATTGACCTTTATTGTGAAAATTTCTTCATCAGGTCGGGCCAGAGGGTTTGCTCGAAGGATGCTCATGAACTTTTGATCGGAGATGAGAGGTTTATGCCCCTGTATCATTGCAGTTTCCAATGTTTCTTTCCATTTGGGATTCAAGTCTCGGAATGGCAGTTGAATCTGATGAACCTTATTGCTCCGGGCTCCTCTTACTCGAGGGCATTGACATAATTGGCATATCCGGACTCGGAGGGATTCTGATGAGATTTTCCCCTGTTCTCCTTTTGTCGGTTCACGGGGGTGGCACACGTACACGGCTGCGGGTACGCCTGGTTGGTTCTTCAGCTTCATTGCTTATGAAAAAGCTATCTCCTCTGATGACCTCGAGGTCTCCTTGGCGGTTTATGAACTTTACGCATTGATGGAGGGTGGAAGCTATAGCTTTCATGTGGTGGAGCTATGGGCGTCCCAGCAGAGCTGTAAATTCGGACGAGATGTCCATTACTTGGAATTTCACCTGCGCCATTTGAGCTTCGAACCAGAGTTCCAGAGTTATAGTCCCCAGGATGGGACAAGATGTGTTGTCATAGGCTTTGATGGTTCGGGAAGATGGGATTATACGGCCTTCATCAATGCGTAAGGCTCGCATCATGCTGAGTGGAAGGACATTGACTGCCGATCCGTTGTCTACCAGGACTCCAGGAAGGGAGACGGTGTTGAGCCGAATGGTGGTGCAGGGCCTCGTTGTGTTCTGTAACCCCTTTCGGCAAGTCTTCATCACAAAATATGAGCATGATGCCGTATAGTCTAGGATCGTGGATTTGATCTCTTTCTAGAGAAGGGGAGTCATCGAGCCATCCATTTCCCGTCTTTCTTTTGATAGGCATAGGTCTTGGGGGTACCTTGGGTCTTTGGTTCTCATTCTCAGGATTCCATTGAGGTCGCTTGTGGTGGTGGCCTTCCATCGTTAGCACGTTGATTGAGTGCGAGTGCCCGGTTGGCTTTGACTTTCCTTTACCGGCCCATGCTCTGAAGTTTGACAAGTTGAACTTTGGCTGATCCTTCTGGGGATTATGCTTCTTGCTGGCAGTCGGGTTCCCGAGATTTGAGACTTTCTTGTGTCCTGAGGCCTGAACTTTGGTGTCAGCAGGACATTTCGGCTTTCCTACCCCTGTATGTTCTGAACCTGTGTTGCTCAAAGAAATGGAAGACTTGCTGGAGTAGAGCACGTAGTAATCGAACATTCCAGAGGGCTCTCCGAGTGTACCCACGCTGGTGTCTCCGGCTTCGAATCTCTCCTTAAGCTTTTGCTGAGAGGACTTATTATTCTTCTTTTTGGGGGAATCACCCCTGATCATGTCTTGGAACTCGTATTCAAGGCATTCTGAGCAGTCGCATACATCATACCAGATGTGGACATCTGATGAGGGTTTGACTGGGAGAGGCAGAGGAACTGGCTCAGCGGCAATTTTCTTCGGCACCCATTCAATGGAGTTTACACTGTTGTTGTTTGGAAAAGGGTTCTCGACTTTGTTAGGGCCACGAGGACGCTCCAACTTTCCTTCTTCTATCAGCTTCTGGATTTTATACCGCAATCCGAGGCAGTTATCAGTTATGTGCCCGTGGTACTGGTGGAAGGCACAGTAATTGCTTCTGTCAGCGTTGGCTGCGGGATTCTTTGGCTTGTAGTTCTCAACAGGTTTGAGTAGGCCTTCTTTGAACATCCCCTCTAGCATCTTGCTCAGAGGCATATCTAGCTTGTCAAGGCGCATGAAAGGTTGCTTCCTAAAAGAGTCGTTGCTTTGCTGGGCTGTGTTCCCGTTACTTGACTGATGTCCCTGATGGATGTAGTTGACAGTAGTGTATTTTCCTTTACCGGGGGCCAATGCAGGGTTCAATGTAGCTGTTGCTCTGTATCTGTAAGATGGAACTGTAGCTAGCTTTTCTTTCAGGTCCTTCTCGAACTGGGAACCCGTATTGACCATGGCTCGGAGATCAGGGAAGAAGTGGTGGCTGATGAGCTTTCTGATGGATGGCCTCAAGCAGGACTTGAAGATCCGCATTTGTTCATCTTTGGAAAGAGGTTCCATGATTTTGGAAAGTTTCCAGCTCCACCTTTTGTAGAACTCCCCCAACACTTTCATATGCATTCTGTTCGGTGGTGATTAAGTCTTCACGACTTGTTTCCCATTTCAGGTTGGACTCGTACCGTTCGAGGAAGATGTTGTTGATCTGGTCCCAAGTATGGCGGTTTCTTCGAGCTTGACCCATAGGAACCACTGTAGCGCTGAAATCTTGAGAGTGTACTGGAAATGATCGGCCATTTGTTGGAGGGTGTCCCCTTTTGCTCTCATATCGAGGACGTAAGTGTCAACATGTGTTTGAGGGCATTCTGTCCCGTCGAATCTGTCCATCTCTGGCATTCTGAACTTGGCAGGGAGAGGCGTGACCATTCCTGAATCTGTAGATTTGAGTGTCTCTTTCTGGGATTTGCCCATGCTGGCTTTCAGATCATTCATTTGTTCGACCATCCAGGCCAGGGTTGGATCCAATGGTGGACTTGGAGGCTAGGTGTCGGGTGCTGCAATCAGAGAGGCAGTAAATGAAGGTGGCAGGCTTGAGATATTTGGATATGTGGAGGCCTTTTCTGGGTTAAATGTCTCGTTGTTTGAGGTTTGTATATAGGTAACGGGTTGAACTCGGGAGGATATTGGAGGATATTGGGATCTATTTGAGAGGGTCCAGCATTGTGTTGGTTGATTGAGTGAAGAGGGTAGAACCTGCTTGGCCGTGTATGATAGGGGCACCTTGAGAAGTGGAAACGTGAAGCCTCGGTCGGCTATTTCCTTGGGTTGAAGGATTTTCGTAGTTCAAAGGCGGAGGAATCTGGTTGAAGATTTGGGAAAACTGATCGGGAAGGATCGTCGGCTTCGATTAAGACGAAAGTACCATCTGACTGGGGATAGCTGTTATACCTCGCTCATTCAGAAGATGTACCACAAAATTTTGCTGATCTTCTTTCTGTTTCTTGTGAACCTCACATGCCCGGATGGCTTCTTCCAGTGTCATGTCGTTTACCGGTGGCGGGGTTCCGTTCTCGTCATGATTTCTCGGCAAATTTGACATCTCGGAGAGTCTGGCTGTAGGAACTGAGGAAACTGAGGAACTATCTGACGCTTCTATAACTGTAATTCTTACGAGACGATGACCCGTGATTCTGAACCACTCTTTGCTCACTACATGGAATGAAAGGTAGGGCTTAGGTTTCTAAAGGGGTATTTGGCTCAAGGCTTTGGGCTTGTGCAACGTGCAGTTACCGCTTAAGTTTACTTAAAATGCGTTTTCTCAGAATCCTAATTGGTTGGAAAAGATTGCTCTTCTTTTTCGCAACTACTCTAGGTCTTAAATCAGTGGATCCCGACACTACGTCTATAGACCCCTCGTTTTTCACCTATAAATCATCTTCCCGGGACGGACAATCCCGAGCGAGGGTCCTATAGGGCAAGCGGATTCCACCGACAAAAGGAAAAGTAAACTTAAGGCTAGCCGGTCATGTAAACTTTCAATGCATATTCCATACGGGTTATGGTCAAAGTCAATATCCTCGAGTTAAGGCAGAAATCATGCCAAAATTTCGGCATGACCTCTCTTGACTCGCTTTTGCGAGGGGCCTTAGCTTTTGGCGTTGGCCAAGTTGTGACCGGTATGGTTCATACGTTGAGGGTTTGATGACACTGTGTCACATTGAAACTTCAGGTATGTTTTTTTAACACGGTTCTGCGTCAAAGTCAAAGCCAAAAGCTAAGACTCCGGGTCGAGAAACGACCTTTTGTGATGTACCCAACTTTTTTGTGAAAGTGAAAAACGGAGTCACCATGCATTTTTAGGTTTAAGGGTCAAAACTTTGAAAAATGCCCAAGAAATAGAGAAACGAGTTCGGAGGTCACGTTACACTCCGGGAAGAACATATGACATTCACCCGGAATGTCTCGTACGATGAGTCTTCCAAACTTGAAACTTTGTGTGTGTGTGTGTTTTGAAAAAAGTTTGACTTAAAGGGACTTTCTGGAAATAAAGCAAATCCGCTGGATTGGACTGGAAAATAGTTTTAAAACAGTGACTAAACTGAAAAAATAAATAGAAACTGAAAATATATGCAGATGACAATGTCATCTGCGTGGATGATTCTGGCATGATGAATTCATCCGCGCGGACAACCCTGCACCCTAACTTGATTTTTACAGTTTCTCAGTTTGACTCTGTAACTTCCAGAAACTTAACTAGATTTACAGGACTTAACTGAAACTATAAATGAAAAAACAGAAAAAGACAATGAATATTTGATTTTTTGGGCATCCATGTTTGTCCTCTCTTTCCCTAGACTTTGATTTAGTGATCATCTACTAAATGTGTTTAGTGATGAATCATCTAACCATCCCGGGGGTATATTAGGACTTGGAAACATGTCATTTGCAAGGGAAAGGGGGATTTGACATGAAAGTAAGTTAACAAAAAGACTAGGTCAAGATGTATTAACTTTAGAGGAAGATCTCTAAGGTGGTCACAAGAAGGACCATCCTTGAGATCTATACTCAAGTGTATCTCTTACATCTTTGTGTGACCTAAATGTGCAAGTCTTAAGGATAATTATCCATGGAAATGGTTCCAACGTGAACATCTTAGACAAAGGGGGGGGGACATTTTCAAGAAAATAAAGACTATGGACCATTTGAAGTGATCATCTATGGAGGTGAACTCCAAGATGACCACATTTTAGGTCAAGTAAACAAGTGTAGACTAGTAATGTAAAGGGGACATGGGGAATAACATGAAAGTAAAGGAGAATGTGGATCACTATAGAAGATCATCCATGGAAATGGATTCCATGGAGATCCTCATGGATCCAAAGACAAAAGGGAAATTGGATGAACAAGTAAGTAAATCAACAAAATCACATCATGGAGACATGAAATGGATGTATGAACAAAGGAGGTTTAAGTAGGGAGAGTGAGGGTTTACCAATGTTTCTTGGATTAGTATTTAGGGCTTGAGGGATTCAAGGCTTAGGAGTGATTTGGTAGTGGATTTGAGGTTGATTTTGGTTTTGGATTTGTGTGGGAAGAGTGTTTAAGGCTGTTTTGGGAGTAAATTTTGACAGAGTAACATTAGGGAAATGTGTTTGTTGCCTCAAAAACTGAAGGAGAAGGGCTCAATTTATAAGTTGGCCAGGGATACAAAATCATCCGCGTGGATGATTTCGTCTCTACAAAATCATCCGCGAGGATGAAATCGTCAGCGTGCCTGAACTGCAGAAAAGCAGTTTTGGCAGCTTCTTACTTAGTCAAAAAAGCTTTTTTTTTTTTACTTGGAAATGATGATTTCCAGTGAGACCATTGCCCAATTTTTTATTCCTAAAAGGTCCTTCCTCATTCAAATTGTCTAAATAATGCCTGAAATGACCCTAAATGAATATAAATCATTAAATTGGGCTGACAGAACACTAACGACCCAGATTGGGGAACTTACAGTAGCCCCTCGACGATGGTACTTCCAGGGGAAGTGGGGTCATTGACAAAAGTGAGGATCCCAATCTGGAGAACTTTACCTAGATGGGCGAGGAGGTGACTGAAGCAGTCGGATGGCTGGACCCTTTTAAAGGTTTCCTACGTATCCCGGACGTGAATCAAGCCGATCATAGTTCAGACCTTGCGGGGGAAAGCGATGACCAAGGATGTCATATGGCTGGACCTATGGTAGGCTACCTACGTATCCCGGATGGGAATTAAGTCGGTCGTAGTTTGGGTCTTGCGGGGAAAACGAATGACCAAGGTGGTCAAATGACTGGATCTCACCACCGTAGACACACTTTTGTTGCCGAAGATGGACTCGACTAACAAAGGCGCACTTTTGTTACCGAAGATGGACTCGACTAACGAAGGCGTCTATACCTGAGGGAGACTATTTGAAGGCGTCTATACCTGAGTAAGACTATTTGAAGGCATCTATAACTGAGGGAGACTATTTGAAGGCGTCTATACCAGAGTGAGACTATTTGAAGGCGTCTATACTTGAGTGAGACTATTTGAAGGTGTTTAAACCTGAGGGAGACTATTTGAAGGCATCTAAAACTGAGACAATAAGGGCGTGGTGACACCTCTAGCTGAGAGAGTGAGGACGATCTTTGTTGTTGACTGTATAGAGGATGGTCTTTGTTGGAGGGAATCGGGCTTCCGCTAAGTTTTGTTGAAGAAGGACGGGCCTACTTTGAAGGTCGGAGTTGAAGATGATGAAAGGAATGGACTTCCGTTAAGTTCCATTAAAGGAGGACGGGTTTACTTTGGAGGCCGGGGTTGAAAATAAGGAAGGTAGTGGACTTTCGTTAAGTTCTCTTGAAAAAGGACGGGCTTACTTTGGAGGTCAGAGTTGAAGATGAGGAAAGGAAGTGGACTTCCGTTAAGTTCTATTGGAGAAGGACGGGCTTACTTTGGAGGCCGGGATCATAGGCGTGGGCTTTGCTTCGTTGTTGGCCGCGATAAAATCGATTGAGGGACGGCGGACGATCCCGCGTGCGTATAGAGGGAGACGTGAATAATTATCCCACAAAACAAAAGTAGGCATGGAGAATTATCTCACAAAACAAAAGTAGGACCTTCGGGTTGTGCTAATGTGTGAAGGGTGATCAACCTAATAGGGACAAGTCTGGAGGTATTTTGACCCGAAGGAGAAGTTTGGTTGAGTTTGCATCTTGCTAGTGATCGTCGACCTTGTAGAAGTTGTTGAACTTGTATTCACCTTAGGACTTCTCGCAGTGGAAGGCTTTGGGTTCGAAAATGCAAGAACCAGGTTTGAAATGAGTGGGTCCTTGTTAAAAAGGCATCCAACACTTGGTAAGAGGGAAACCAAAGGAAAGGTGTCAATTTGTTAAAGAGGGACTCAAAGGCACTCTGTTCGAGTTGGCAATATTAATAGCGTGATGTGCGGAAGGGATCTTCAAAATCTTCAAACGTGTTAGCTGAAACGATGAACTTTTACAAGTGAATCCTTGTACTAGCTAGGGTAGAGACAAATCAATATCTATGACATGGATGTATGTATGGAACATGAATACAAGCGTGATTTTGATAAGTTTTATTGACATACCTTTGTTGCGCTTACCTGTAGTATGATCTTGTGGAGGAGAGATTGGTTGAGGAAGTCACAGACGTGTGGTCGTTAATTTTGAGTGCACCGCATATCGGAGGGATTGAGTCTTAGATCGCTGGTCATTCTCGGGTTATGGCGAAAGGTACTTGAGATGATCCTACTTGTAAGTCCAGAGAATCAAAAACTTATTTGTGTTGATGAGCATTTTACTGGTGGCAATGGTTCTAGAGGGGATGATGCCGTCTTCACCAAGCTAAAGATACTGGAGGCTGTCTTCATCCATTTGTGGACATTGGAGGTCATCTTTACTAAGTTGCAGATGCCGGAGCTTGTCTTTGCCAAGCTGTAGATATGGGGGCTATCTTTGTCGAACTGTAGACATTAGGCGTTGCCTTTGCCAAACTGGAGATGTTGGAGGCTATCTTCTCTAAGTCAGAGACACATGGGGCGGTCTTCATCCATCTGTAGACGCCGTAGGTTCTCTTTGCCAAACTGGAGATGTCGGAGGTTGTCCAAGTCGTAGATACTTGAGGCGGTCTTCATCCATCTGTGGACGTCGGAGGTTGTCTTTATGGAATTGGAGATGTCGAAGGATGTCGTCTCCAAACTGTATGCACTGAAGACTTTCTTTGCCGAACCATAGATATTAGGGGAATGTCTTCACATACTTGAGCCATTTGAAACGAAGCTGATGTAGGTCTGGAGCCAAGATGATATTGACTTGATGTATCTGAGGCTAAGATGATGCAGGATTGAGGTATCTGAATCAATTTGATATCGACTTGAGGTGTCCGAGCACAAGCTGACGTGGGCTTGAGGTTTTTGAACCGAGATAGTGTTCATCTGAGGTATCTGAAACCGAGATGGTGCTGACTTGAGGCGTCTGGGCATAAGCTGACGTGAGCTTGAGTTGTCTGAACCAAGATGGTGTTCATCTGAGGTATCTAGAACCAAGATATTGCTGACTTGAGGCGTCTGGGCACAAGGTGACGTGGTCTTGAGGTGTCTGAACCAAGATGGTGTGGTGAAGAAGGTCTTGCCAGTCATTTGGGCAGTTCTGTTGAAGTCATTGGAATTACGTTTCGGTAGAGACCATCCTTGTTGCGGAGAGGCTTCGAGTAGTGACGGAAAACTGGTCTTTCGTGCTTGAATGGCTACATTTCTTAGTAGAGGGACAAATGCATATATGACATTCATGATGATGGATGCATGCATAGAACCAAAATGATTCGCATGCTATGAGAAAGGTATAAAAGCGTTACTCCATATGTTCAAAACTACAACCAATTATTGTATTTAAGCGTGCAGTTTTTTTCTAGGATGACGTCTTTTAGTTGATTTGGGCAAGCATGAGCCTATCTTTTGGCAAGGAATTTTTCTATTATGATTCTCAATCTCTTATGGTTGTTTCTATTGATTCATGTTTTATGCATGCTACATGAGCCCTGGGGCGATATTTGTGGGGATGCATGGTGGTGAGAGGGTTTGTATGTATTTTGGACTGTTTGGGACAAGTTTTAAGCAGGTGGGGTGATATCCTTTGGTTGCGGACTGAACTGCATGTCGTTGATGAGGTCTTGTTGTAGGTCAACAGTATCATGCGGACCTCAATTTTGATCTTGGGATGAAATTGGATTTGAACCCCGGGTCTCGATTGAAATTTCTTTTCAATCTCGGACATTTGAAGCTGATGCTGATAGGCTCTATAATCAAAAGTACGTTGATATGAATGAACCCTCCTCTTTCGCTTGGGTTAGTTGTGACTTGACATAAATTTGGAGAATGACTTGGCGAAATGCTGATATGAGGAGATTCCCAGTTCTCAACCTCTGATGATGCAGGGATTTGCTATATACCAAGTTCTAAAGCTGAAACTCCAAGATAATTGTTGAGGTGACTAGACCTTTCTTCTGAAGATAGGTGTGACTTGACAAAGCCCCATTCTGAGGAAACGACATTGAAATTACCCAGATCCGGCTCGCGCGCGGAGCCCCGGCATCTCGCATTCGTCGCTTCGGGAAGGTCGCCCAGATCCGATAGGCAGCGCGCTCGCGCCCCGGCATCTGGCTTATTCCGTTTTGCATGTTGGAGGTGTCTCGCTGTGTTTTCGCTTTGTAGAGTCGCCACGCCCTTTTTATTAAGCCCAAAACATTGAAAAAGGACATCAGTTTAAAAATAAACTATTTTTGTGTGATGAGATTTTGAGTTCGGAGGTCAGATGACTCCTCGGGAAGAGAATATTAGAATCTTAGAGCTCACCCGAGTCACCTCGTAAAAACGAGTCTTTCGGTACCCCTTATATTCTTTAACTGTTGTGTGTGTGTGTGTATGTGCTTTTAAAAATGCATGCTGTATCGGATGTCTACATTGTACGCTGCTTTATTGAAATGTATTGAAATAGTGTAGGAAGGAAGCCTTACCAATGTTGGTTCGTGTCTGTCTTCTGCTGGGGAATAGTGTTTTAGGAGGGAATAGTGTTCCGGTACGGACCGGTATTGCTTTGGGATGAGCCGGTTGTCTGCGGACAGAGTTTCGGCGTGCGTTGGATTGTCAGGTGTGCACTCGGGCAGAGGTTCGGCGTGCGTTGGGATCGCAGGGATCACTCGGACAGAGGTTCAGCGTGCGTTAAGATGGCAAGAGTCACTCGGGCAGAGTTTCGGCGTGCGTTCGAGTTGCTGGTTTGACTCGGAAAGAGCCGGGACGCCTTGGGAAAGACCAGGCAAGGCCTCGGAGTACCACGAGGGGCCTCAGAGTACCTCGAGAGAGCCTCGTGGCAGCGCGGGAGCGTCGCGGGAGCGCTCGGAGAGGCTTCGGAGCACCGCGAGGGGGCTCGGACGGCCTCGGAATGATCCGAAAGGGGCCGGGAGTGCCTCGAGAGGACTTAGAGGGGTGCCAGAAGACTGGGGGGAGAGGAGAGAAGAGGGAGATGTCTGAAATGAGGGAGGGGGAGCCCTCTATTTATAGTGCCAGATTTTGTGCAAGAAGGTCCGTACGGACCTTCTAGGTAATCCAGGATTTTGGTTTTCCTCGATTTGAGGGAATAAGTGGACTTTAAGAAGATTTAGCCATGATGGTGTCTGGTTGCAAAGAGGTCTGTACGGACCATCCTTGCATGCAATATGGTCCGTACGGACCAACCATGTAGGCAAGTAATGATGCTTCCCGGGATTTGAGGGAATAAGTTGGACTTTAAGGGGATTCAGTAATCATTGAAGCAAAGAGGTCCGTAGGGACCACATATGCTTTTCCAATTTCTGAAAAATTCCTAAAATGTCCTTTTATCCCTTATTGTCCCAGAAAGGTCCCTCCCTTGGTTTGGTGGGGGTTTTTGAGGGTTTTGAGTGTCACGGGTCTTCGAGACTGTGTTTGTGAGTCTGCGGTGTTTTTCGTGTGCTCGGAAGAGGGTGATCCTGATTGGGGTACTTACAGAAGCCCCTCAACGATGTCACTTACGGAGGAAGTAGGGTCGTCGATAAGATAAGTGTCCTAATCTGGATCGCGTGCTGGGAGAGGAAGTGACCGTGTAGGTCGGTGTGTGAGGACATGGCGGTGTCCTGTTGTGTGACCGTTTAGGTCAGTTTGCTGGACCCTGTAATAGGATTCCTACGTATCCCTAGCGGGAATCAAGCCTGGTCGTAGTTCAGAGGTCGCGAAGTTGTGAGTATATGCAGGCGTGGTGGTGCCCTGAAGTGTCGTGTGACCGCCGAGGTCGACTGCGAGGACGTGGTGGCGTCCTGGGTGACCGTATGGGTCGATGGTAAGGACGTGGAGGCATCCTGGGTGACCGCATAGGTCGATGGTAAGGACATGGAGGCGTCTGAGGCACGTAGGTCGATGGTACGTGGAGCGTCTGGGTGGCCGCATGGGTCGATGGTAGAGGACGTGGAGGCATCTGGGTGACCGTATAGGTCGATCGTAAGGACGTGGAGGCGTCCCGGGGTGACCGCATAGGTCGATGGTAAGGACGTGGGCGTCGGGGTGGCCGCGTAGGTCGATGGTAGGACGTGGAGCGTCACGGGTGACCGCATAGGTCGATGGTAAGGACGTGGAGCGTCTGGGTGACCGCATAGGTCGATGGTAAGGGCGTGAGGCATCTGGGTGACCGCGTAGGTCGATGGTAGGGACGTGGAGGCATCGGTGGCCGTATAGGTCGATGGTAGAGACGTGGAGGCGTCTGGTGATCGCATAGGTCGATGGTAAGGGCGTGGGCGTCTGGTGACCAGCAGTAGGTCGATGGTAAGGATGTGGAGGCATCACAGGTGACCGTATAGGTCGATGGTAGACGTGGAGCGTCCGGCGGGTGGCCGCATATGTCGATGGTAGGACGTGGAGGCGTCACAGGTGACCGCATAGGTCGATGGTAGAGGACGTGGAGGCATCTGGTGACCGCATAGGTCGATGGTAAGGACGTGGAGGCATCTGGGTGATCGTATAGGTCGATGGTAAGGGCGTGGAGCGTCTGGTGGCCCGCATGGTCTCGATGGTAAGGACGTGGAGGCGTCCTGAGTGACCGCATAGGTCGATGGTAAGGATGTGGAGGCATCCTGGGTGACCGCATAGGTCAATGGTAAGGACGTGGAGGCGTCTTGGGTGACCGCATAGGTCTATGGTAAGGACGTGGAAGCGTCCTGGGTGACCGTATAGGTCGATGGTAAGGACGTGGAGGCGTCTGCAGGTGGCCGTATAGGTCGATGGTAGAGACGTGGAGGCATCTGGTGGCCGTATAGGTCGATGGAGGAATGTGGAGAGCATCCCGGTGACCGTATAGGTCGATGGTAAGGATGTAGAGGCGTCCTGGGTGACCGCATAGGTCGATGGTAAGGACGTGGAGGCATCCTGGGTATGCAATCTTACTAGAAGATGGGTAATCTTACAAGAAGATCGGTTAATCTTACGAGAAAATGAGTAATCTTACGAGAAGATCGGTTTGTGGTGTAGGAGGACGTGTCCCGTCCTAAGATGATGCGAGGTCATGGTGGGACCCTAAGGATATGGTGACCGCCGAGGTCGATTGCGAGGACATGGTGGTGTCCTGAGATGGAAATTTTATGATTTTCCGAATCGGGTGGTTTAAAGCCTTCCGGGCTGGAGATAGTAGTTTGGCTGATTTATGCAGTCTCCCGGACTGAGTGATATAAAGCCTTCCGGGCTGGAGGTATGTCATGTATGAGGACTTGATTCGTCTTCTGACTGTGGTTTGCGGAGGTGTGGCTGCCTTGTGCTTTGATTGTGAGAGGCGTGAATGTCTCGCATTTTGTCTGCTGGGGGAAAGGTTGGACTTACGATGATTGCCGGTGTTCATTTGCTGTGGATATTGTGGCCTCGTAGGGGCTTTTTTCCGCTGAGAAGGTGACTTCGGGCTTACTTTGATGGCCGGTGGTTGATTCACCATTTGGCATTTTGGAGGCATTTTGTGCCTTGAGATTTGTGCTTGGAGGTGCTGGCTCCTTCTCGTGCTTGTTTCACCTTTAGTGGGCGAGGTCCGGGCTTATGATGACGGCCGGTGGTTGTGTTGCCGTTTAGTGGGCGAAATCCGAGCTTACACTGACGGCCGGTGGTTGTGTTGCCGTTTAGTGGGCGAAATTCGGGCTTACGTTGACGACCGGTGGTTGATTTTGTTGGGTTGAGGACCAAACTGCATTGAATCTGCTGAAATAGGCCATTGGACAGCCAGGGGCAAAGATTATAAGGGCAAAGAAGTAATTTGGCCCCATGTTGCAAGAAGGTCCGTGCGGATCTTCTACCTCTACAAAGAGGTCCGTACGGACCAATGCTGATTTTTACAGTTCCCAGATTTTGACCGGCTACATAACCGAGGCCCTTCCCCATTCTTCTTCTTCCAGTTCGTGAACCAGCGGGAGAGAGGGAGAGAAAACTCCATTTTTGCACCAAAATCCTTAGAAAATCCTCCATTTTTTAGCTTGAATTGCTTGTAATGGCGGAAGGATCAAGGAGAGGACGTCGTCAACGGAGCCAAGAGGCGATCGAGCAAAGGACGGAGCTTCAAAGGAATTGCATCTCCTTCGTGCCTTCTTCGAAGAACCCGGATGTGTTGTACCCGAATCCGGAGGTGCATAATCGGCGAGTTAGGAACGCCGGGGAGGTAAGAAATCAATTTCGTCTTGATTCCTTGCTTGAATTGTTGAATGCTAGAACTAGGTTGTAGTTTTTCGCATATTTGGGGAATTTGTTATTTGCCATGCTTTTTGTGAAATTCGTGATGAATTGTTGAAATTGAGCATGTAAAAATTGTGGGTATGTGATTTTTGTGCAAAAATGTGTAGATTAGCTCTTATTTGAAAAAATAAAGTGCCTCTCTTTGAAATGCATGCTTTGGTGTTTTGTACCTTATGCTATTTATGTATGTACATTGTGAGAAAATTGCCATGTAGGGACAAATTTTGTGAAAAATGTGACATGTACCTTGTTTTGTGACGGGTTTTGTCTGAAAGTATGTGCCGTGTAGGGACGGACTTTTCTTTTGAAAATGTGTTATGCAGTGTGTGCCGTGTTTTTGGTGACGGAATTTGTGGGGAGTTTATGTGCAATATGTGTCGTGTTTTGTGACGGGTCTTTTGAAAATATGTCGTGTAGGGTTTAATCCCTCTGTTGAGAAAATTTGTACAGTGTGTGCCGTGTTTTGTGATGGACTGCATGGGGAAAATTATGTGCAATGCATGCCGTGTTTTGTGACGGGTTACATGTGAAAAGTATGTGTAATGTGTGCCGTGTTTTGTGACGGACTTTTTTTATGCTTTGGTATTAAGTACTTGTGGCGACGTACCTTTCTTTGTGTTTACTGCGGGATGAGGGCTTTTATGCAGGAAAGCCAAGAAGATGAAGTCCCGAGGGTCGCTCGAGGTAGTAGTGGAGTTGTGGCAGCAGTTGCCGGACATCTCTATGGGGGGCAGGCCGAGCCCTAAGAGGCTGGTGTATGCTTCCGGCAGGGGCGTGTTCGTGGAGAACTTGGCCGGGATTTCTGATACGAGGAAGAACAAGAGCATTTTCCTGGGCTTGTCTGAGTATTGGTGGGATACCACCCACACCTTCCATTTGAGCTGGGGCGAGGTGACGGTGACTCCCACCGATTTCTTTGCCATCCGGGCTTTCCTTGAAAAGGAGGGCCGGTGCGGTGGAGGGACGGGATATCCGAGGAGGTGTTGGTGAGCTGTTGGGCTTTGCGCCTCTTCCTCGCGAGGGCACAGGCATCTTTGTACGGCGATGTGGAGATGCGGATTACGGCCGGTATTAGGGGCCTATTGCCGTGGTACCGGCACAGTGACGGCGGATCGGTAGCACGCTCCTTCCTGTGGTTTGCCCTTTCCGAGACTCTGTTCTCGAATCACGCGACTACGGCTCCTTTTGCTCTACTGGAGAGTTTGACTGATTTGGAGAGGGTCTGTGATATAGCTTGGGGCGAGGCGGGCCTGGCCGAGCTTTATTTCTCTTTGGACCGGTTTAGCCGAGGCGTGGCCAGTTCTTTGGGCTGCTTTGATTTCGCTTTGGAGGTATGAGTTTATTGTTGTTTTTGATTTAGCAATTTGTCATTTCTCCATTTTCCTTTGCACTGAGCCTTTTCTGCTTTTGTCATAGGTGTGGTTCTACGAGATCTTCCGGTGCTTCCCGTGGGATCGAGACCCTGAGGCCGTAGCGGCCTATCCTGCCATGTTGGGCTGGGCCCGTCCTGCGAGGAGGAGGAGGACGAGTAGAGGGAAGCTCACCATCGCCTACGGGGATGTGCAGGAGCATCTGGGGAGAGATAGCCCGGCGGAGTTTGCTCTGTACCCCTGGGCTCGGTATGGGGCTGACGAGTTTGAGGGTGCTCCCGTGGTGACGACGCAGAGGAAGATGCTGCGGGGCCTGACCTGCGATGTTATGTACTTGGGAGAGAGGGTCTTCTGGCAGCATGGCCCGGGTATGCTCCCCCTGGCTCCGAGGGACCCGCATTTTGGGATGATGGATTCCCGAGATAAGGATGTGCTGGAGTTTGAGAGGTATCTTGGTGGCATGAGTGCCGATGAGTTTGTTTTGTTTGGAGAGGAGTATAGGTCCTTCGTTAGGAGGAAGTTGAGGACGCCACAGGTGCTGGCGAGGGAGAGGGAGGATGGCCCACCGGGTACTCCAGAGGTTCCGGTGCCTGGGCCGGATTTTACATATATACGGGGCGACTCGTCGAGGCGTAGGGTGTTGGTACCCGTGCCTGAGCTAGCTCCTGCTGCTTACCGGATGTGCCGGTGAGTGTGCTTACACTTTTCCATTTTAGCATCTTTTCTGTATTTTTCTCTTTTGTTGAGTATGACTATATTTCTTTAGCTGATCGTTTCTTTGGCTTTTTGCTTGTGCAGGTCCCGGGGAGAGCCTTCGACACGCTGACCCGCCGTTATGTGGCAATGAGGTCCTTTGCGAAGAAGTTGGCGGGGAAGCTGTCTTGCCGGTCTTCGCGGCGTATGCCGGCGTACGAGCCGATGCCTTCGAGGCATTCTGTGGAGGTTCCTCCGCCGAGGGTTGAGCCAGAGCCGTAGCAGGAGGGACCCTCTCGGGGGCGGCATAGCATGGATGCCGGGACGTCTTCGAGAGTCCAGAGGCCGCTGGTCTTTCACCCGTTCTGGCCTTCGCAGGAGGCACCGGGAGAGAGTTCGTCAGAGCCTGCCTTCTTCGATCCTTTTGCCGGGTTTGACCCTTCCGAGTATCTTGAGTACCTACCCCATGAGGGGGTTCAGTGTTCTGACAACGAGGGTGTGGCTGGCGAGTTTGCCGGGGTGCCTAACTTCTCGCTTGAGTATGTTGGTGATGATGATGATGCTGAAGAGTCGGATTAGGGCTCATTTCCTTTCCCTCTTTCCATATCTTCCTTTTTTTTTAGCAACAGACATTATATGTACCTGTAATAAAACATTCGCATTTGCATCGCAAAGTATTTTATTCTAAGATGTAATGTCGTCTTTTGTGATTCCCGGGAGTTGTCCTAGGAATTGTTGCTATTTTATTATTTGTGCATGCCACGTGAGCTGGGAGTGCGTCTGTGGGTAGTGTATGCTTGCCGGAGATGGCTTTGGCCAGGGTTTGGGCAGTTTGAAGCGAGGTCCTGCTGGGAACAGTGGTTGTTGTGCTGTTTGCTGGGAAAGTGGGGCCATGATGCAACAAGGTCCATACGGACCAACTTGGGGTGCAAAGAGGTCCGTACGGATCACCTTTGCTTTTGGGAAGGGATAAAGGATTTTCGGATGTCTGGACTTTCCCCACTCCCCATTTGCAGCCATTTTCGAGCTTTCTTCCCCATTTTCTCTAGGAACCTCCATTTTTGCCATGGATTCTTCGTACGTTCCAAGAATTTTGCCAAGGCTTTCGCAGGAGCGGCAAGCACACTTCCTTGAGCGGCTGAAAATGTGGATGCGACACCGTATGAGGCATCAGAGGCGGGCTTTTGAGGTAAGGTTTCGACTTTGCTCGGTTTGGTCCCTTAAGGAGTTGGTTCCTGATTGGGAATTGTTACGGGCTGCCGCGAAGTTTTGGGATGTTAGGAGGCATGTGTATTGCTTCTCCTACAATGAGGTAGTGCCCACCTTTGAGGATTTTCGGGCTTTGATTGGAGGACCGGAGGTGGAGGCCATCTCACTTCCTTTGATTGGCGGTGCCGCCGTGAGTGTGAAGCTTGCAGGCTTTCTTCGGACTTTGTTGGGAGAAGTGCAGGGCATGATCCTTGATTCGGGTCATATTGACATTTCTGCGCTGCCGGAGCTGTTTATGATTGATGATGTGAGTGATGTCTCGTGGGATGCGTTTGCCTTGTGCGTGATAGCGACGCTCTTCATGGTCAGCTCCCTGGGGGTTTGCGATGGCGCTTTGCTAGATGTGGTTGGGCACTGCAGAGCTAGAGAGGATATTGTTCCGTTGGTGCTGGGGGAGACTCTTCATGGTATTGGCCGTACGCGGCGGGATCGGTTCATGAGAGGGGAAGCCACGCTTTGCTCACCTTGTGGCTGCGAGAGAGACTTGAGGCCATGCCCGAGGCTCCGGCGCGTCGTTTAGCCCGTGGTCATTTGCTCGGCGACCTCTTGTGTTGGATATGGATCGATCACTTTGGGGAGAGATGGATGGCACGGCTTGGTACGCATCGAGATCCGTTGGTGGGTTCCTTGGCTGGGGATTGAGACTAGGAGGGCCTTTCGGGAAGGGTCCTATGTTGTCGAGTTCCAGGTTTGTCTTGGTCCTCCTTCTATATTCCGTCGCTTGTTTCCGGCGGTTTGGGATGAAGCGAGGAGCCTTTGTTGGGGCTGGGATGACCTTGCTACTGCGGAGGTAGCTCCTCTTTGTATGGCAGCTCCAGGTGCTCTTTTGTATTTTCTGAGGGTATGGAAGTATTCCGCTTTCCCTTCTGTGGTGCTCCTTAGACGTCGGGAGAGTGTCGTATTGACAACCCGAGTACGGCACAGTATGAGCGGCGTGTTGGGCGATCCCAGTGGCTTTGGGGAAGCGGGCGTGGAAGCGATTACAGGGCCCGATTGCCGTAGTAGCTATTGCCTTAGGAGTGCGAAGCACAGTCGACCCTCAGGATGTCACGGGAGACACTTTGTTTGACTACGAGACTAGAGTTGACCGACTGACGGAGAGAGGTCCTCTTTTGCAGACTCACAGGGAGGAGATTCGAGCCGAAGTAAGGGCGAATGAAGCCCTGCGAGCTGCTGGATTGTTTGACTCTACGGGGAGGACCCCTAATCTCGGACTGAGAGATGCAGAGCTGGCTCGCGTGGAGCGAATGAAGACTCGCCGGGGACGAGGGAAGAAAGGGAAGAATGGCGAGGGGACAAGCGCAGATGGCGCGGAATGACCTCCTAGGTATCCATTCATTGCATTGCAAACACATTATTTGTTAAATGTATTAAGCTGTCTTTTAGCATGTTGTGAACTTGAGAGTAGACCGTGCTTGAACTCATCAAGAAATGTTGTAATCGTTAGTGATTTGTGATTTACTTTTAAAGCTTTGTCGAGACACAAGATCTCTTGTTCGCTTTTTGTTTCTTTTGTGAACCTTGGCGGCGTCCATCTTTGGACTTTTACATTTGCATTTGCGGGCCCGAAGCGGCACAGGGCCTTGACGGCAATCCCCTTTGCTTGGGCTTTGTGCTTGACTGAGAGGTTGGATGATCCCCTGACAAGTCATTTTGACAGTCTTTTCCGTAGCTTCCTTGCCTCTTGTTGGTGTCGGGCTCTTGACCTCTTTTTTTTGTAGCTTCTACTTGAGCTTCTTTTTTTATTTTTATTTTTTGAGAGCCCTTGCTCGAGCTCTTTTTTTTTTTTTTTGAAGAGCGTGAGGGCGAAGACAAGCCCCTGGCTTGGAAGCAGACATGGGTCAGTCGTTTGACGTTGATTAACCCTCGGATGTCCTTTGATGTTGCCGCCGTCGTTGACTTTGTCAAGGTGATGGTGGGGGCATGCTCTTGGAAAGTGTGTAGCTTGATGGAGGTCTTGCTTGACATTCAAACTTTTGACTTTTTTGTGTGTTTTTAGACCGGACCAATTAAGGTTGCCTACGTTCCCCCGGACTAGAGGGCTCAGGTCTGCGTAGTTTGACACTACATGGAGTGCCAAGAGATGCACAGTTGTTCTTCTTTAGGCAAAGTATCTGCGGAGTTTGCTTTCGTTATTTGGATTCATGAAGGGATTGCCGTCCAGGTGCATCGGACTTCATGGCACCTCCGGAGAAGATCTTTTGAACCATGAAAGGGCCGATCCATGTTGGTTCACATTTTCCCAGTGGGTTGGTTCGAGCGGGAGGCTTTTCTTTGAGTACCAGATCGTCTTCCCTGATGTCTCGGGACTTGACTTTCTTGTCGAAAGTTCTAGCCATCCTGCTTTGGTAGGCTCGGACGTGTTCCATGGCCTTTAGTCGTTGCTCATCTAGCAGAGCCAATTCATCGTGTCGGCTTCGGAGCCATTCGACTTCGTTGATTTCATTTTCCAGCAGCACTCGAAGTGAGGGAATTTCCAATTCAATGGGAAGGACTGCTTCCATCCCGTATGTCACGGCGAATGGGGTTTCTCTGTGGGCATTACGGTGATGTTCGGTAGCCCCAAAGTGTGAAGGTGCGGCTTCTCGGGCCAATCTCGTCCTCGGGTGGTCATTTTTTGGATGATCCGTTCGAGGGTCTTGTTTGCTGCTTCTACGGCGCCATTTGTTTATAGTCGGTAGGGAGAAGACTTGTGGCGTGTGATCTTGAATACGGCCAGCAGTCTGTCGTATTCCCCTTCGAAGGTTGAGCCGTTGTCTGATATGACCTCGTTCGGGATGCCGTATCGGCAGATGATGTTTTCCTCGAGGAAATGCGCGACTTTCTTAGAGGTGAGCACCTTGTACGACTTGGCTTCGACCCATTTGGTGAAGTAGTCGATGGCTACTAAGATGAACTCGTGACCGTTACTGCCTGGCGGAGCAATTTTCCCAATGACGTCAATTCCCCATGTGGCGAAGGGCCAGGGTGTAGTCATGCAGTAGAGATCGTGAGGAGGTAGGTGATTGAGGTTGGAGAACCGTTGACACTTATCGCAGCTTCGGACAAAGTGGATGCAGTCTGCCTCCATGGAGATCCAGTAGTAGCCCATCCGGAGAATGATTTGCATCAGGGCTCTGGCGTTCATGTGGGGACCACAAGCCCCGTTGTGGACTTCGTTCATGAGCTCGCTTGCCTCTTCCTGGCTGATGCAGCGTAGGAGTGGTCCTTGGTAGCGTTTCTTGTACAGCGTGTCCCTAAGGATGACAAAGTGAGAGGCGAGGCATTTTAGGGCCATGATGCTCTTGGCTTTGACTCCTTCCCTGCGTTGACCTTCTTGTCTCATGAAGGCGGTTTCCCCATTTTTGAGGTATTGGAAGATCTGGACATGTGCTGGAAATGGCTTCGGACTTGCGTCTCTTTGGCTCTTCAGCAATCTCGCAAATCGCTGTGATTAAAACCTCCTCGGCAGCTTGGGCCCGGTTTTTCTCTCGTTTGACAACATGCTTAAATGTTTGCTTAATGCATTTATTCAATTAATGTGTTTGCTTCTTTGTGTAGATGAATTGTTATTAACTGTTTTGATTAGTTAACTCATCATTTGTTAAATATGCAATGAAAGGATACTCGAAAAGATTGAAGCATTCATTAAGAGCATACGGGAATACATTATTGGCAATGAGTTCGTAATCTTCTGGCATGAGGCCATCAGATGACTCGAGAGACTCAAATTCAAAGATAATGGACTCAGGATGGGTTTTTACACTGGACTCTAGGACTCGAGGGGTCAGACCAAGTTGTTCGATCATGTTCCTTTTGCTGGCGGTGGGTCCGGAGAAGGTGGCCTAGTTATTGAGTGGCAATGAGCTTGATAGGAGGCGGGGTTTGAAAGGCTTTGTGTCACCGTTCCCGATCATGGCTATCATAGAGTTATCAGAAACAAAATCGATTAGGTCTGGCATTTCGATTTCTTCGTTGAAGAGCAGGTGGAGCAGGGGCTTGTCCCAAGCATTGTCTGCGGAGTCTTTCGCTTTTGTCTTGGGCATCGCTAGCTCGAATGCAGACTCGTCCTGCTTGTTGAAGGCAGGGGTGTTGACAGAGAGTTTTTCGAGTTCTTCTGCCAAAGAGGGGGTTTTCCCGAACCAAAATTCATTGTGAATAGTGGTGGTCGTGGGTCCCGGCAGAGGTGGTGCGTCGAGAAATGCTCTTCGGATGGGATTTGCCTTGAGGCCTCTGAATCTTGCAATATTCTGTTGGAGCTTGTCCATGGTTCTCAGTCAGCTTTGTTTGGCATTGATCAACTCTGTTCCCTTTCCTGTGTCTTCATTCAAGTTGTCATCTTTCTTTGTGAAGTACTTGGTCATGTCGAAGCTGTAAGGGCGGAGATCGGAGGTTGCGTGCAAGCCTCTTTTGCTATTGGCGGAGCGTTTCCGTGCAGCTCGTTTGTCTTCCGTAGCGTCTTCGGGAGTAGGAATGTATCCCAGGCCATGAAGGGTATTCTGGTCCTTGATATTGATGATTTGTTGGGTACCCTGATGGCGTTTTCCCAAACTAAGCCCCGGGATGTAGTTCATGTGCTTCATCATTTTTATCGGGGGAGGGATCTTGTCCCAAATCAAAGGCAGGTCTATGTGGCACACCTGGGCCTTTGGGCTTTCGATGGTGAACCCTGTCAGCATCATGCCATCATTGTCGTGTTTGATCTCTAAGACTGGGACGCCGTTTGTATCGGTCCCTTCGGTGACTATGCTATCACCGTAGATTATGGTAAGATCTGTTTCTTGGACAAACTTTATGCACTGATGGAGGGTGGATGCCAGCCCATTGATCTGGTGTAGCCAAGGGCATCCCAAAATGGCAGTGAATGTGATCAGGATGTCGATGACTTGGAAGTCGGTCGGGACCATTTGTTTTCCGAACCACAGGTTCAAGGTGGCTATTCCCAAGACTGGGCGAGACGTTGAGTCGTATGCCTTGATTGCCTGAGTTGAGGGTTTCAGATCAGTTGCTTTGATCCCTAGCAAATCCATCATTTTGGATGGCAAGACGTTCATGGATGATCCCCCATCTACCAAGACCCGAGGGAGACGGCGCTCGTCCAGTTGAACTCTTATGTAGAGAGGCTCATTGTGGTCAGCCCCGAATTTTGGGAGGTCGAGCTCCGTGAAAGTGATTATGTTGCTGTAATTAACGTTACCGATCATCTGAACCGCTTCATCAGGTGTCACGGTGATGGGAACCATGGTCTGGGCCAGACTTTCTTCCAACTTGAGTTTGTGCGGGTAAGATGAAGTGAGTAAAGACCAGAGCGAGATGTTAGCCTGAGTACCCTTGAGCTGAGTTAAGACAGGATCTTCAGCCTTCGGGTCAAGGGTTTCGGCTTCTTTGGCGTAGGGCCCCTTTTCAGTTCGTGGCTCAGGTATGGCTGGCCTTTTGTCTGCCCGTGGAGGATTCATCGGGATTTGACCGGAACGTGTCAGTACGTTCACCTCTGGCTTTGCTGCTTTGCTTGTCTCTCCTATTTCTGTAATGAGAGGACCTTGATTGGCGTAGGGCCAGACTGCGCATTTCAATTCGTTCACCATCATAGCTTTTGTTGAAGCATCAACAGTAGCTTTGAGATCTTCCCAAGACAGGGGTTGAGGTATTTGGACCCTCGGGCCATCGGTGGCGGTGCGGAGCTCGTCCCAACTGATCATGGAGCAGACGTTGCTGTGGCCTTGTGCAGAGCTAGGCTGAGGAGATTTGCTGGAGTAGATGACGTAGTAGTCAAGCTTTTCTGATGGTTCTCCGAGGGTTCCGACTGTGGGGTCGTCGGACTCGTATCTCTTCTTTAGTTTTTGTTGAGAAGAGGGTTTCTTCTTTCTTCGAGGGCGGTCCTCGTTCATTTCATATTGGAATTCCATTTTCAGACAAGCAGTGCAATCGCAGACGTCCCACCAGATGTGTTTGTTGTTCGGCGGTGGTACCGGGACCTCAAGATACTGAATGGGCACGTCTCCCCCCGGGGGGTCTTGTGGCTTTATGTCGTAGCTGCATGGCTGGTATGAGGGCAACAGGTTGACTTCTGGGAGACAGTGAGAGACGTTAGGAGTTGCGGGAGCAGGCATGCCTTTGGAAGTCCCAGGTGGCTGGGGGGTGGCTAATGTTCCGAAGTGGTGCATGGCACCTTCGATCCAGGCTTGTTGTTCACCTTGGCATTTCTCAATAGCCATGAGGACCTGCCAAACTTCTTCCAATGTTGGAAAATTTCTCGGGGGTAAGGTCCCGTTTTCTTCGCTGTTATCCACTGACTTGGCCATGGGGAGCTGACGGACTGCCCTAGTGACTGCGGTGGGAAGGATGTTGGACCTTGCGGCTTTGACACGGGGAGAGTAGTTCCCGGATCACTCTCGGTTCACTGGAGGGGGTGACGGGCAAGGTTTAGACACGGGAAGGCCTTTCGGGAGAAAAGGGGGAAAGCTCACGTGACATGCGGTTTCCGCTTCTTTTATTTTTTTTTTTTGTTGTTTTAATTTACTTAAAACATGTTTTCTCAGAGTCCTAGGTAGGTTGGAAAAGATTACTCTTCTTTTTCGCAACTATGCTAGATCCTGGGTCAGTGGAGACCATCTGTGCGGCTATAAGCCCCTCGTTTTGCACCTGTATTTCGACATCCTTGGGTGGACAGCCCCGGGCGAGGGTCCTATAGGGCAAGCGGTTTCCACCGGCCTAAAAGAAAAAATCGAACCTAAGGACCGAGCCTCTCATGTTCATTTTAATGCGTTAGCCATATGAATAGTGAACCGAGCCAGCCTTTGAGTCAAGATCGGGTCAAGAGTTCAGCATGACCTCTCTTTACCTTGCTTGCGCAAGGGATCTGTGACGTTAGGCATTGGCTGGGTCATATCGTCATGGCTGACGTATTAAAGGCTTGATGACATGGTGTCATGTGGGCATGGATGTATATCCGAGACGGAACATTGTCTGGGTGTAGCTTTGGAAATCAAGATCGGGTCAAGATTTTAGCATGACCTTTCATCGCTTTGCTTGCGCAAGGGATCTTGAGTTCCGAGCTTCGACTCAGAGAATGGCCGGCATGGGACATGTATCCAGGCTTGTATGACACGGACTGGGTAAAAACCATTCGAGTCTGGACAGAGTGTGACTCAAGACTCAAACGTGCAGGGTTGACGTTTGGCTAGGATGGGATGTTTGGAATGATCCCGTGCGCGTCCGAGAGGCGTAGGAAGGCCAAACGAACTGCAACTGAGACCACCCTGGGTTAAGGGTTGTAGTGTGCAGTGTATCCGAGGCAGCAGTGCGCGTAGCGTGCGGTGTAACCGAGGCAGCAGTGCGAGTAGCATGCGGTCTCTAAAATTCTTTTTCTGAGTAAAACAGAAGTTTTTTGAAGAATTTTAAATATATGTACACAGATGTATATTGATGCATTTTTTATTTTTTTTGTATTTTTATTTTTTTTGTAAATAAAAAAAAATAACGCACATGCACACACACACAACAGTTAAAGAGAAGGGGTAAAATGAAAGTTTGACCCTCATCATCGTTTTAAAAATCTTTTATTTTGTTTAAAAGTTTTTTTAAAACAAATAATCCCCAGCGGAGTCGCCAACTGAAATTACCCGGATCCGGCTCGCGCGCGGAGCCCCGGCATCTCGCATTCGTCGCTTCGGGAAGGTCGCCCGGATCCGATAGGCAGCGCGCTCAGGCCCCGGCATCTGGCTTATTCCGTTTTGCGTGTTGGAGGTGTCTCGCTGTGTTTTCGCTTTGTAGAGTCGCCACGCCGTTTTTATCAAGCCCAAAACATTGAAAAAGGGCATCAGTTTAAAAATAAACTATTTTCGTGTGATGAGATTTTGAGTTCGGAGGTCAGATGACTCCTCGGGAAGAGAATATTAGAATCTTAGAGCTCACATGAGTCGCCTCGTAAAAATGAGTCTTTCGGTACCCCTTATATTCTATAACTGTTGTGTGTGTGTGTGTATGTTCTTTTAAAAATGCATGTTGTATCGGATGTCTACATTGTACACTGCTTTATTGAAATGTATTGAAATAGTGTAGGAAGGAAGCCTTACCAATGTTGGTTCGTGTCTGTCTTCCGCTGGAGAATAGTGTTTGAGGATGGAACAGTGTTCCGGTACGGACCGGGATTGCTTTGGGATGAGCCGGTTGTCTGCGGACAGAGTTTTGGCGTGCGTTGGATTGTCAGGTGTACACTCGGCAGAGGTTCGGCGTGCGTTGGGATCGCAGGGATCACTCGGACAGAGGTTAGGCGTGCGTTGGGATGGCAAGAGTCACTCGGGTAGAGTTTCGGCGTGCGTTCGAGTTGCTGGTTTGACTCGAAAAGAGCCGGGATGCCTTGGGAAAGACCAGGCAAGGCCTCGGAGTACCACGAGGGGCCTCAGAGTACCTCGAGAGTGCCTCGGGGCAGTGCGGGAGCATCGCGGGAGCGCTTGGAGAGGCTTCGGAGCACCGCGAGGAGGCTCGGAAGGCCTCGGAATGATCCGAAAGGGGCCGGGAGTGCCTCGAGAGGACTTAGAGGGGTGCCAGAAGGCTGGGGGGGAGAGGAGAGAAGAGGGAGATGTCTGAAATGAGGGAGGGTAGCCCTCTATTTATAGTGCCAGATTTTGTGCAAGAAGGTCCGTACGGACCTTCTAGGTAATCCAGGATTTTGGTTTTCCTCGATTTGAGGAAATAAGTGGACTTTAAGAAGATTTAGCCATGATGGTGTCTGGTTGCAAAGAGGTCCGTACGGACCATCCTTGCATGCAATAAGGTCCGTACGGACCAACCATGTAGGCAAGTAATGATGCTTCCCGGGATTTGAGGGAATAAGTTGGACTTTAAGGGGATTCAGTAATCATTGAAGCAAAGAGGTCCGTACGGACCACATATGCTTTTCCAATTTTTGAAAAATTCCTAAAATGTCCTTTTGTCCCTTTTTGTCCCAGAAAGGTCCCTCCCTTGGTTTGGTTTGGGGTTTTTGAGGGTTTTGAGTGTCACGGGTCTTCGAGACTGCGTTTGTGAGTCTGCGGTGTTTCCCGTATGCTCAGAAGAGGGTAATCCAGATTGGGGTACTTACAGACATGACGAAAGCCACAAAAGCTTTCTCTAAATGACTTGATGAAGCCCCAAGTTCGACAAAGCATCACGGCAGAGGTCCAATTAATGGTTTGATTGTAGAACTGACATACTGATGAAGTACCGAGCCGATCGATCAACGTGAGAGACCTCGAGTTGAAGTTGATGTAACCCCAGATTCATTGCAGCATTACGTCATGAAGTGAGAAAACCCATCTTTGATAACAACTATGCAACTAGAATCCTCGAGGTGAAATTGACAACAACTATGCAACTAGAATCCTCCCTTCGAAGGGTGTCTTTCATATGGGAACTGTTAGCCATAGTGGCACTTGGCTTGTTCATGGCTTCAATCATATTCACCCTATGGTTGTTCTTAGGGAAGGGATTGTTGGCTGTGTTGGGCCCTTCGGGTATCTCAAACTTATCCTTTTTGATCAGTTCTCACATCACCCTTTTTAGGAGCATGCAATTATTAGTAACGTGCCTATGATACTAGTGGAAAGCACATTGCTTAGTTTTGTCCAAAAGGACATTGGGATCCTTGGGCTGATAGTTGTCCAAAGGTCTAATCAGACCTTCCTTCACAAGTTCCTGAAAGACTTCACTCAGAGGCATTCTGAGATATTCAAGCCTTAGACTCCGCGACTTGGGCACATCGCATTTCCTTGGCACGAAAGGAGTGGCATTGTTGCAATCCTGGCCCGCATAGTTAATTGATTCCTTGCCTTTTGGGCAGGACAGAAGTTGGATTGGAGGCAGAAGCTTGGTACCGATAAGTAGGAGCAACGGCTTGTTGTTGGTCAAATTTTAGCCCCAGAACTGACCATTGCACGTAGATCTGGATATGGGAAGTTACTGAGGGACATTCTCAAATGAGGCTTCAAGTGAGCTTGGAAAATATCCAACTGTTCTTCATCAGAAGGAGGAATTGCCATCTCACTCATCTTGAGGTTTCAACGCTTGTAAAAGTCCCCAATAGTCTCATCCAAACATTGTACAGTCGTCTGTAAGTCTTCCCGGTTTGTTTCCCATTCCAAATTGGCATTGTACTTCTCGATAAAAGCATTAGTGATTTGTTCCTGAGTAGCCCTAGATTGGGCATCTAACTGTTGATTTGTATGTCCTTTGACTTTCATGGCTAGGGTGTAAGCCAAGTGGGTCTTAGGACATGCAGTCTCATCAAGCAATTCTAGATTGGGCATCACGAACTTGTGAGGTAGAGGCACAATGGAGTTGGGATCTGTGGGTCGGAGAGCGGCCTTCTTCCCTGTCAACTCAGCAACATGTGCTTTTATTTACTTCAGTTGTTCCATGAACCAAGCAAGTTGAGAGTCCAATGGCAGAGCCAAGATGGTCGGGCCGGTGGCAGAGCTGGAGAAAGGATTCACCATGGGCGGCACACTGGTGGAAGCGATGGCAGAACCTGAGATGTAAGTGTAAACCTGTCCTTGGCCTATATTGCCCTGAGGGGTATAAGTAGGACCCTGAGCATAAGGATTGAGCCCGAAGGCGTGTTGTTGATTCCCTATCGACAAGAAGGGTGGAGGCAAACCAAAGGTGGCCGAGTAGCCGAATACCCAGGGCCAGGATCAAAGTGTAGTTTAAAGGAGGGCTGAGACTCTTGATTTGGAATTGCACTTCTGGCCGGAGTGGTGAAGTAAAACCTGGAGGGTACTGTGGTTAGGATGAGCCGAATGAGACGGAATAGAGGTTTGATGTCCCATGGGGGCGGTCAGGAATGGATTTTGTGAGACTTGTGCGGTGTTGGGGGCTGGCTGTCCTGAACTAGGTTGCTGTTGAGACGTCCCAAATTGCTGGGGCGGAGAAGTTCCAAACTTATCCATAGTTGACTGTCGTCCCAAACCCAAATGAGAAGTCATACCGAGATGCTGTAAATGAAAAGCCCCTTACTGATCTGTATCAAACTGCTGAGGCATACCAAACTGCTGCGACATACCGAGCTGACCCCGACTGCGTTAAGGCATACCATACTGGTCTAAATCGGACTAAAGTCAATTAGTTCCCCCAGACGACTATCCCGGACCAAACTGTGAAGGTATACCAGACTGAGGCTGAGAGGATGGTTGATTCATAGGTTGAGAAGAGTGTGGCCCGGTGGAGGTTCCATGTGAGGAAGGTGGTGGCATTCGGCGGTAGTCTGTCTACCCAAGAGAGGGATGGGGATCCTCTTCCTCTACCTCTTCCTCTTCCTCTTCCTCTTCCTCTTCTACCGTGAAAGTCCTATCGGGGTTGAGGGCAATCGTCAAACCAAGATTCCTGACACCTTCCAAAAATGATCATCGAAACCTCATTCTGATTGGTACAAGGATTTTTATGGACTCGGATTCCAATATTAGCCATAAAACATGATGAATCCTTGGTTTTGGTTAAAATTCCATCCTCAACCTTGGACATCAAAGAACTGCAATTGACATGCCCATGACCAATATGGCGATCAAATATCCCTTTGCTTGGCGAAGTCCTGGTCTGAAGAAATGTCTTGGGGAAGTCTCAATTTTGAAGAAGTGACTTGGTAAAGCCTCAGTCTCATGATTGTACATCTGACATGAGCAAAATTTCAACCTGATTGCAAAGTGGTCTTAAAATGAATCTGATAAAAACTCAATCCATCTCGTAGCAGAGTAGAGGAACCAACGTGGACCCGTAATAACCAGAGAAGCCCCTCTCTAAGGAAATGACTTGACGAAAGTCCCACATTAAAGAGTCCAATACAGCTCTAATGAAAATTGAATTGTCATATAGCAAAAGAGGCAACCCATCCTCCTATATTTACTTTATTATTTTCTCTAGTCAACTAGTCAACCGGAAGAAAATGTAAAAGAAATAAAATTTAGAAATGTATACCTACAGGGGCATATTTTCAAAAAGTGGGAACGAATCCCAGATTTGTATTATTTGACGGCCTCATTTGATGTAGGCACAAAAGAACTCGCTTTGGGTTTGACTCTTTTGAGAGAGCATAAGTGTAGAAAGGTATGTAAAAGTGTATGGAAACCTCTGCTGACAGAAAATTAGTGTTTAGCTCTATTTTTCCAATAATGTAGAAAAAGAAGACTTGTCAAGACATCTGAAAACATGTTTTATTCAAAAATGATCACAAGATTGCTTAAAACCCTTTATTAATGTTCGGGTTATTGAACCCCTAATCTCGATATGAACAAACATTTTGATTAATCATGAGGAGAAAGTCGACCAATACCAAGAATCAAAGTTGGCGAATTGTGAAGAAAGATTGTGTATAGGAGAGGCCATTGATGAGACCGAGTTTATGGAATTTGAATGTGTTTATGACCGGACCATTTCTGGTTGCCTACGTTCCCCTTAGTAAAAGGAGCTCAGGTCGACGTAGTTGGGGCCTGAACTGTGTTCAGCTTTGGAAAAGGGTATGAATATTTGTGGTCCCTTTGGTGAAAAGGCTCGGATAGGAAGGTTGGATGATGAGGCACGGGCCTTGAGATGATTCCTTGACAAGTCGTTTTTGGACGGCTACTTCCATAATTCCATTGCTTGTTGATCTTCGTCTTTTATTGGGGGAGAAAGAATTTGAATAAAGCTTAAGATCTTATGATATGCTTTTGCCTTTGCTTTAACTGCTCCCTAGTTATCGACAACTTCCGTTCTTCGAGATTTAATTTTGCCCATCTATCAAGTTTTCGATCGGCAGTGCTGGGTCCTTGGCTTCATTTTTTTTTTTGAAGTTCCTACTTGAACTTTTTTTTTTTTAAGTTCCTGCTTGAACCTTCTTTTTTTTTTGAAGTTCTTGCGTGAACTTTTTTTTTTCTTTTAAATTCTTGCTTGAGCTCTTTTTTTTTAAGCATTTGAGGACGAAGGCAAGCCCCTGCTTGAACTTCCTTGATACACATGAGGACGAAGGCAAGCCCTTATGTTGTTGTCGTTAGGAGGTCAATCTTTGAATGCTGAATGACCTTTTGCTGTTTCTTGATGTTGCCTCCGTTGTTGACTTGGTCAAGGTGATGGTGGGGACATGATTTGGAAAGTGTATGCCTTGATGGAGGCCTTGTGAGGTAAGGAAAGTGTATAGGGAGGGCATTAGTTGACTTTCTCGCACCGATTAATCAGAACGTTAATTATTTCGAGAGATTATTGGTTGAGCAATGCAAGTGATCATTTAGGATACAACCATTTCATTAGATGTAATGTAGGGGTGCAAATAATGTCTCAAGTCTAGCAAGAAAAGAAAAAGACTCTTTTATAGAAAATTTAAGATTAACTACAACGTTCGAGGAGGACTTGATTTAACGAAGAAAGTACTAGAACCTACGAATGTTGACTAAAAGACTATTTTAACATTTTAATTTAATTTAAGGATGGGTAGACCCTAGTCTAGCTACTCTTTGTTGTTGGACCACGCCTCTACCCTTCTGCATTGGAAGCAAATTCCTCATGAAGATATGACAGATTATGCACACCTTGGGTGACTTCAGGAATTCCTTGCTTACCGGCCCTGACGGCCGCCTTATCTGCCCTCAGATTATCATCGTCCCATTTCCCCTTGGCGTCAGTTGTGAACTTATCGGAGGGCGGGAATTCAAAGCATTTCACCAAATCCGGCTTTGCCACGGTCACATGCTTGTTGCAGTCAAACCAGCCATTCTCAACATTTGTTGCGACCAAATCATCTAGCTTGCTAAGTGAAATGTCAAAGTTTATTGAATTCACAAAGCTTGAATCATAAAACTCAATCATGTTTACATCGTGTTGTTTGGGAAATGATCATTGGCAGTGTTGAGATCATTGAGGCGTTCGAGTTTGCCCTCCTTAATCAACCCCCGAATTGCCTTTCTCAAAGCTATACAGTTGTCGGTTGTATGACCGTGATACTGGTGGAAAGCACAGTGCTTAGTGGTGTCCAAAGGGATGTTGGGGTCCTTGGGCTGATAGTTTTTTATGGGTTTGAGGAGACCCTGCTTTACCAAGCCATTTAAAACTTTGCTTAAGGGCACACCCAAATCCTCAAGATATGGTTTCTCCCTTAGGGGGAAATAAACTCTTAGTGCTCTTTGATTCGAGCCTTGGTCATCGACTAGGTCACCATTCTGAATAGAGTTTGCCAGTTTTGGTCCATTGGGACACTCAAGTTTGCCCGCTTCGATTAACCCTTGAACTGCTCTCTTCAAGGCTGTACAATTGTCGGTCGTGTAGCCATAATGATTATGGAAGGTGCAATGTTTACTTATGTCGAGGGGTACATTGGAGCTCCTTGTATGGAAGTCCCTGAGAGGCTCCAGAAGGCCTAGCTTTACTAAAGCCTTGAAAATTAAGCCCATAGGTATCCCAAAATCATCAAAATGTTTTCGCTGCCTTAGAGGACCACTATTTCTTGGTTCCTTTTGGGTGCCGTCAATTGTACACAATGCCTTCTTTCCTTTACTAGATGTTGCAGCCATGTTAGAAGGGTAGGGTTTATAGCGGTGAGACATGTTCAGACCAGTAGTGCTTCCCCGTGCACGAACTCTTTTGATGTAACCATCGATGTAAGCATCGAGATTTGACTCCTTTGTGTAAGATAGGCGAGATTGGTATGGTGAGATGGCTCGGGTCGAGCGATTGTCGATACTCTCGTTGCTAGGCTTTTCTTATATTTTCTTAATTGGTTCTACCAATATTCTTTCAAACAAATCAATATGAACACTAGGACTGCCCGACCACGCCACAAGATTGGCATTAGCAAATGACACCACTGTAGGAAGTACCCTAGTGGGAGGAATGACAGTCTGAGCATTCAAAGCATGACCGTAACCCTCCTCATAAGTCAAACATGAAGCACAAGAATACGGACCAAAGGATCGGGGGTGGTGAGACTTATAAGGGGCCTCATAAGGTCTGGCAGCTGCCGAAGATGAGGATATATAGCTCGTAATGGGTGGATACCAGGGAGTAGTGAGTGCGGATCCAAAAGGCTGCTGAAGATATGAGGTTTGAGGCACCGTAAAAGTAGGACTGAACGTGTCTTGACCACACTGCAGAACACGACTAGAAGAGTAATGTGTATATTGTAATGTATGAGCAGGAGCAGCTTATGTAATAGTCGGGTGAAGAATTGGACGAGGAGCATTTGACCTTGTCGGACTTCCTAACTGGAAGGGCAGGGTAGAGCTTTGAGGATGTTGTGAATATGGTGAGCTTGATGAAGTGGTGATAAAATCCTAGTGGCCCATGTGAGCTTACAGTATCGCAGGGGCAAGTGGGCCTTGAGAATTGATGGAAGGAAGCTGACCCCCTCTGAACCGTGGAGCCTGAGAAGCGAACTGACCCAAAATGGCTTGCGGAACCATATTAAACTGATGGGCTTGAGAAGTTGTGAACTGACCCATTCCAAGCTGATGACCCGAACCAGACTAAGGCTGTGAAGAAGTAAACTGACCCATTCCAAGCTGTGGGGCGAAAGCAAACTGATTCAAACCCAGTGGTGAAACACCGAGAAACGCGAGGCGAGGTTGACCTAGATCGATTTGGCTGAGGACTACAAAGTTGTTGGGGCTGAGAGACAGGCCGAGTCATAGGCCGGGGAATGCTTGGCCCATTAGTAGTTTCAAACGAAAAGGAGCGGGGCATCTGACGGTAGCCGGCTTGACCAAGAAGGGGATTAGCATTATCCTCCGCATCAACCGTAAAGGTTCCATTAGGGTTGTGAGTAATTTCTAGTCCATGGCTTCTAACACTTTCCAATAACTAACTGATCTGAGCCTTTTGGTGTTGCCTCATCTGTTCCAACATCTGATTCCAATGTTCGGCATTCTGCGGATTCTTGGGGTGCAGAGTCGTACATCCCCCACTGTTCTCCTCTTAGCTGGCCATTCTGAAACTCTGAGCTGAAGCGAAGGAAGAAACCGATGAAGTATCTCGGTCGGAATGTGAAATGGCCAGACAGACGATGACCCAGGATCTTGATCCAAACTTGCTTACTGTGGAAGGCACAAAAGGGTGCGGTTCAGACTCAAGAAAGCGAAACAGGTTGGTGTTTGGGCTTAGGGCTCATGCAACATGCGATTATTTGTTCGAATTTACATAAAATGCCTTTTCTCGAATCCTATGTGGTTGGAAAAGATTTTTTTTTTCAAACTACTCTAGATCCTGGATCAGTGGGACCCATCACTATGCCTACAGACCCCTCAACCTGTAACCTCAAACAAGGGTTCCATAGGGGAAGCAGGTCCCACAGACCGAAAAAGGAAAACGAACCTAAGGTTTGGCGGGTCATGAAGTCTTAGCGCGCACTCGATGCAAATTATGGACGAAGCCAACGTCGAGAGTTGAGACAAGTTAAGGTGCCTGACGAAGAGCCGGCATGACCTTGACTGATAAGTGTCCACGAAGGATCTTGACTCATCGATGGTTAAGCGGTAATTAAACATGGACTGGGCGTTAATCCCTGATGACTCGGTGTCACACCGGGAGCCGGTGCATAAGCCGTGCAGGTCAAAATCAAAGTCAAAGTACCAGTCAAGATCGAGTCAAAGTACATGATAGAAAATCGGCATGACCTCGATTGATTTAGGTCCACGAAGGATCCTGACTCGGCACGTTGACTGGGGTTTGACCGACACGAGGTATACACTGACGCGGTCTGACACTAACCAAACTAAAAACCAACCAAGTCTCGGACAAAATGTGTGTCACAGACAAGTGCAGGGTAGACATGAGGGTAAACCAATGGCTGTTTAGGTCATCTCGTGCTCGCATCGAGAGGCGTAGTAAGGCCTCCCGGGCTGCTACTGAGATTTCCCGAGTTAAGGACGTAGTGTGCAATGTACGGTCAAAGTGCGCGTAGTGTGCGGCAGTCTAGATTCCTTTTTTTTTTTAGTAAAAAGAGGGATTTTTAAATGTGTCTTAAAAGCATGATGCATGCAAAAATATTTTGAAAATAACTTATTATTTTATTTTCTTTTTGAAAACATTTTCGAAAATATTTTTGAGGGCATGTAAGCACATAAGCACATAAGTATTGAACAGTCAAAGTTATCGATCCAACAGTCAAACTTTGAAATTTCCCGAGGCGGTCAAACCAATAACAATAAATCATAGCAAGACAAAATATTCACAAGGAAACACACACATAAAAACACAAGGTTTCAAGTAATAGGACGGAAGCTTGACCCACGAAAGCTAAAAAAACAAGTTTTTTTTTTTGAAAAACAAGTTTTTTAAAGCTTAATCCCCAGCGGAGTCGCCACTGTGATGTACCCAACTTTTTTTGTGAAAGTGAAAAATGTCGCCACGCCATTTTAGGTTTAAAGGCCAAAACTTTGAAAAATGCCCAAGAAATAGAGAAACGAGTTTGGAGGTCACGTTACACTCCCGAAAGAATATATGACGTTCACCCGAAATGCCTCGTATGACGAGTCTTCCAAACTTGAAACTTTGTGTGTGTGTGTGTGTGTTTTGAAAAAATTTTGACTTAAAGGGGCTTCCTATAAATAAAGCAAATCCGCTGGATTGGACTGGAAAATAGTTTTAAAACAGTGACTAAACTGAAAAATCAACAGAAACTGAAAATGTATGCAGATGACAATGTCATCCGCGTGGATGATTCTGGCATGATGAATTCATCCTTGCGGGCAACCCTGCACCCTAACTTGATTTTTATAGTTTCTCAGTTTGACTCTGTAACTTCCAAAAACTTAACTGGATTTAAAGGACTTAACTGGAACTGTAACTGAAAAAATAGAAAAAGACAATGAATGTTTGATTTTTTGGGCATCCATGTTTGTCCTCTCTTTCCCTAAACTTTGATTTAGTGATCATCTACTAAATGTGTTTAGTGATGAATCATCTAACCAAGCCATCCCGGGGGTACATTAGGACTTGGAAACATGTCATTTGCAAGGGAAAGGGGGATTTGACATGAAAGTAAGTTAACAAAAAGACTAGGTCAAGATGTATCAACTCTAGAGGAAGATCTCTAAGGTGGTCACAAGAAGGACCATCCTTGAGATCTATACTCAAGTGTATCTCTTACATCTTTGTGTGACCTAAATGTGCAAGTCTTAAGGATGTTTATCCATGGAAATGGTTTCAACGTGAACATCTTAGACAAAGGGGGGGATACATTTTCAAGAAAATAAAGACTATGCACCATTTTAAGTGATCATCTATGGAGGTGAACTCCAAGATGATCACATTTTAGGTCAAGTAAACAAGTATAGACTAGTAATGTAAAGGGGACATGGGGAAGAACATGAAAGTAAAGGAGAATGTGTGACTTTAGAAGATCATCCATGGAAATGGATTCCATGGAGATACTCATGGATCCAAAGACAAAAGGGAAAGTGGATGAACAAGTAATTAAATCAACAAAATCACATCATGGAGACATGAAATGGATGCATGAACAAAGGAGGTTTAAGTAGGGAAAGTGAGGGTTTACCAATGTTTCTTGGATTAGTGTTTAGGGCTTGAGGGATTCAAGGCTTAGGAGTGATTTGGTAGTGATTTGAGGTTGATTTTGGTGTTGGATTTGTGTGGGGAGAGTGTTTAAGGCTGTTTTGGGAGTAAATTTCGGCAGAGTAACAGTAGGGAAATGTGTTTGTTGCCTCAAAAACTGAAGGAGGAGGGCTCAATTTATAAGATGGCCAGGGGTACAAAATCATCCGCGTGGATGATTTCGTCGCTACAAAATCATCCACGAGGATGAAATCGTCAACGGGCCTGAACTGCAGAAAAGCAGTTTTGGCAGCTTCTTACTTAGTCAAAAAAGCATTTTTATGCTTGAAAATGATGATTTCCAGCGAGACCATTGCCCTTTTTTTATTCCTAAAAGGTCCTTCCTCATTCAAATTGTCTAAATAATGCCCGAAATGCCCCTAAATGATTATAAATCATTAAATTGGGCTGACGGAACATTAACGACCCAGATTGGGGCACTTACACCTTTGATCTCAACTTTTAAGTTTTGACTTATGAGGGAAATCGGTGTAAAAACATACACTTAGGCTTTATGACACGAACTAAGCCAAAAACCAACCAAGGTCTTGGACGAAGTATGACACAAAGAGTGCATGGTTACACGGGTTAGGATGGGCTGTTTGGGATGACCCCGTGCGCACGAGAGAGGCATAGGAAGGCTAATCAAGTTGCAGCTAAACGGTCACCCCGGGTTAAGGGTTGTAGTGTGCAGTGTACATGGTAACGGTGCGCGTATTGTGTGGTCATTAAATTCTTTTTCTGAGTAAAATAGAAATTTTCAGAATTAGTTTTAAAGAATTTATGAGCAGATCAAATATTGCACGAAAACCAATTATGAACGAATATGCACGAACATGCTATGATTTCAAAAGAGATGAAAAAGCAACACATTTTTTTTTTGAAAATAGTCTAATGTTTTGAAAATCGGAGTTGTTTAAAATTTCCTTTTTTTAAAAAGAAAACCAAGTAACACGAAATAGCAAGAAACACACACGCATGAAAACGAGGAAGGGTAAACGAAAGTTTGACCCATGAAATGTTTTTTTAAAACGAAGGTAGTTTTGAAAAAACATGTTAAGTCCCCAGCAGAGTCGCCAACTGAAATTACCTGGATCGCGAGGGCTGTGAGCGGTTTTTTGATTTCACGGAAAAGAGATTCGCCACGCCATTTTGTATTATGAGCCAAAACTTTGAAAAAGACTGTTTAAAAAAGGAGGTCGTTTTGATTAGGAGCCGAAACTTAGGAAAAGGCTGTTTGAAAAGGAGGTCATTTTGATTAGGAGCCAAAACTTAGGAAAAGGCTGTTTGAAAAGGAGATTGTTTTTATTAGGAGCAAAAACTTAGGAAAAGGCTTTTTGAACAGAGATTGTTAGGTTCGGAGGTCAGGTTACGTTTCAGGAAGAGTAAAATTGAGATCACCCGAAACGCCTCGTATTGACGAGTCTTTCTACCTTTCTCGAAATTCGCGCGTGTGTGTGTGTGTTCTTGTTACTTTTGAAAATGAGTTTGAGTGACAAACTTTGGTTTTGAAAAGGGAGTTTGAATGACAAACTTTGATATTTTGAAAAGGGGTTTGAAAAGGAGTTTGAATGACAAACTTTGATTTTGAATCAGGCATTATAATGTTACCCTTTTTTGATGAAAATGATGGAAAAGAGGAGACGATCGACAAGTCAAATTCGTGACTTGGACGTTTAAAAGTAAATACTATCAACAAACCAAAGGGTTTTGACGGTAAATGACAGTATTGAAATAGCAGTATCAACGAACCAAACAGTTCGGACAGTAAAAGGTGCGATCAGCGAACCAATGGTTCGGATGGTAAAGAGCATAATGTAAATGACAATATCAACGGATCAAACGATCTGGATGGTAAATAGTGATCAACGAACCAAACGGTTCGTATGGTAGAAATGACGATCGACGAACCAAACGGTTCGGACGGTAAAAGACGTAATAGATAAAAATGGGTCAAGATCTCCGTTTTAACCCTAAATCACTTTTCTTAAAGGAGAAAAGTGATAGAGAGAGGATCACTTCGAGACCCGTGGACAGCGTTTTGTCTACATTTTGAAGATTTTGACCGGATCAGAAATAGCATAGGATGCATAAAAAGAGATGAAATGGGAGATTGAGAGTGAGAGTGAGAGTGTTACCAATGGCTAGGTTTTGACTCTTTTACTCGGGAGATCGTATACGGGATACGAAATGGTGTTTAAAAGTTGTTTAGGTCATGTTTGGATCGTGTTTGGCTTGAAAAATGTTGTTTTCATGCAAATTGAGGTGTTTTCGAGGCTTATGGAGGGGTTTGAGGCTCTGGAACCGAGGTGAATGGGCAGGAGGGTTAAAAAAACTTCACCATTTACTGAATGGGAAGGGTTGTATTTATAGGCTTTCAAACTAAAGAACAGGCCGTCCGGCCAGATCTTCAAGTTTGAGGGATTTTTGGGTATTTAGAAACTTTGATTGAGTGATTGGCGATCATGAAGAACAGGCCGGACGGCCAATCCTTCAATTTGAGGGCATTTTGGTGTTTTCCAGCCTTGGATTGGATTAATGTGACTTGAGGGCTTGTGCTTGTGTGCCATGTGTCCAACTTAGTCACTAAGCAAAGCCATTTGTTCCGTCGAGTCGGGTTTTGACTGTTTTTTAAATAATTGTCCGAGTAAATGTCGGAACAGTCCCGAAAAGTCCCGAAAATTGCGTATTTTGGGAAAGTGGTATTTTTCACGTATTCAAACGTGTCTTGAATACACTTTGATTTTTTGAATGCTCGGGGCAGTCCTAGAAAGTCTCGTTAACTTAGAAAGTGTGATTTAACGGATTGTAACGATCCGAATTTGGGTACTTACAAGACCCCTAATTTTAATTAGACCAATTAAAATTTTCTATGTATGTTAGGTTTCCTTTAGTGCTAGTGCCAGTGTTTTTATTAATGTATTTTTTTCAAAGGATGAAGACTTGAAGACCCTGAAGATTTTCCAAGATGTAATCTGGTTAACCTGTTTTGCTACCCCAACCGGTTGAGCTCTCTGACCGGTCAGACCGGTTGAGAGAGTCAACAGGTCAAGCTCCTCAAGATCTAGTTGCTGATCAGCCAAAGCTTCTTCAACAAGCTTCCTATCAAGCATTTATTGTTCTCACCTACTCAACACAACTTTGCTGAAGTTGGTAAGAACAACATGCTGTGAAGACATTCCTGCAACTTGTCACTAACTCAAAGAGGAATGTCAAAGTTACCAGTACTCACAACAACTTCATCTACTCAATGGAATATATCTTCATCAAATCTCAGGCATTTAATGTAAAAGATATTCTTATTAAAAGCCTGTCAGTCCAAGTCATGTTTTCAACCTCTTCTAAGACAAAACTCTATTTTGAAGTTCACTATAAATACCTTCTCCAGAGCATTGAAGAGGGTTGGTGCATTAAAGATATTTGAGAGTGAGTTGCCAAGAACTACAAGCATTCAAGCATTCAAGTTCAAGGCATTCAAGTCCCACATATTCACTAGACTATCTCTGTTAGGACATACACTGAGCACCATCAATCAATACTTGTAGTGTTCCCAAACAAGACTATGATTGAAATACATTGATTGAATCACACCCACACCCTAGAGAAATCAGTTCAACCTTGTGAACACATCTCTAGAAAATAGCTGGTCATTCTTGTAGCACAATCCATTAGTGATCACTTTACTTTTGGCATCCTTGAATCATAAGGCTTGCAATTTGTAATAGTTAGGTATCATTAATAGTGTACTTTCACAAATCCAAGTTTTGACCAAACTTGGTAGAGGACGTAGCAGTTATTTAACATTGTGAACCTCTTCAAACAACTGTGTCATTTTCTTTGTTTGTTTGCTCATTACTTGTGTTGTAACCGGTTGACATTCTCTCAATCGGTCACAACATATTGACTCCTATTTACTTCTTGCTTGTTTCTTTATTGGAAAATACAATTGCATGATATTTTAACTTACTGTCTTTGAAAATATCTTTTTCTAACCGATCCTGTGTGAGTCAAACCAGTAATATTTTATTCGTTGTGCAACTGTTTAATCGGTTAGCTAAGTGATAAGTTACTTGGACAATTTCTAAAAGGTTTTGAAAAGAAGTTTTAAAGAAATTATAAAAAGGCTATTCACCCCCCCCCTCTAGCCTGTTTTCCTACCGATTGGGCCTAACAATGTTGAGTGTTGTATTCCCCCTTTATATGCTTGACTACGAGCTGGGAGTTACAGAAGGCGACAATCTTTGTTGCCCCATAGAAGGAAGCCAATTCTACGCCAAATATTAAGGCTTCATACTCGGCTTGGTTGTTCGAAGCGGGGAACTTGAATCTGATTTTGTCCTGGATAGTGTGCTCCCCATTGGGACTTGCTAGTACTACTCCAGCTCCGCTTCTCACCTTAATGGCTGACCCATCTGTGTATATGACCCAGCAGTTGGGTGGTATCTTGATGGCTGGCTCTTCTCCCGCATGTTTTTTGCGCTTACGGGAGGTGGGGTCGTGCTCGCGTGTGAAGGCGGTTTCGGCCATGAAGTCAACCAGAGGCTGTGCTAGGAGTGTCTTCATAGGCTGGTATCTGATGTCAAACTCAGTAAGCTCGATAGACCAGCTAAGGAGACATCCTGAGCAATCCAACTTATGCAAGATTTTCTTGAGGGTGCATTAGTGTACACAGTTATGGGGTGTGCAGAAAAGTTTGCTTGTAATTTCCTTGCAGCTATGACCAAGGTAAAGCTATTTTCTCTGTGTTGAAGTATCTGGTTTCCACATCTGATGGTGCCTTGCTCACAAAGTATATGGATTTCTGAGTGTTCCCTTCATTTTAGACTAGCAACACAGCTATAGCATGGTCAGTGGCTGCTAGGAAGACATACAACATCTCTCCTATGAATGGGCTACTTAGTAGTGGGGGAATCCCAAGTACTCCTTCAACTGTTTGAATGATTCTGAGCATTCTGATGTCCATGAGAAGCTCTTGGTTTCCTTAAGGACTTTGAAGAATGGTAGTGGCCTCTCCGTAGACTTTGCAATAAACCTACCAAGAGCCGCTAGTCTCCCATTCAACCTTTGAACCTCTTTGATGATTGTATGTTCTTTCATATCGATCAAGGCTTTGATTTTCTCCAAATTTGCCTCTATCCCCCTTTGTGATACCATAAAACCTAGGAACTTTCCTTATATTACCCCGAACACACACTTGCTCGGGTTCAGTTTCATGTTGTTTGCCCTTAGGTTGTCAAGGGTTTTTTTAAGTCCAGGGCATGGCTGCCAGTCCTAATCTCAAATAAATCATGAGTCTCTTGGGGATTTTTGGCTCCTAGTGTGCCTCCCGCCGCATTATCAATCATGACTTGATTAACATGATTCAAGCCGTCATAAAAAGTTTGATTAAGCAAGGTCAAAAGAAAATTATGATGGGGACATTGCACTAACATCATTTTAAAATGGTCACAAGTCTCATGAAAAGGCTCACCTACTTCTTGGGAAAATCCAATAATCTTTTGCCTCATATTAGCTAACGTGGGATGGGGATAATACTTTTGTAAAAACACATCATGCAATTGATCCCACGTTCTTATACTTCTAGGTGTTAGAATCATAAACCATGTCTTGGCCGCCCCTTTCAGAGTGTAGGGGAAGCAATTTAATCTTATTTTCTCATCGGTTACCCCTATTTTTCCCGGAAAGTGAGATACTATCATCATATACTCACACAAGAAAGTCAAAGGGTCTTTGGCTGGTAGGCCTTGATAAATGGGCAACATGTTAAAATACTGACCCTTGACTTCAATGTTCTTTGCCTCCTCCGTTAGCACAATAGAAGATATGGAGGCATCCACTTTAGAACCACAAAATTCCTGCATAGTTTGAGCCGATGGGATTGCCATCGCGGCTTTTTCCTTTTCTACCCCGATGGTAGAAGGATTTAGTTCACTTTCCAGGGAATTTCCCTCTTTTAATTCAAGTTCTTTCAAACGCTAACCTAATTTATCAATGTCGTCGTTCAATGGCTCCAAGGTAGGAATCAAAGAACGCTGACCAAGCATACACTAATAAAATTAACTTGTTCGCTACACAAGTCCCCGGCAACGGCACCAAAAATTTGATGGAGAAAATCTCCCTCTTATTAAAATTACCTAGCAAGTGCACTGGTTTATCAATGTAGTAATATGTTTACTTGCAAGGGTCGAATCCACATGGACTAAAGTGGAATAAGTGTATTTTATTAGTGTATTAAAGTAACCAAAAGAAGGGGTTTGATTGGTTTAATTATTATTCTAAGAAAGCAAAATAAAACAAGCAAAGAAATCAAGAAACAAGGTATTTATGGATTGGGGATCATAACAATTGTCACTTTATGCTTTTTATTTCATGTAAAAAGGATTCAATCTCATTCTTTGGTTCATTCACAAAATCATGAGTTGGAACGATTTGGTGTGCGATCTGCAACTCAAATATTCTCTTTTTATTATACTCCAGTTACGTGTATATAATAATTGAAAAATTAATTAAGATCAAAATAATATATGAACCTAAGCCCAATTAAATTCAGTTACGTCCTCAATTAGATCTAAGTAGTAAAATAATGGTCAATGTATCTATGTCCGAGTTACTGTAACAATGGATACCCACAAATTCTAGAGCCAAAAGTATCTTAACATAAATCTGAAACCCTAGAACGAATTAAAAATATTTTACCACACAAGAATGAGAGAGAGATAGGAAAAATTAAAACCCTAGCATAAAGATCAAATTATTACTTACCACAATCCAAGAATCAAATAAATCAGCCTTGAAAGACCATTAAAAATAAATAAATCTAGTTCTTGACTCTTCAAAATAAATAAAAATCCACATCTAATATGTACAAGAGAAGAAGAGATATAGAGGATGATAAGATATGAGAGAGATAAAAGATAGTCTCCAAAAACCTATTCTAGGGTCCTTTATATAGTTGGAGGGAGGAGGAAATCCTAACTTGAATTGATTTTGGCCAAAATCTGCTAAAATTCAAGTAAAATTAGGATTCTGCCGAAATTCGTCACAAATCTGTCACTATTCTGTTGGAAATCTGCTTTTAATTCTGTGACGAACCAGATTCCATCACAGAAATCCGTCGAAAACCCCTTGGCCAGGCATGGGCGCGGTCGCCCGGCCACCTTGGCGCGTTCGCCCTTAGTTTCTGCCCAAATGACGCGGTCTCTCGGCCTTTGGCCCCATTTCCTCGGTCACAGCCTTGTTTTTTCTCGGCCAGCAGCTCATGGCTCATGCCTTGGCCCCATTTTCTCGGCAATGGCCTTGCTCTTGGCCGGCCAGCCTAAAATTCCAGCTATAGCCCTCCTACTTCCAATTAACGCAGTTTAGCCCATGAACTTTCCTCTTTTGCACTTTGGTCCCTATACTTCCATTGAATTGCAATTTAGCCCTTGAAATTTATAATACCAGTTTACCCTTTAGTTTTCCATAATTGCAATTTGGTCCCTAGACTTCCAAAACAAGCTTATATCCTCCATTTTCTGCCTAATTGCACTTCAACCCCTGTACTTTCAAAAACTCTAACAAAACACATTAAATTCTTAAGGTTTTGAACATCGAATAAGCTTGGAAACATATCTTTTGGACGGGTAAAATCACATCCATCACTCATTTGGGGAGAAGTTGATGACTTCCTCTTCTTTATATACCCAGGCGGGGATGTGTTAGACTTTACTTAGCTCGTGTATCTGATCTTTCAATTTTTTGTTGGAGACTGCCTCCTCCCTTATGACGTGGAGCTTTGCTCTAAGAGGTCTGTCCTCCCTTTCCTCTCTATCATCGTCATCTCTTTCTCGCTTGTTACCTTTTCGCATAACATAGCGGTCAAGTTTCCCTTCATTAACCCATCTTTGGATCATCCTTTTAAGGAAGATGCAATTTTATGTATCATGTATGTGATCCTTATGGAAGGCACATTACTTGGAATTGTCCGAACATGTTTCGACCTATCACTTAATGGTCAGGGCTCTAGTGGGTTTATTAACTGCATGATTTCCGTGATAGGTTTAGTAAGTGGGGTGAATACCTCATCTTTTTATGTAGCCCGAGTTCTATTCTTTCCCTTATAGTTACTTGCATTGGAAACCTAGTTGGTGCCTGTCGGAGCCGTTTTCATTTTTTAAGATCTTCTTGCTTTTCTCTTCCATCATGGCGATGGCATAAGCCACGTTGTATAGGTCAGATTTTTTTTTGGCTCCCTTTTAGATAGTTTATATACCAATTGTTTGGATATCAGTCCGGAGTTGAAATAGACAAACACCTCCCGGAGTTGAAATAGACAAACACCTCCCGGTCGGTCAGGTTTTCCTCCACCTGGGCAGCCATGGCTCTGAAACGGTTGTAATAACTTAGAGTAGTCTCGTTTTTCCTTGTGGCAAGATCTATCAATCTCCTTTTCCCTTCCCAGCGGCTGCAAAATGTTCTAGGAATCTCCTCCTTATAACTTTCCAGCTATCTATGCTCCCCTTTTTTTGCTCACGGAACCATGATAGGGTTGTTCCGGAGAAGTTTCTAGTGAAAGCCCTGTAGAGAATTTCATCTGCCTTGGTGAGGAGTGCCATAGTGGATTCAAATATTTGCACATGATCTCGTGCATCAGTGGTTCCTCGACATTTTTCAAAGTTGGGATTTTAAGAGCCGAAATAGGAGGTTGATCAACAATCCTTTGGGAGAAGGGATGAGTGGCACAAGTGTCCTCGTACTTGACATCCTTCTTCCCCATCTCCATTTCATCAATCCTCTTTGTTTAAAGGAGAAGATCCCTTTAATCTATTCTCATATTGCAGTGGGAACTGTTGGTGTAATGCCCTAGGCTTTAGTTATGTTTAACTGAAAACCGTTATGTATCATCTTTATCGTTTATGTTTATTATTTGATTATTATATAGTTTGCATATTTATTGTAATAATCTCCGTCCCTGATTATTAAGAGAATAATTAGTATAATTGTCAATGGATAATCATGTGATGATTATATGCATAAGAGATGCACATTGAAATTATGGGTACTTGTTAGAGAACAAGTGACTGGACATGACCCGCATGAGATTTATGTCATGGTCAAATGTCATACTTAAATCTCATACGGTTACTTCATTTATTTCCTAGACCTAAGATTATCGTAACCTTACATATGATGAAAGTCATGTTTGATTTTAGTCAAACGATATCTTAACACGATATCTATAAAGACTATCATTGGCATGATCGGATTTATGATGGGAAGGATGATAAGTCAAGAAGGAATTTGTCCCTCGGAAGAGAGATGTTATGCTTGGGCCCCTCGATGAGTGATAATGATGAAAGTGTATGGCCGTACCCCAATATGATTGGAATTATCATTATACTTAAGAATCGAGAAAGCATTGAACAATAACAAGTTGACAAGGACCATGACTTGTGTTCAATATAACATCGTGAGACAAAGGGATAAATGGAAGTACACCATTGGAAACGTGAACTCTTACGTTGCATTATTTGGGTAGACATAATGGCTTGCTAGAGTCCGCTTATGTCTTATGAGGTTCGATATGATCGAACTCATTGCCAACATAATGTAATCCTATTGGGTCACACACAACTAGAAGGAATTGGTTAAACCGAAGGAAGAATAGTTGAGAGTTTACGTATACGGCTATATATACCGCGCGACATATTAAGCCAATGGCTTAATATACCGCGCGACATAATAGGCCGATGCGCGGTTTGACAAACTGTCTTTCCTAATACGATTAGGAGAGGTATTCCTACTATTGTAGTATAAATACAAGGGTTCCGTCGGACCTAAAAGGTCACCCAAAATTTTTTCAAGCAAAATTCGTAATTAAATACTCTCAATATTCTTCAAGGTTTTAGATCTAGCAATCATCAAGAAGTTGTTCTTGAATTCATTCAAAGGTGTGGATACCGAAAGAGGGTCTTCGCTCGTTCATCGATCAAGGCCTAGAGTTCAAGCAAGTTGAAGAACGAAGTTTGTGATTCAATATCACATAATCAAATCGTTCGATAGCTCAAGACCGGAAAGCGTTTCAAGGTTGGTTTAATTCTATCTCATAGGTATTCAAATTAATTGTATAGAACGGATCCTAGGGCTTATTGGGTTTTATGTTTTAATGCTTAATCTCCGCGCATGGACCCGTAAAACCCAACAAAGTGGTATCGAGCCCCGTTCGTATGATTAAGTTTGAATTAACATGCTAGATTTAAGATATAAATTGTTTATATGCTTATTGCATGTTTTGTTTGCGATAGAATTTTTAATTGTTTATGTGAAACAATGTGAAAATCGTTCGAATTATGCCGAATTAAATACGTAAAAGGATGTTTTACGTGATTTAATTACATGTAATCTGTATTGGTTCGAACTGGAAATTCCGTAACCTGGCTACTTTGGTCGCGCGACATATTGAGCCATGTGGAATTCGGGTTAACCGCTCGTTAGGTCGCGCGACATATCAAGTCTCGGGCGATTATGTCACGCGACATAATAAGCCAAAACCTGGGCGAGAATCGGTTTGTTCAATTTTTACGCTATTCCGTGATTGTGTTTACAATCTGATATGTTCATATGAAAATCTGGATGTTATAAAATTGAGTTTATAAGTCCATGCTAGATTGATTCATTGATATGCATGATTAATTGATTAAAATATGATTTTAATAATTATTGCGATGCATGTTTTATTTGTTCTTAAGTGTTAAGAATTTTATTAGATGTTTAGTTGAAACATTGAATTGTGATTTCCTAAAATGTTTAGTTGAAACATTGCATTATAGTTTCCTAATATGTTTAGATTTAGACATTGTAAATTTTGGATTTTATGATTGTTTATGGAAACAAGTCATAATTACGCGAAATTTTAAAAGGAAACTAATTGTTTATAAAAGGTAGTGATTATGTTGCCAAATCGAGTTGATTTCTAATTGTGCATGACTAGGAGAGTTCTCTAAGGAAGAGTTGGTACTTAAGTAGTCCTTGTGGCTCACCTATCTTCCCGGGAACTTACCCGGTGCATGATTATGACTATCTTTGCCGATATGCTTATAATCTACCTTAAAGAACCTTCATTTAACTTTTAAGTTCTTTATGCCAATCCATGATTTAAACACTTGAGACCACTCGGATAGTTTTGGGTGGGCTTGCCATAGCAAGGTGCTTTGATTCTATTCCGTTTGCGAGCAAGATGAGGAAATGGTGGTTCCTATACGTTTAAAATGGATGAACTTAATTGGGTTATCAAAATGGTTTTGGACCCAAGGCATAAGATGAGATTAAAATATGCTTGGACATATGATGTCTTAAATAAATCTCATAAAAGATCCTAAGAGTCATATATGATATGATTGATGTTTTCTACCTAATTAGTTTAATCTTGAGCGGTGCGCCATAGCGTACTTGAGATTAAATTAAAGTTGGATCTTAGTCCTAAGAGTCATATACGATATGATTGATGTTTTTCTACCTAATTAGTTTAATCTTGAGCGGTGCGCCATAGCGTACTTGAGATTAAATTAAAGTTGGATCTTAGCCCATTGAATGCATATTATGCTTATTAGCATTAGAAGGTGTATGATTTAGTGGGAGTATTTGTAAAATACATTATTTGCTCTTAAATGATAAATGTGTTGATATTGATATGTGTTCATATAATTTGTATATTTTGTTGTAGAAGTAGCATTACATAATGATAATTGCGATTCATCCTTATGAAGGACAAAGTTCGAAATGAATGATACAAATAATTTTGATTGGATCAAAAGCCTAAAGAATGGTTCTTAGGTAAATTTGTACGTTCATTACGAATCCGTTCCTATTGAACCTATTGCAAATGTTACAAAGGGCAAATAAGGAAGCAACATTAGAAACATAGTGATGATTCTGACAATATTGCTTGCCTTATATTTGTCACCATGTTCAAAGGCTCTTATGAAGAACCTTGTGCACATGATAAATACTTTTGTTCTAGCACACCGCAAAAGGGGAAATGTTCCAAGTGCAAGCTAAGCAAAAGATATATGTTGTGGTGAAAGCTCTTAATTCATATGATGAAAGAAGGAGCAATCCGCAAATTGTGTTAATGGTTGACACAATAAAAGGGTTCATAAAGGAAGGAAAAGAAGGTAAAGCAAAAGTTGCTAAACCTAGGACAAATGTTGTCATAGCCTAAGAGGCTAAACCCAAAGTGTCTCAAAAGGATGCATTTTGCTATCATTGCAATAAGATTGTCATTGGAAACAAAGTTGCAAGGCTTATTAGGAAGGCCTAAAAGGTGAAGAAGGGCAATATGATTGCTACTACTTCAAGTATCTATATGATAGATATTTTCCTTTCGACTTCTTGTTCTTGGGTATATGATACCGGATTGGATCTCACATTTGTTTAAATGTGCAAGGAACAAAGAATAGAAAGCTACTCAAATAAGGTAAATTAAACCTAAGCATGGGAATGGAGCAAAAGTTGCAACATTAGCCATAAGGGACTTATGAAGTCACTTTGCCTTGTGAAGTAGTACTTGTTTTGAACAAATATGACTACGTTCCGGATTTGAGTAGGAGTATTATTTATGTTTCTTAAATGGATGATGAAGGATATAATTTTCTTATTTTCAATAAGAAGTTTTATATTTATTTAATAATATGCCTTATTGTAATGCATATGTCATTAAATAATCTTCATATCCTTGAAGATGAGAAACAAAATAACATTGAAGATATCTATAATATAAATGGGAAATCTAAACCGAACAATATGAACAAAGCGTTTATATGGCATTGCCGGCTTGGTCAAATAAATAAGAAACATATATCTAAACTCCATTAACATGGACTTTTAGACTCATATGACCATGAATCATTTAAGGAATGTGGATCTTATTTATTGGGATTATCGACCAAACCACCCTACACTAAAGTAGTGGGAGGGCTAGTGACTTATTAGTCATTATACATAAGATGTATGTGAACTATTAAGCAGCATTGCTAGGGGAGGATTTTGGTATTTCATCATATTTCACTAAAGACTTATCTAGATATGATTATGTCTATCTGATGAAGTCCAAAGGTGAATCGTTTGAGATGTTTCGAACATTTCAAGATGATGTGCAAAACAACTTGGCAAAACTATTAAGTACTTCGATTGGATCGAGGTAATGAATATTTGAGCCAAGAATTTGACAATCATCTCAAAACTATGAAATCGTTTCAAAGTTGACTCCAACCGGAACACCACATTGTATGGTGTGTCTGAAAGGAGGAATTGAACCTTGTAGGACATGGTTCGTTCGATGATGTGTCAATCAGACTTTCCTATTTCCTATTTCCTTTTGAGGATATGCATTAGAAATAATGCGGTTACACTGAATCGAGTCCCTACTAAATCGGTTCCTAAGGCCCCACATGAGATGTGGCATGGAAGAAAACTTAGTTTGTTTTTCATGAAGATTTGGGGTTGCGAATCTTATGTAAAGAGACTTGTCTCTTATAAGTTAGCACCAAATCTGACAAGGTTATTTTCGGATATTGACTTTACAATCACAAGGAGAACAAAATGTTTGTTGCTCTACACGATTTGTTTCTTGAGAAATAGTTTCTCAATAAAGAATCTAGTGGGAGTAAAATTAATCTTGAAAGAAGTTCAAGAACCCGAAAATAATATGGAACCAAGAGTAGAGACAGAACCAAGTTCACAAAGGAGTTGTGAAACCGGTTCAAGATGCACAAGTCCATCGTAGATTGGATAGGATCCGATCCGAACTCAAGAAATAGTAATTTCTCGTTGCGGAAAGTGATGAAGTGGAAGTCATTGAGAATGACAATCCTACTTGCTATCAAGAAGCGATGTCCTCTCCTAATTTGGATAAATGGTTAGGAACCATGGAATCCAAATTACAATCCATGTTTAACAATCAAGTTTGGAACTTGATTGGGCTACCTAAAAGTGTAAAAACTAAAGGGTGCAAGTAGGTCTTCAAAGACCGACATGGATGTGAAGGTGTATACTTTCATGACTAAGGATTGTAACAAAGGGATTTAGGCAAATTCATAGTATTGACTATGTTGAAACCTTTTCGCCGATTACAATGTCGAAGTCTGTTAGATTTTCAATTGCCATTATCACATATTGTGACTATGTGATATGACAAATGGATGTCAAACGACTTTCTTTAAATAGAAAGATTATTAAGGATGTGTATAGTACACAACCCGAATAGTTTGACGATCCAAGAAACTCTAATAGAGTATGCATGTTGCAAAGATCCATGAGATGGGTTGAAGCAAGCTTAAAGGAATTGGAATCTTCGTTTTGATGAATTGGTCAAAGAGTTTGACTTTATCAAGTACGAAGATGAACCTTGTGTATGCATGAAATTCAGTGGGAGCGTAGTATTATTTCTATTGTTTATTACAATGATATCTTAATCATTGGAAAAACAAGTTCCGATACTTAAGACTGTTAAGTCTTGGTCAAGGAAAGGTTTCTCAATGAAAGATATGGGTGAAGCCGCTTACATCCTTGGCATCAAGATCTATAAAGATGGATCTAGAAGGATAAATTGGTTTGAGTCAAAGTGTTCACATTGACAAGATTATTAGAAGATTCTAAGAAGAGTAGCTTGTCAATGGGTCATGGTATTTCTCTTAGCAATATTCATTGTCTTATGACAACTGATGAGCAAAAAGGGAATGAATGAAGTTCCATATGCTGCGGCACTTGGATGCATCATGTATGCCATGATTTGTACTGCACTCGACATCTCGTATGCTATAAGCATGATGAGTCGATACCAATCTGATCCTGTTGAGAACCAATGGATGGCAGTCAAGATGATCCTAAGTACTTAAGAAGAACTAAGGATACGTTCTTGGGATTTGAAAGATTGGAAGTTAATCTTGTTGTAAGGGTTACAAAGATGCTAGCTTCCAAACTGACAAAGTTATTTAAAATCGCAATTAGGATTTGTGTTTGTGCTTATTAGAGGTGCAATTTTGATTGGAAGAGTTCCAAGCAGAAATTGTAGCCGATTCTACTACTAAGGCCATATTTTAGCAACATATGATATAGCTGAAAGAGGCAGTTTGGATCAAAAGTTCATTTAGTGTTTTGGAAACACTTCAAGTGTTTTTCCAAGTATCACTAATCCGTGGAACTTTGTTGTGATAATTATGGTGTCAGTTGTGCAAACAATGGAACCAAAATCACAACGGTGATCCAAACACTCACTTAGACGTTCTTCGAGGAATTCATAAAGAATGAGAAGATGTTAAGATATAAAATATACAAAGTATCAACCGATGATGACATAAGGGATTCACTTACAAAGACCCTCGCATAGGCAGAAGCATGGTGGGCATGTTAGATCCATGAGTATTTGATACATAAATGGAGCCTAGTGCAAGTGGGAGACTGTTGGTGTAATGCCCTAGGCTTTAGTTATGTTTAACTGAAAACCGTTATGTATCATCTTTATCGTTTATGTTTATTATTTGATTATTATATAGTTTGCATATTTATTGTAATAATCTCCGTCCCTGATTATTAAGAGAATAATTAGTATAATTGTCAATGGATAATCATGTGATGATTATATGCATAAGAGATGCACATTGAAATTATGGGTACTTGTTAGAGAACAAGTGAGTGGACATGACCCGCATGAGATTTATGTCATGGTCAAATGTCATACTTAAATCTCATACGGTTACTTCATTTATTTCCTAGACCTAAGATTATCGTAACCTTACATATGATGAAAGTCATGTTTGATTTTAGTCAAACGATATCTTAACACGATATCTATAAAGACTATCATTGGCATGATCGGATTCATGATGGGAAGGATGATAAGTCAAGAAGGAATTTGTCCCTCGGAAGAGAGATGTTATGCTTGGGCCCCTCGATGAGTGATAATGATGAAAGTGTATGGCCGTACCCCAATATGATTGGAATTATCATTATACTTAAGAATCGAGAAAGCATTGAACAATAACAAGTTGACAAGGACCATGACTTGTGTTCAATATAACATCGTGAGACAAAGGGATAAATGGAAGTACACCATTGGAAACGTGAACTCTTACGTTGCATTATTTGGGTAGACATAATGGCTTGCTAGAGTCCGCTTATGTCTTATGAGGTTCGATATGATCGAACTCATTGCCAACATAATGTAATCCTATTGGGTCACACACAACTAGAATGAATTGGTTAAACCGGAGGAAGAATAGTTGAGAGTTTACGTATCCGGCTATATATACCGCGCGACATATTAAGCCAATGGCTTAATATACCGCGCGACATAATAGGCCGCACGCGGTTTGATTGACTGTCTCTCCTAATACGATTAGGAGGTATTCCTACTATTGTAGTATAAATACAAGGGTTCGTCGGACCTAAAAGGTCACGAAATTTTTCAAGCAAAATTCATAATTAAATACTCTCAATATTCTTCAAGGTTTTAGATCTAGCAATCATCAAGAAGTTGTTCTTGAATTCATTCAAAGGTGTGGATACCGAAAGAGGGTCTTCGCTCGTTCATCGATCAAGGCCTAGAGTTCAAGCAAGTTGAAGAACGAAGTTTGTGATTCAATATCACATAATCAAATCGTTCGATAGCTCAAGACCGGAAAGCGTTTCAAGGTTGGTTTAATTCTATCTCATAGGTATTCAAATTAATTGTATAGAACGGATCCTAGGGCTTATTGGGTTTTATGTTTTAATGCTTAATTCCGCTGCGCATGGACCCGTAAAACCCAACAGGAACTGCGATGGGTTTTTTCTTTTTCGCTGTGTCCATTCTCCCGCCTTTGTTATGCTCGTCGTTCAAGGCTGACATGATTGTCTCCATGTCCAGATGGTGATCTGCCATTTCGTGGACTTGGTTGCCTAGAATGAAAGAGAAGAGTTCTGTTTCTACTAGGAACAATCTCTGGGTGGGGAGTACTCCTATGACGAGGAGGACTCCTGTGCCGAGGAGGGTTCCAATCACGAGGAAAGGGATTTCGACGAGGAGTCTTTTGTCTTGCACGGATGAGTCTGGCTCTCAGATCAGCCGAATTGACCTCATGTTCCCTTTAATTGTTTAATTGGTCCCTCAAGTCTCCTCCTTGACAGGCACTCTCATGTCCAGGAGCCCTATGACGTGGATAAATGTTCTGGATGGGGGCTGCTTAGATCTACCAACAGTGTCACGATGTGAGGGATTTTGGCCAGGGGGAAGATTTTCTCTATTCCCATGACTACCACGCCTTTCCATGCGACTCTCTCCCCCTTAGGAAATTCCAGTCCTGGCAGGTCAAATAAATTCATCCAAAGAATGATCTGGAACTAACTCTAGCAATGCATTCTGTGTTTCGTAAATGCGTTGCAGAGTATCCATCTGGCGGTGCAGGAGAGTCCTGTGATCAGCCAGTTGGAGAGATAAGCTTGCTCCTCCTTGGGCAGCGTTCCTTCTTTCCTGACTGGCAGTAGGTCATCCCCGTCATCGACGGCGGTTGGGAACTAGGAGGACCTCTACCACATGTAGCTCACTAGACCACATATTCATGCCCAAAGGCGACGGTGGTGGCAGTCCGCCATTTAGAGGTGGAGGAGGTGGCAATCCACCATTAGCCTGCGGAATAGCTGCTTTGGCGTTACCATGAATTTCCTCCATATGATGATTATTCGGATCTGCTGTTATGCTAGCGGTGTGTCCGTCTTTCATTAAATTTTGACGGAACGGAACAAAATTTTTCGGCTATTCAAGGGATAATACGATCGCTTCCCGGCAATGGAACTAAATTGATGATGTCAAAAACGTCGGATCAGCCCAAATCCAGTGGTTCAGATATATCCTGTATGCTTGAATGTCCTGGAAAAGATGATCAAACATGTAAACTAAGTCGGGGCTTCACCGGCGAAAACCCTCTGGCGTGAGAGTAAGTATTTGTCTTTATGAGAGCAAATCAATTGACAATAGTTAAGAGGCAAAAGATGCATTTTCCTGAGTTATGTGATTTATGGCTTGTATTTATGGGTGTAGGAAATAGTATTATGCCTTGGATAGAAAGTTAGGAGAGATAAGGAGTTAAATCATAATTAGATCCTAATTTCTTGATGTCCTTGTTGGAATATGATTATAACTGTTCTTTGTATGTATGTCGAGGAGGCTTGCTACTCGACATAGTGTGTTAGCCGACATAGTGTTACGTCAGGTAAGAGAGATGATCAAGGGTAGGGAAGCCCATTTCCCTTGTCACAATTGTAGCTTCGCTGATGTATACATAGTGCTGGTCGTTTTAAGCATATGTCCTGATCGACATAGATTAGTATCTTTGTCCTAGTCATAAGATTATTTCACTATGTCTAGGTCGACATAGTGTACTATGACGAGGAGAGTAAGGTGAGCTTAGGTAGGGAAGCCCATTCCATAGGTTGTATTTAGAACTTAGCATGTTTTCCATTTGGCTTAATCCATTGGGAACTGTCTGTTTTATGGCCCATGGTCGTACTCGGTTTATATCGTTCATAGAGTATCCACATTTTCAACTTCCTTCAAATTTTCATGCTCCTCTGAATATTCAAGGTACGCCAAATTTTTCATATTCCCATATTTCCATGTATCCACCCCATGGGTTATTTAATCGAGCTTTAGGAAATAATCACACACATGATTATTTCAATCCAAATATAAGTAATGAAATCCAACAACGACGACTGAATCAAGAAGGAATAGCATCGGGGAATCTGAAATTTCACAATTTTCCACTCAACAAGGGTTGGAAAATATTATACTCGATGATGAAACAAGCAACCAAGGAGGCAGAAATCGTAAAACAAAATGAAGCATTGATGAGTGAGTATTATAATGAGAATAGAAAAATGAAAATTCTGAGGGAAGCAAGAATCTTGAAGTTGCACTTTTGTACATTGCAACCATTAGTTAAGAAATTCAATCAATGTTTATTCAAATTAAACAAAGAAAAAATAGCGAATAGTCGGATGACCAAATGAAGGATGCCGCACATGATCTTTATTACAAAAAACGTAATAAACATTTCAATTACAATCACGTGGTCATATGGTTAAAGACGAACCAAAATGGCAAGATGAGAGCTCAATTGACTGCCATTCATACAAAAAGACAAAGGCATCTGAATCTGGGGCATACACATCATCATCAGATGCGCATGCGAGCATCAACATCGAAGATGATATACCTGAAGGCCGTCTGATGGGTCAAAAGGCAGCAAAGAGAAAATAAAGGGAAAAGCCGCATCAAAAACCGAGATCGATGAGTGAAAGAATGTGATCGAAGAAAATATCAAAGAAAAAATGGTCACGATCAAGGAAATGAAGAAATTGATGGAAGAAATTATGAACGAAACTAGGAAGGCTCTTAATTTTAGCTCAATTACAGAAGATTATAAAGTTCTTTGTATGTGCTTGAAAAATGTGCAAAATTATCATAGAGAAACACAATTTTGAATACTTTTCATTATTTTAAATTTTATGGAATCTTTAGTTATTATACTGTTTTTTTATGTTTGATTCATAATATAAAATTTTTATTAAATTAAATAGTAGGAAAAAATGCAAATATAGTACCATAACTATAGGTTTTGTTTGGTTTTCATATCTAAAATAGTTTTCGTTGCAATCATAGGAACTAATTTGTTTTGAATGCTCGTTTAAGGTACATAGTTCTAACGACATCCATTTTTTCAGTTTAAATAAAATGTGTAATGCATGTGACCCATTTTAAGGGTAAAACAGAAAAATTATTGCAATTAAAACAACACAATTACTAAATGATTTAAGTTTAAATTAATAAATTAAAAGATGAACTAAAATAATTTAAAAGGGATTATAGTTTAAGATTATAATTTACAAATAACCCCTCATCTCTTTTCCACCCACCACCCACGCCGCACCTCCTTCTTCCTCCCACCTCCATAGCCGCCCCTACTCCTTCCTCCCACCTTTATAGCCGCCCCTCATAAAATTATTTCTCGTCATTCCAATAGATTATGTTTCGAGTGGAACGTAGGAACTACGTATTTGTTTAGGCTTGCAGTGTACTCTCTGTCACATATAAGATTTAACAAATGGGTTTTACATGAAAAATGAGAAAATGTGTAATTGGTGTTAGTGTTATAATTATAAAAAGTGAGTTAGAAAAAAAAATGTGGGGTAAAGAATAATAAGTTGATTGATCTTGTGAATATATAAGTAAAATAGTAGAGAGAATGAGTACAATGAATAGTAAAGATTTTTTATTATTTTAGAAAAGTAAAATCTTATACTCTCTCCGTTTCAAAATGTTTGTTCAATTTGACTTTTTTGTTGAACTTTGACCACAAATATATGACAATTTAATTATGTTCATGAAATTCTAAAAATTTCTATTGATTCACCATTAATAATATTATCAACAACAGCTTTTAAAATTTTATGAACATGATTAATCTCTCATAAATTTGTAATCAAAGTTCAACAAAAAAATTAAATGAAACAAACATTTTAGGGCGAAGAAAATATAAAACGTGTAAAATAATAAAAGTGAAATTTTACAAGGAACAAAAAAAAAGAACAAAAAAGGGAGTACATGTCAACACCGGCGCATGCACGCGCGCAAGTATTCGACATTTAAAACTCGAGGACATGGAATTGAAAGAAGCCGAGCCAAGTATTGGTGAGGTGACACGTAAGACGACATTTTAAAAGAAAAGTAAAAACGAAAATGTTAGTCATTCAAAACAAAAAAAAAAAGGCAAACATGACCTCACTCATCATTGAAATTATAAGGTGGCAAATTGGACAAATAAGAAACATCAGGGGCCCACCACGAAAGTTTAAAGTTTAAACAATACCAAACCAACAACTTCAAATGTGAATAGAAGAACTATGCACTTAACAACTTCAAAAAATATTTTCAAATTTCAAACTTAGTTATTTGTCGGTCAAGATTTATTGGTCCTTATTTTTCTATTAATTGGTCTTACCACGTGTAATTTGGAATTGATCGCAAGACGAGGGAAATGAATATTCTCATTATATATTATAGTATCTGATAAAAGCAATGATGTCATTATTAAGTTTTCACTTGATTTTTCTAAAAATGTCTTTTCCAACGTGACATGTTAACTACTCTTTTTATTTGTAAATGAATGATAAATTTCTAAAATAAATCTGCTCCTAAGATTATTATTTTTAAATTTATAGTATAAATCACAGTGGTCCGTGAACAGTACTATGAACAGTATCAAATGTCAAATTTTTTATTTTGCCCTCACTAAGTTGTCTTTCCCATTTTGCCCTTTAAAAAAAAAACACGTGTCCTCGAACACGGGCTTTTACTAGTGAATGATAATATACTCCTCCGTTTTATCCGACTTAGTACAATTTGTCATTTTGAGCGTCTCATTCGATTTAGTACGTTCCAAAATGACAAATTTATATTATTTTTATATTTAATTAGATTCACTTGTTATACTGATAACAACAATTCTTTTACTATTTCTCTAATTTATTCTCTCTTTTATTTTACTTTCATAGTCACAATTAGGGATGGCCAAACCGGTTTCGGGCCCGATTTCGGTTCGAAAACTGTCGGTTTCGGTTTGGCAAAAGGGTGACCCTTAACCGGTCCGGCCTAATCACGGTTCCGGTTACTTCGGTTCCGGTTTGCTCCGGTTTCGGACTTTTTCGGTCCGGTTCTATTGAAAAACAAGGAATTTTTGTCTGGTTCACGGTCCGGTTCACCATTTTTGTGACCCTTAACCGGCCCTTATCCAAACCGGTTTCAGTTACCCCGGTTTCGGTTTTCGTGGTGGTTCATGGCGGTTTCGGGCTTTTTCGATCCGATTTCGGTCCGATTTTTCGGTCCGATTTGGCCATCCCTAGTCACAATACCTCCTACACGCATTCTCTCTGCTTTTATTATATTAGTATTTTTTTATTCCCGTGTTAAAATAGAAAATTCTAAGTCGAATGAAACGAAGGGGATATATTTTATGACGGGAAAAAAGTACGACAAAATTATTGTTGAACGTTGTAATGTTACATGATAATATTATTCCAAGACCATTTTTTTTAATTTGGAAATCGATATTTTAGAACATGGATTGTGTTGTGGGCATTTTTCAACATGGCGACATCTTCAATTGATCCTGCATATCGAGATGTCATTACACTGTAAGTATTGTTTTAATATTTACTTGTTCAATATTTCCTAATATTCTTATTCTTATTTTTCAGTAATTAAGAGAGAAATGCGGAACAATCTTCAAGCACGTTCAACAGACCTTCAAACGGCTAGGGCGACTTGGTCTCACGGAGGTTGAAGTGATAAACCAAAATGCCGAGATTATAGGAACCATATTGACTCTTTCATATCTACTTGTATTTAAGGGGAAATGGAGACGGAAAAACACATTCATGCTCATACGCACACACTCTACACAAAAAGCTCTTGTAATCCTCTCCATTATCTTCCAAAGTTGTATTTGTGATCATTATAGTGAAACCTTTAAGGTTGGAGACCTAACTCCCGGGGTTTTTTCCAAAGAGGTTATCACCTCCAAGGTTTTCCTCGTTAACAAATCGTGTTGTCATTATCTTTCTTTCATTCTTTTGTTCCATATAATCGAATTCCATAGTTCCCTCCTTATTATTCAATCCACACACTAAACCTAGTTAAGATTCTACTTTATTGTTTTTTCTACCAAAATAATTTGGCGCCCACCGAGGGGCCCCGTGGTTTATCGGTTATTTGAAACATTTCCTAATCAAATTCACTATGTCTGCACCCCCCAATGTGTCCACCGCCGGCAAAGGTCCCGCCGTTGTTCCCACATCAGGAGGTAGAACCAGCTTGTTACCACCACCTCCTCAGACCGGGTCTCAGCCAACTCAACCTACGAAGACTCCACAAAAGGGGGCAACGTCTTCCAATGCAGATGCTGACATCCGGAGTATCTTGACCAGGTTGAATCAAAGGTTGGACCAGCAAGATAACAATTCGAAGGTGTTGACCAATTCCATGATTAAGATGCAGAAAGACCAACAGCTCATCGCATCTCGGCTTGAGAATATATCACCGCTGCGTGCAAGGATTCTCAACTTTGACAACACCGGAGGATCTACATTTCAGAATGAATTCATTCCAATGGGCAGTTCTCCTCCGCTGACATCTTTAATGATGTCGACATCTTTGCCCGGGGACACCCCATTGACGCCATCTTCCGCAGGATTCGCCCCATTCATTCCATTTGTAGACAACACTACTGTCACGACTACTATGGACGATTCTGGTTTGCTAAATAACCTTTTCAATAATAATAATTTCAACCGTATTCCTATGGCTGACCCTTTTGCAGGAAACCCACTAGCTAAACGGATGCGGGATCTCAGAGAGGCGATAATGAACGTGCCAGGTGTAACTCCTCCAATTCAACCCGGTGACCCAAAGCTGGCCCACAATCAATCCCGGTTTGTCCCCAATTGCAAATGTTGACATCCCGAAGCGTTTGGCGTACCATCTATGAAGTTGTACGACGACACCACGGACCCAGAGGAGCATGTTGCACACTATCAAGAAAAGATGGACATAATCCATATCCCGCTTCAATACCGGGAGGCCTGCATGCGGGGATTTGGATCCACCTTGTCCGGACCAGCTCTCAAATGGGCCGATTAGGCAACCCCAGGTTCAATTGGTTCATACGCCCGGCTCATCAACATGTTCTATAACCAATTCTCATGCGATCGACAATTTGAAAAGTTGACAAGTGATCTCTACAATGTGACCCGGCGGCCCTAATGAGACTACGAAGGATTATGTCCATCGGTTCAATAAGGAGGTGTTAGAAATTCCCAATCTTGACATGTCGACCACGAAGCATTCAAAATGGGGTTGAAGAAAGATTCACGATATTATCAAGATTTGGTAATGACTCCTTGTAAGCGGCTAGAAGAAGTCGGAGCGGTGGCATTAAGGTTCATAAGACTGGAGGAAGATGAGGCTGCGAAGATCGAAGTCGTCATCCAAGATGTCGACATATGACCATCCCGACGGAAAAGACCGAATCGTCCCATCGCAGAACAACCGTCCCAATCCTTATCCGAGAATTGACACTAGCAAAATCAATTCGGTAGACGGTGAGGATGAAGATAGTGATAATGTGCCTAACATTTCGATTATTGTTTTACGTTGATATTTCAGGTGTACTCGTGCAATGGGCAACCTAGGAGACAAAGCCGATGGCCAAAGAAAACGGACAAAACCACAGGATGGCGTGACAAATCAAAATGGTGCGCTTACCATGAAGACTTTGGACACGTTGCGAAGACCGCATCGCGTTAAGAAAGGAGATCGAGTTACTTGCTCTCGAAAGGACATCTTAAGGAGTTGTTGGGATCCGAGAAGAAGAAGGAATTTGAAAATGCGAAGCCCCTCATGAAGCCGAAAGGCCGGTTTCTCCCCAGGCATCAACAAAGGTGATCAACTTCATCGGTGGAGGCTCGTAAATATGTGGAACATCCTATTACGCCGCAAAACGACACGCTAAGGAGTCAAAAGAGGAAAAGCCGGAGAGACGGCCCGGGATGTCGACATCTTGCCGGATCCAATTACCTTTGATGAAAGTGATCGTGATAACTTGGCCGGAACCCCATCATGACGGATGCAGTTATTTCCTTGCAGATCGCCAACCTGTACAATACGACGTATTACGGTAGATGGGGCAGCTCCGTCAATCTTATTATGTTGGGTACCCTTAAGGAAATGAACATCCCGAGAATCGGAGATTGTCAAAAAGTCTTCATCTTTGGTAGGCTTCGGTGGTGAAGTCAAAGAAACGGTGGGGAGATAAAGCTTCCAATATACTCAAAGGGCCTCAACACCATGGAACGGTTCTGCGTAATTTGATTGCGCAACATCTTACAATGTCATTCTTGGAAGACCGTGGATTCACGGAATGAAGGCCGTACCCTCCACTTACCATCGGTGTGTGAAGTTTCCAACACCTTGGGGTGTCGCTAAGATTTACGGTGATCAACGGGTGGCCAAGGAATGTTACAAAACTTCAATGAAGGCGTCTACATCTCCAAAACAAGCATAGCAATTATCGAGGAAAGTACGTGAAGTCTGGAAGCTAGGGAGGATGATGTGAAAGAAGTATTGTTAGATCCTTCCAACCGGACATCAAAGTACTTATTGGCACCGACATCCCGTCGAGATATAGAAGAGAAGCTTGTGAACCTATTAAGAAGCGAGAATAAAGAGTTTCGCTTGGAAACATGATGACATGACAGCATTAGCAAAGATGTCATCACTCACAAACTTAACGTAGATCCTAGCTTTAAACCGGTGCACCGAAACGTAGAAAGTTTGCGTAAACCGAAATCGAGATCATCAAGGAGGAGGTAGAGCGCTTACTCAAAGCCAACATGATACGGGAGGTCGATTATCCAAGATGGTTGGCGAATGTGGTTGTGGTAGAGAAGAGAAACGGGAAATGGCGAGTTTGCGTCGACTTCACCGACTTAAATAAAGCCCGCCCAAAAGATCCTTTCCTTTGCCGCACATAGATTCATTAGTTGATGCCACTTCAGTGTCACGAACTCCTCACTTTCATGGACGCGTCCTCGTGATTTCAACAAATTCGTATGGAACCATCTCGACCAAGAGGACACTCGCCTTCATAACCCCCACAGTATTTATTGTTATATTGCCATGCCTTTTGGACTAAAAATGCGGGTGCAACGTATCAAAGGCTCGTCAACAAGATGTTTAAGGATCAGATTGGGACACAATGGAGGTATACATCGACGACATGGTAGTAAAATCCAAGAAGGCCGAGGATCACATAAGCAACCTCTCTCAAGCTTTTGACATCTTGGATTGTTTCAATATGAAACTTAATCCAGCCTAAATGCAACTTCGGAATGAAGGCCGGCAAGTTTCGGGTTATATGGTTACTAAAAGAGGCATTGAAGCCGCCCTGCAACAAATACGCGCTATTCTCAACCTCGTCATCACCTCAATCCGTCAAGGACGTCCAAAGATTGACAGAAAAAAATTGCCGCACTCACTAGATTCATTTCAAAATCCTCAGATCGATGCAAACCTTTCGACGACATCTTAAGAAAGAACAAGAAGTTCCAATGGGAGGAACAACAGGAAGAAGATTTTCAGGAGCTCAAAACTTACCTGTCGACACCTCCCTTATTGGCCAAACCTCGATGGAAGAACATCTTTACATCTACCTAGCAAGGTCCGAAGGCGCCGTAAGCGCAGCCTTGGTGACAGAACGAGATGGTAATCAGCAACCCATCTACTATATAAGTAAGACACTCTTAGATGCTGAGACCAGGTATTCTCATTTACAAAAATTAATTTTAGCTTTGTAACTGCTTCTATTAAATTAAGGCACTATTTTGAAACACATACTATTATCGTACGCACTAACTATCCTATTAAGAATGTCATGAGAAAACCAGAGATGTCAGGTCGAATGGCGAAAATGGTCCATACAATTAAGCACATACGACATCAAGTACGAGCCTTAACCGCAATAAAATCCCAAGCCCCGGCCGATTTTGTGGCCGATTTCACCAACCCTACAACAAGAGGTGGAATTGGAAGTACAAAGAACTTCAAGATGATGACATCCTAAAAATTTGGACTCTCTACACCTGGGACGGTGCTTTCCAACATGAGAGGTACAGGTCTTGGAGTTGTACTAAAATCGCCACAAGGGGACATAATACCACAATCTATCGGTTGCGCTTTCAAGGCTACCAACAATGAAGCGAGTATGAGGCTCTAATTGCAGTGTTTAATGCAGCCCAAGACTTAGATGTCAAGCATATCCGGGTGTTCATGGATTCATTACTAATTGTTAATCCTACAACGGGTCCTACGTCGCGAAAAATGCTAAGATGACAACATATTTGGAAATTGTAAAAATTATTTCGGCCAAATTCAAAACATTTTCCTTGGAACAAATCCCACGGAAGAAAATTCTCGAAGCGAGATGCTCACGGCAAACTTGGGTTCACCTTCAAAAGCTTCTCACAAACCAAGATCCCAATCATACATGTTGACATCCCAAAGAATTGACCATCTTGAGATGTTCGCCCGGATGCCGACATACTTGCCTCTCCCCGCAAGAACCTCTTGGATGCTCCTATTATCAAATATCTCTTAGATGATACGATCCCGAGTCGAGGAGAAAAATGCAAGAGCCTTCGTGGTAAGAGTATCTAAATATTTACTTATTGATAATCTCTTGTTTAGAAAATCGCCGCAGTCACTACTTAAGATATCTAGGAGGCGTATAGAGCCCATCAGGTTCTCAAGGAGCCGCACGAAGGAGATTGTGGAAATCATACCGGGGCGTAAGTTTACATACTAAAGCTCTTAGAATGGGCTATTTCGGCCCACAATGAGAAAAGATGTTGTTGACTACGCAAAGAAATGTGATTCCCTGTCAACGACATGGGGACATCTGCACCACCACCGAACCGCTACATCCTATCCCGTCACCATGGCCTTTTATGGTTTGGGGAATGGATATAGTAGGAAAACTTCCCATAGCACCAGGGGGACGAGTATTTCTTTTGGCCATGACGGACTACTTTTCTAAATGGGTAGAGGCTGAGGCATATGTGCAAGTTCGTGACAAAGAAGTGATATCTTTTATCAAAAGGAACATATTCAGCCGATTCGGAATTCCATCGAGATAATTTGTGACAACGGCTCTCAATTCATCAAGAAGAGGACCCAAGATTTCTTGACATCTTGGGGTGTTAAGATGGTGACATCTTCGCCTGTTCACCCTCAAGCCAATGGACAGCAGAGTCTAGCAACAAAATAATAATCGGCAACTTAAAAAAGAGACTAAACCAAGAGAGGACGTTGGGCGGAAGAGTTACCAATGGTCCTATGGGCCGACAGACGACATCTAAGAATGCTACCGGTCAAACCCCTATTCACTTGTATTTGGAACCGAATCGTTATTCCACAGAAGTCCTTGTACCAACGGCAAGATACAAACTTGCCGACATCGAACATAATAAAGACATCTTAATACATGACCCGGATACTGTGGACGAGCTAAGGGACATGGCCAAAGTTCGCATGGCGCATATCAAAGAAAGGGTAGCCCGATCTTACAATAAAAACGTAAGGGTTAGAAGATTTCAAGTAGGAGACTTAGTCCTACGAAAGGCATTCCAAAATACTAAGGAGCCCAATGCAGGCAAGCTCGCCCCAAAATGGGAGGGACCCTACTTAATAGATGCACAAGCCGGAAAAGGAGCATATCGCCTTGCAACCTTGGATGGCCAAATGATACCGCGAAGTTGGAACGCCATTCATCTCAAAAGGTATTACATTTAAATATGATTTCCCATGAACTCATCTTTCCAGGTATGAATCGTCTTTTAATTCTTTACAACCTTTCTTTTCTCCTATGCATCTTTTTTATTATTTACAAGTTAAGATGTCGCTAATACACTTTGTGGAGAGACGTCAACCTTAGTTGGCGTCCGTTTTTAACGTGTTTCTATCTTATGAGGTATTGACACATTTACATGGGGACATATCGAATGCACGCAAGGAACAACGATTTCTCCTCCGTTAGAGACTGGCCATCTCTTCTCAAGTAAAGGTACACAATCCCTTCTAAGGTTTAAAGAGTTAATTACCTCTTTCTTAAGAAGTTAGGTTACCACACCTTCGCCTGGAGCGCAAGTTATCTCACTAATTGAGGTGTGGGGTGGGCCTATATGGGTAAACTCATATAGCTTACCCATTCCCACTCAGTTAGATGATTGATCTTAAGTATTATTCTTATGGTTATGGCATATACGTGTCATCTAAGTATCTACGATTTATGGCATATACGTGTCATCTAAGTATCTACGATTTATGGCATATACGTGTCATCTAAGTATCTACGGTTTATGACGTATACATGTCATCCTAAGTACCTATCATTTCGACATACTATCATGTCACCATATGTGCAAAACATACAAAAAAATTATCCAAAAGAAACAAGCCTTGATGTGCTTGAAAACTATTAAACCATAACTAAACTAAAGCAACCATAAAGTATCCGAACTACCCACAGTAAACGTGCACAAGTGTTGGACCAACCCAACACATAAAAAAGATTGTCTTTAGTCCTTATGGACCCATTACAAACCAAACAAAAATAAAAATTGTCTTAAGGGATTCCACCCGAAACATCAACAAAATACCAAGAACCAAGTTGTTTTACCTTCTTTTTGTTTAGGTGAAAGCTTCGCGGGTGTTGCATGCACAGTGTCACTTCTCCAGCTATTTGGTGCATCCTTGACAATCGTTTCATACGGACTTGACGACACCTCGCCCTCGTCCGTCACCTCACTGTCAACTTGAACAGATAGGCACATTCCCTATTGATATCCCAAGCGCCACCCTTCCTTCCCCGATATTCCTTCATCATCTTCACCTTGCATTGAGAGACAGTCTTCGGCTGCGGCCTAGTTTGCAAGAATTCCTCACTTACGCTATCTCCTTGTTGTGGTCATCCTCACTTTTTGCCGAGACTATTCAATAAGTCCTTCACTGTCTCCTGTTCTTATTCTCCCACCGACTTGCTTAATTGCTCTATAGTCTTCTCATATTCCTTCACCTTATTATCTCGATGCCAACTTCTCGCTTCGACCAAAGCGATGTCAGCTTTGGACTTCTTCTTTACCATTTCAACTTCTTTTGCCAATTCCTCCACGTACCCTACAGTCTGAAAGATGACATCTTGATATTACTAAATGTTATAACAACCTTTGAAATTATTCAATATCCAATTAATGGTGTCTTACCCCATTAGCAAAGCTCATGAATTTCTTCTTGAAATCTCCCGCTGACATTCCTTCAAAGGAGTCTCCAACCTCGATCACTTCCTCTTGGCTAGCTTTTCTCTTCCTCACCCTAGAGCCAATACCAATGCTTTCATCAGAATGTGACTCTTCTTAGGAGCAGGTGGAGGTTTCTTTTCAATCTTGACAACGGGTTCAGAGAGCAGGGCCTCAATATCATCCAGGTCAAAGTCAGACCCTGAAACTACCGGTTTGGAGACTGCATGGACATAGAGATATTGTCAATAACGAATAACACATCAAATTGATGACAATTATCAAAGGTGACAAGATACCAAGCTTACCAGTGGACATAATTACAGAAGTAGAAGCCTTTATATCCTCTGGAATAGTCGACGAAGCTTCCAACAAACCTTTGGGAGACCTCTTATCGAGAGGGAGACTGAAAAACTCTTCGATCTTGGTTAGAGTGTCTTTGGCAGGCGGAAACAATTCTCCCCAATCAATATCTACATAAAAGCAAGAACAATTACAATTCAGTTTGTCTCAAGAACAGGAAGTCACAAGAGTAAGAATTTAAGTACCTCCCTTGTTCCATTGCTTCGATATCTCATCCTTTTCTCCAATCGACGTCCTATCAACAAAGAAAAATCTATTCTTCCATCCCCTATCACTGGAGGATGTGGTGCTCATCAAAGGATTTCTACACGATTTCTTTCTAAAAGGTACCTTTTGGAACCAAAAAGTTGAAGATCATAGGAATAGGCAATTTCGGGAAGCCCTAGGTTTAGTCCGTTTTCCGGTTTACTTTGAGGACAAAAGAAAAACTCGCTGTGCCATTGGCATAAGTTGAGCATAAGCCAGCTTGAGTTTTTCGAAAGAACTCAAGAACTAACAAAGTGGAAAAGGGTAACTAAACCCTAGAAGGAAGGGATATTCGAAGAAACAGATCCATTTGAGGGAAATATGGTCGACCTAAGTTTTATGGAAAAGGGATGAAAAATTGCACCACTTGGGAAGCAACATTGTTGTTTTATGGACTCTATTTGAGAATCGTTGAACAAACGAGTTTCTTCACTGGTTTAGTGAGAAGATTTCCGCAAACAAAATCGTCGAGATTAATCTCTACGGGACCTTGTGGGGATGACGCTTTCTCGGGTTTGGACGCGACAAGCCTAGTTTTACCCATGGTTGACAAAGCAAAAAGAGAAAAATAAACAAAGGGAGACGGTGAGAGACGGAGGAATTTTACCTTGAAACGAACGGCGCCGTGGCCAACGGAGGTGAAAAGAAGCTTTGAGAAGATTAATTTATCCTCTCAAGCGGTTAATAAAAAGAAAAAGAATTCCTTTTCAAAAATAACTCTTCTCCCCAACCGTCCATTTCAACGCCACGTCTTCCAAAACGTCCCATCAAGCAGAGCGGACAGTTGGACCATTAATTCAAAAGAAAAAACATTTTGCCTCTTCAGTTGCCAACATAGTCAAATGTTTTTGGGGACAAATTGTTGTGGGCATTTTTCAACATGGCGACATCTTCAATTGATCCTGCATATCGAGATGTCATTACCTTTTGTAAGTATTGTTTTAATATTTACTTGTTCAATATTTCCTAATATTCTTATTCTTATTTTTCAGTAATTAAGAGAGAAATGCGGAACAATCTTCAAGCACGTTCAACAGACCTTCAAACGGCTAGGGCGACTTGGTCTCACGGAGGTTGAAGTGATAAACCAAAATGCCGAGATTATAGGAACCATATTGACTCTTTCATATCTACTTGTATTTAAGGGGAAATGGAGACGGAAAAACACATTCATACTCATACGCACACACTCTACACAAAAAGCTCTTGTAATCCTCTCCATTATCTTCCAAAGTTGTATTTGTGATCATTATAGTGAAACCTTTAAGGTTGGAGACCTAACTCCCGGGGTTTTTTCCAAAGAGGTTATCACCTCCAAGGTTTTCCTCGTTAACAAATCGTGTTGTCATTATCTCTTTTTCATTCTTTTGTTTCATATAATCGAATTCCATAGTTCCCTCCTTATTATTCAATCCACACACTAAACCTAGTTAAGATTCTACTTTATTGTTTTTTCTACCAAAACAGATTGCAAAATGTGTATATTTGATAAATATACATAAACATTTATACATATATGTATAAATCATAAATATAATGTTATAATATAAGTGTAGAAAAGTAATCAATGTGTATAATTCCTTAGGTGTAAGTTGTCATTTAATGATAGGTAGAATGATAACTTCACACCATTACATGTAAAAGGGTGTAGTCCATAAATGAAGTGTCACTTAGTCTTATATATATGGTCTTCCATCATACTTTAAAGACATACAAAACATTCATATTCTCTCATACAAGATCAAGAGAGGGCACAATCATTTAAAATAACTTCATCTCCCTATTTTCTTCTCTTCTTCTTCTGCAACATCAAAACTTGATGGATTAAATAGGTACGCTTATACCTCCATCTATTATCAAACTTCTTCCAAACTATAGTATTGTGACATTAAAGAAACAAGAATGTTCCAACAATTGGTATCAAATCCTCCTATTGTTTGGATTAAGTTTGAGTTTTAAGATAGCATAAAATGCTTTACTTTAATTCATGATAATGTTGAAATCATTATGTTTTGATGTTGATAAAACACTCTAAATCCGTTAATAGAGTATTAGTAATGATTACTTTGTTTAAATTCCGTAAAGGATTGAAGTTTTTGCGCAAAAAAGACACAAAATTCCTCAAAATGTACAATGGTTCATGCAACACTATCCCATTGCCATGGCCACGCATTGTTTTAAGCATGGCCGTGCGGATCTACTTGCTCAGTCGAGCTCCTCTCTATGCTCGGCCGAACACCATTGTGCCGAATGACAAATAAGAAAAATCTCATTGGCACGGCCGCGCGTTGTTTGAAGCATGGCCGTGGGGATCTAAGTGCTCGGCCGAGCACTTCCCCATGCTCGGCCGAGCAACCACTATATCAAGGTTTCATAGTGGTTTACTTTATTTTTGAGTAAAAGCATACATTTTCAAGTCATTTTATGATTAATTATATGCTTAACAATTTTATAAATTTTTAAATAATATTGTTACCAAAGTGATTTGTGTTACTTACATTCAAAATTGTTAAGTGTTGTGTATACATTAATACGTGGATAACATGAATTTTCCAAAGAAGATCGTGTTATTTGACAAAATCTATGCATTCATTTGGTAACAAGTAAAAGAGCATTAGTTAGTATTTCAGGTACTTAAATTGGCCCAAAGGAAGATTAAGTATTTGATTAATACATCGATTAATTTCTTGGTTGGCTCAAGATAATTGCTTATGAGTCAACTCGCAATACAAAGATTAGTTTTGATGTCATGTGGATTATCTTATAGATGGGATTCATTTGATATAATTAATCATTTAATTCATTAATTATGTAGTTATTGATACATGTTTTGTATTTTCATTATTTGTTCTTATTCCCAACAGATATGTTAAATGCTTCTTCAGTTACTACTGATATTAATAACGTACCGATTTTAATTTAATAAATTTTAAAACTTGGAAAAATAAGATAACCATGATCTTGGGTTGTATTGACATTGATCTCGCATTAAGGTAACCAAGTCCCGTTGCTCTCAGTGATAAAATCACTCAATAAGAGCGCATAAATATTGAGAAGTGGAACCGTTCCAACCGCATAAGTCTAATAATCATGAAAAATGCCGTCCCGGAGACATTTTTTAACAGCGTCTCTGAGAGCGTTGATGCCAATACTTTTCTCGATACCCTTGAAGAACGCTTCGCAAAAAGCGAGAAATTGAAAACAAGTGCTTTATTGAGGAAACTTGTTTCCATGAAGTACAAGGGTAACGGGAATTTAGGAGAGTACATTTTGGAAATGCTTCATCTCTCAACAAAACTAAAGGCACTTAAGTTAGAGATATCGAAAGATTTACTCTTGCACTTAGTTTTGATCTCTTTTCCTCCTCAATTTGGCCACTTTGAAATGACCTATAATTGTTAAAAGGACAAGTGGAATGTTAATAAACACATTTCACATGTGACACAAGAGGAGAATAGGATGAAGCAAATCAAACCAGAAAGTGCTCACTTAGCATCCACCTCTTCTCATGGGACAAAGAGAAAACGGAAGAAAATTGTGGTTTCAAATAAGAGGCATAAGGGATCATTTAATGATCAAAAAGTTAAGAATTACTTTATTTGTAAGGACCTTACTCACATGAAGAACGACTACTCTAAATATCACACTTGACGTGTTAAGAAAGGTATGTCATATGGTCTTATTTGTACTGAAGCTAATTTAGTTTCAATTCCTTCATATAAATGGTGGTTGGATTCTGGTGCAACAACTCACATAAGTATATCTATGCAGGGTTGCTTGAATTACCGAATATCCAGTAAAGATGAAAGATACATCTATATGGGAGCTGAGAATTCGGTTGAAGTAATAGGCATAGGAACTTTCAGTTTGTTGTTAAGTACTGATTATTATTTTGTATTAAATAATACATTTATTGTACCGTCCTTTAGATAAAATTTAATATCTATCACAGTTTTAGACCGGGGAGAATATTCCTGTTCATTTGTAATGTGATCTTTATTTTAATTCCAAAACTGTCGGTACTAGTAATTTGTCAAGAAATGATAATCTCTATTTAATTGGCACATTTAAAACAACAAATAAGTCTCATGTTAACGAAACCAGAGGGACTAAGCGAAAGTTATCAAGTGAAAATTCGTATACCCTATGGTATATGCGTTTGGGTAATATCTCTAAAAGGAGAATTGATAAGCTTGTGTCAGAGGAAATCCTAAAAAAATTTGATACTCCGGATAAAAACTTTTGTATTGAGTGCATTAAAGGAAAATTTACAAACACTAAAAGGAAAGAATCCTTGAGAGCATCAAACGTTTTGGAACTAATTTATATGGATATTTGTGTACCATTTTCTACACCTTCATGGAATGATCAACAATATTTCATTACGTTTATAGACGATTACTCTCGTTATAGATACATTTATTTACTTCATGAAAAGTCTAAATCATTGGACGTTTTCAAGTCTTGTAAATCTGAAGTTGAAAACCAACTTGGAAAGACTATTAAGAACGTTAGATAATCATGGTGGTGAATACTACGAGCGGAATGACGGTTCGGGTGAACAACGTAAAGGTCCTTTTGCTCGTACCTTGAACAGTGTGGGATCTGTAAGTACCCCAATCCGGACCGCTCTCCATCCGAGCAATCGGGAAACACCGAGGACTCACACATTCGTGATCCCGAAGACTCGTAACGTCCAAAAGGCCCAAAATGACTAGCCAAACCAAGGGAGGACCTTTCAGGGATAAAACGGAACTCAAGGACTTTGCAGGAATAACAAAAAATGGCCAGTTGACATAATGGACCGTACGGACCACTTTGCAAAGAAAGAAGTGTCCGTACGGACACTTATGTCAACACGCCAACATCATCGCAAAATTCCCACAAAGTCCACAATATTCCCTGAAATCCAGGAAAACCAAAAAATTGTAATTACACAATGGTCCGTACGAACCACTTTGCAATTTTTTGGGGCCTATAAATAGAAGGCTCCCCCTCCCATTTCATTCACACCTCAACTCTCTCCTCTCTCTCCCCCCAGCCTTCAGGCAACTTTCTAAGCCTTCCCGACCTCTTCTGGTCCTTCCCGAGGCCTCCCGAGCCTTACCGAGGTGCTCCAAAGCCCTCCTGAGGCTCTCCGAAGTCCTCCCGAAGTGATTCCGGTCAATCCCGATCAATCCCGGTCCGTCCTAATCGACCCTCGACGTCCCAAAAACCCTATTCACCCTCAAACCAAACACATTTCCCCGCGGAAGATAGACACAAACCAACATTGGTATAATCTCCTTCCCAATCTCATTTAATTACTTTAAGTATTTAAATATTTCTGTTTAAATATATCATTTGCAATGTAGACATCATTTTTCAAATGCATTTTTAAAAGCACACGCACACGCACACAACATTTAAAGAAAGAAGGGTATTGAAAGACTCGTGTATACGAGGCGACTCGGGTGAGCTCAACTATCTCTTCCCGAGGCGTAACCCGACCTCCAAACTCAAAAATCTTATCACACAACAAAAATAAACAAAACAAAGCCTTTTCTCAATGTTTTGGGGGCAATCAAAACGGCGTGGAGACTCCAACGAAAAACACAGCGAGTCCCGCCCGACAGCGAGATGCCGTCCGCGCGCCGAATCCGGGTAATTTCAGTTGGCAACTCCGCTGGGGAGGTTTTGTTTTAAAAACTTTTAAATAAAAAAAAAGATTTTTAAAACAATGATGAGGGTCAAACTTTCATATTATCCTTTCTTTAACTATTGTGTGTGTGCATGTGCTTTACTTTTTTGCTTATTCAAAAAATACAAAAAAAATGCATCATAATACATCTGTGTACATACTTTTAAAATACATTCTGCAAAACTTTCTATTTTACTCATAAAAAGAATTTTAGTGACCGTACACTACATGCACTCTTATCTTGTACACTGCACACTACAACCCCAAACCCGGGATGGTCTCAGATGCAGTTCGATTGGTGTTCCTATGCCTTTCGAGCGCGCACGGGATCATTCCAAACTTCCCATCCTAGCCAGTGTCAACCATGCACTTTTGCATCACACTTTGTCCAGACTCGGTTGGTTTTTGACCTGGTCTGTGTCATAAAACCTGGATACATATCCCATGTCGGCCATTATCTGAGTCAAAGCCAGAAATCAAGATCTCTTGCGCAAGCAAGGCGATGAAAGATTATGCTAAAATCTTGACCTGATCTTGATTTCTAAAGCTACACCCAGACAATGATTCGTACCGGATATACGTCCATGCCCACGTGACACCATGTCATCAAGCCTTTAATGTGTCATACATGACAATATGACCTAGCCAAAACCTAAAGTCATAGATCCCTTGCGCAAGAAGGGTAAAGAGAGGTCATGCCGAACTCTTGATTCGATCTTGACTTAGGTACTGGCTCTGTTCACTATTCACATGGCAGACACATTAAAATGAACATGACAGGCTCGGTCCTTAGGTTCATTTTTTCTTTTGGCCGGTGGAAACTGCTTGCCCTATAGGACCCTCATCCGGGGTTGTCCATCCTGGGAGGTCGAAATACATGTGCAAAACGAGGGGCTTATAGCCGTAGTGATGGTTTCCACTGGCCCAGGATCTAGAATAGTTGCGAAAAAGAAGAGCAATCTTTTCCAAACCATGTAGGGGAGGAAGGGTTTGTTTACATCCAATGAATTCTGCCCAAAACCTTATAGGATCTGAAAAAACCACCCATAATTCGCCATAATCTGTCGAATCCGTCAAGGGATGCGGTCACTCCCCCAAGTTGGGGGCGATCGTTCTCATCCTTTGGAAATTTGATGCATTCGCTCTCTTTATTGGAGCGTTCGCTCTATAGCTTCTTTCCTTTTGGTGCTGCCGCTCCTATTAGAGGGGCGCGGTCGCCCCAGCCTTTGTCCAACTTTGATCCTTCATTTTTTTCATTTTTGCAATTCATCCCCTATACTTACTAAACACTCGAAAATGCATCAAAATTTTAAGGATTAAGCACAAAATAGGTCTAGAAATGTATTTTGGATAGGTGAAATCACATCCATCATATCATATGCATTTTTAAATGAGACACCAAAAATAAAAATTTGTGTCTTTTCGAATGTAACGGAGGTGTATATAGAATGCTAATTCCTAAAAAAAACAAAAACAACAACAATATACTATTCATGAGAAAATGCGAAAAAATATACTTCCTCCGTCCCGCATTAGCTTACCCATTTACTGTTGAGAACGGAAAATAAGGAGTGAATATATACTATAATGTTACTAAAGTAGGAGTTGTGAGTGTGTAGGAGAGAGAAAGTGGGGTAGAGAATAGTAAGTGGATAGTTGTTGTGAGTATGACAAGTGGGTCCCATGAATAAAGAAGTATTAAAAAATTTCCTTTTTAGAAAAGTGTAACTTTAAAGTGGGATGCCCAAAATAGCAAAATGGGCAAGGTTTTATGGGAAGGAGGGAGTATATATAAGAAAATGGCAAAGATAATTTTTCATTATACAAACTGAGATATATATATATATATATATATATATATATATATATATATATATATATATATATATATATATATATATATATATATATATATATATATATATATATATATATATATATATACATGGGACTGTAGCTTTTCTAGATATATGATAAGAACTAATTCTAAGAGACATAAATATAAGTCAACTAATACATTAATCTAAATAAAAGAGCAAGCTAAGATGTGCATGTACTGAAGAGAATCAGTGCATGAATGCATGAAGGAAGCAACGTGGAAATGCATCAGTTACATGAATGCATGGAGGAAGTTGTAGGAGTCTTTTGATTCTTTACACGCCCCGCAAGATGGACGTTCCTTGTGTGAGTCCAATCTTGGAAGTAAACGATAGAAACTGAGCTCGGGAGAGGGGTTTTGTAAGAGCATCTGTGAGCTGGTCTCGGCCTGAAATATGTTGGACATGCAAGGTCCCAAGGTTAACTTGTTCTCGCACAAAGTGAAACGCTAGGGCAAGATGCTTCATCCGTGAGTGAAAGACCGGGTTGACAGAGTAGGTTGCTGCACCTAAGTTGTCGCAGTAAATGATCGGAGTTGTAGTGAGGTTGACACCGAGTTCAGACAGGAGGTTTTTACTCCAAATGAGTTCAGCGGTAGTGGCAGCGACAGCTCGGATCTCGGCCTCAGTAGAAGAACGAGCTAAGGCTCGTTGCTTCTTCGAAGACCATGTGACGGGGTTGCGGCCTAGGTAGACAATGAAGCCGGTGGTGGACATGAAGTCGTCCTTGTCTCCTACCCAATCCGCGTCACATAAGGCATGAAGAATGGGTGGAGTTTGTTTAAAGGGTTGTAGTCCCAAGTGTAATGTACCATGTAAATAGCGGAGCAATCGTTTGAGGGATACCCAGTGAGCTTCTTGGGGGTTGTGGAGGAATTGGGCTAATTTGTTTACGGGAAAGGCAATATCGGGTCTAGTGAGAGAGAGATATTGAAGGCTACCAATAATGGCTCGAAATTCGGATGGGTTGCAGATGGGTGTGCGGGGAAGAGCTGAGAGGGAAGGATAGGTGGCCATGGGGGTGGGAGAGGGTTTAGAGTGGTCCATGTTGTGCTTAGAGAGGATATCATTTATATATTTGGACTGAGAGAGTAAAAGACCATCCGAATTTGGGGTAACTTCTATTCCTAGAAAATATGAGAGTGGGCTTAGATCTTTTAGAGAGAAGCGAGTTGAGAGACTAGTAATGAATGTAGAGAGAAAGGAGTTTGATGGACCCGTGATGACTATGTCGTCGACATAGACAAGAAGAAGATAGTTGGAGTTATGAGAATAAATGAAAAGAGAGGGATCAGACGGTGACGAATGAAAGCCAAAGGAGAGAAGAAATTGTTTTATAGCGGTGTACCAAGAACGAGGTGCTTGATTTAAACCGTAGATGGCTTTCAAGAGACGACACACATGAGAGGGAAGAAGAGTATTTTGAAAACTGGGAGGTTGGGACATGAAAACTGTCTCGGAGAGATTGCCTTGAAGGAAGGCGTTGTTGACGTCGAGTTGGCGAAGGGACCAACCACGGGTGATGGCAAGAGAAAGAAGAAGACGTATGGTGACGGGTTTGACTACGGAACTGAATGTGTCGGAGTAGTCAAGGCCAGGGCGTTGATGAAAGCCCTTGGCGACAAGACGAGCCTTGTATTTGTGTATAGTGTGATCGGGGTTGTATTTTATGTGGAACACCCATTTACACCCAATTATGTTTGGGGCTTCATGGGATGGAACAAGTGACCATGTAGTATTACGCATGAGCGCGTCGTATTCCTCTTGCATGGCGGCACGCCAATGGGGTATGGAAAGGGATTGTTTGGTTGAAGTGGGAAGCGAGGAAGGGGAAGGAAGGGTAGGAAGATAGGCATATTTGGGATTGGGTTTTCGGATGCCATGGGATAATCTGGTTTCCATAGTGCGAGTGGGTGGGGGGTTGGGAGGGACTGATGGTGGGGTGTTTGGGTCGGCAGTGGGGGACGTGTTTGGGTTAATATGTTGTGAGACTGGTTCGGGCTGAGCAGGAGGAGTGGGTTCGGCTGAAGTAGAGGCAGTAGGGTGCGGGTGGGTGTTTGGGGGTTGTGGCTCGGCTGGTGAGGTGGGAGATGTGTTGGGTATTGTTTGGGCATTAGATACAGTGGGTATGGATTGGAGGATTGGGATGGAGATGGCACACCATTCGTCTGGGGAGATAGTAGAAGATATAGTGGAGTTTGAGGTGAGAGTTGAGTAGGGGAATATGGTCTCAACAAATCTAACATGACGAGAGGCATAGACTCTATTAGTGGTTGGGTCGAGACAGTGATACGCACTTTGAGAGGAAGAGTACCCAACAAAAATGCAAGGGGTAGATTTTGGTGCAAGTTTTTGAGGTGAGTATGGTTTGAACCATGGGTAGCACAAACACCCAAAGCTACGAAGTTTAGAGTAGTTGGGTGATTTTCGAAATAGCCTTAGATAAGGAGAGTCATTTTGTAGAGTGGGGGTGGGGAGTCTATTGATTAGGTAGGCTGCGGTTGTGAGTGCATGGGACCAAAAAATGAGCGGAAGCTTAACGTGGGATAGAAGTGAGAGGGCGGTTTCGACTAAGTGTCGGTGACGATATTTGGCAAGGCCGTTGTGTTCGGGAGTATGTGGTGGAGAGGTTAAGTGAGAGATGCCATTTTGGAGAAGGGATGGAGTGAGTTTGAGATACTCACCGCTATTGTTGGAGAAAAATTGAACAATGGGGCGAGAGAAGAATTTTTCTACAAGGGCTTTGAAGCGAGCGTATGTGAGGAAGGTGTCGAATTTTTGTTTGAGGGGATAGAGCCACGTATATTTGGTAAAATGATCAACAAAAATCACATAATATTTGTAATTATCATAAGAGTAAAGCGGAGAGGTCCAAACATCGGAAAAAACAAGTTCAAGAGGAGCACTAGTTTGTAAAGACGAAGTAAAAAAGGGAAGTTTGTGACTTTTACTGATAAGACAAGGATTACAATGGGAAAAAGTTCTATTAAAAGGAATGCGTAAAGAGAAAGTCTTATTTAAACGGGAAACAATGGGGGGGTGCCCTAGTCTATGATGCCAAGTTTGAAGTGATGTTGAGGTGGTGCCAATAAGAGCTTGAGGAGCGTTGGGGTGCCAAACGTAAATGCCATGGTGAGTGAGGAGCCGTCACCGATGATAACGTCATCACTTCCATCGTAAGGATGATGGAGAGCAAGAGTAGAGAGATCATTGGTTAATTGATGAGTTGCACCACTATCTACAAGCCACGGTACAGAATGGGTCGAGGGAGGAACTGTCACGGTGTGGGCTTGGGGCTGTGAATGGGTTGAGTTTGAGCGAGTGGTGCGGTTTGATGAAGGCGAAGGGGGAAAGTTGACGGTGGGGTAATCGCGTTTGAAATGGCGACATTGGGATATGACGTGGCCAACATATCTGCAATATTGACATTTCCCTTTGAATGGATTGGAGGGAGTAGTGGCTCGGTTTTGTGGGGGTGTCGGCAGAATAGGATGACTCGGGTAAGGACGGGTGGGGGCATGGGAGGAGTGGGCATTGGTTTGGGCAATATGGGCTGAGATAGGGAAGGAAGGTGAGGGAGTTTGTTGTTTAAGAGTAAGTTCATGATGAATGAGCTTCTCATGAAGGGCTTCGAAGGTGATGGAGTCATCACGGGCACGAACGGAATCTACTATGGGTTTGTAGGTGTCATAGTCGAGACCCTTAAGAACGGTGGCAATAATATCTTCGGGATCTAGGGGTTTTCCCAAAATAGCGAGTTTGTCGGTGCAAGCTTTGATAGCTTGCATGTAGTCCGAGATAGAGAGGGAAGATTTGGTGATAGTAGAGAGGTTGTCTTTGAGTTGAAGAATGTGACCTCTAAAGGGATTGGCGTAGGTTGTCTTGAGGATTGTCCAAGCCTCATTTGAGGTTTTGGCTTGGTAAACAGGGGGAGCGACGGAGGTGTCCAAGGTTCCTAGGAGGGCACTAAGAATAAGTCGATCCTGTCTATTTCAAGTCTTGAAGGCAGGGTTTGGTGTGTCTTTACCATCAACTGTGATGATTTCGGTGGGTGTGGGGTGGGTGCCATCTACATATTGAAGAAGATCTAGGCCGAAGAGAAGGGACGTTACTTGGGAATACCAAACTAAGTAGGTGAGGGGTGTTAGGGTTTTGCATTGGGAGAGGTTGACCAAGAGGATAGGGTGGTTGGGTTCATCGGTGTTAGGGATGGTGGAGAAGGTTTGGGAACCGGTATTGCCATTCAGGTCTGATCCGGTATTGCCATTCAGGTCTGATCCGAACGGATCTTTGTTGAATGAATTGGTCCATTGTTCTATGCCCTACTTTCTGACTTCAATAGATCGGGACAGAGAGTGATCGAAGTGAACGATAGACTATTCTCATCAGTGACTCAATCCAACCCAACCTCAAATAAAATATTAATTTTTTTTACTTTTATATACATAACTCTCAACCTTATATAATATATACTCACATCAGTGACCCAAATCCAACCCAAACTTTTAATAAAATATTTATTTCTCTTTATTTCAACTTATCTAAAATACTTATCATTTTATTTTTTAAAATAATGTATTAGCAATAATATTTTTAAAATTATCCGTACAATTATTAAAAATAATTATCCATACAATTATAAATTAATAATTTACTTGACAACAAAATGAAAACAAAATAGATAAAATAAAATAAAAAATAATTAGGCTCTATTTAAGATTAAAAAAAAGAGGCTTTGACCAATAAGCCCCTTAGATAAATGAAAAAGATCAATAAAACCACACATTTTCAAAACATACCAATAAGTCCCTAAAATTTCGCTGGACCAAAATGCTCCTCGCCACATACACTCGCCACATACACGCGCACTTACTCTCTCTCTCTCTCTATACGTTTTAGCCAGCACTTACTCTCTCTCTCTCTCTCTATACGTTTTTCTTCTTCTCCTTTCTTTCTCTCTCCTTTTCTCTCTCTTCCTTTTTTTTCTCTTAAATTTTTAAAATGCAATATCTCAAAATCTAAAAATCGAAAAAATTATCTGAAATCACTGTTTTAATTGCATCACCAAGACGAATCAAACAAGTTTACTCATCATATATTTCAAATTTATAAATAAAATAAAATTATTTTTCAACAACTGTGAAATAGACTTCACTGTTGTTCTATAAAAGAATGACATAAAAACAGTGAAATCTATCACACAGTTATGCACAATAACTGAGAAAGTGACCTCAACAATCATAACTGAGAAATTGACCTCACAATTGTGCACAAACAATCATAACTGATAAATTGCCCTCACAGTTGTGCAAAAACATTCATCAACAATTGATAAATAACGGGTAAACCATTTCACTTTCATAAATAACTGTGAAACTGACCTCACAGTTTTAGAAGTGTGAAAAACATTTCACACTTATTCACATCTCAACCAACAACTGTGAAATAGACCTCACTGTTGTGCACAAACAATCATAATAACTGAGAAATTGACCTCACAGTTTTAGAAGTGTGAAAACATTTCACAGTTACTCACATCTCAACCGACAACGGTGAAATAGACCTCACTGCCAGTGCACAAACAATCATAATAACCGTGAAATAGACCTAATCAAGTCAGGTACAAACAATCATAATAACTCGAGAAATTGACCTCACAGTTGTGCACAAACAATCAACAACTGTGAAATAGACCTCACAATTTTAGAAGTGTGAGAAACATTTCACACTTATTCACATCACACCCAACAACTGTGAAATAGACCTCACAGTTGTTCTATGAAAGAATGACATAAAAACAATGAAATTGACCTCACAGTTATGTACAATAACTGTGAAATAGACCTCACAGTTTTAGAAGTGTGAGAAACATTTCACACTTAATCACATCACACCCAACAACTGTGAAATAGACCATCAAATTATACTACACAATGGCAGCAGAACAATCTCAAATCAAATCCGTTGAGGAAAGCCCACGAAAACCTCCCCTAGCAAAAGCCCAAAAAGATGCTATAGAGACCACGTTGTCTCTAAAAACTATAGAATTTCTGTCATTACACAAACGCCATAAAACTGCAAGCACCACACTATCCGTTAACAATGTCGCATCGCCATTTTCTCCAAAGCCTCGAAACACTCTTGTGAAGGAATGACACCACAGGTTCTGACTTATCCATGTTTCCCCTAGCAAAAGCCCAAAAAGATGCCTCAAATAGAAGCTTTTGCCACCACAATACAGTATAAAGCCCCTGGTTACTGAAAACATCATAACCCAGCTTCTGATCATGCCGAAGAGCCCCTGTTGTTGGGTCAATATATATCACCTGAGTGTCGGTCCTAGACCATAAGCTGACAATGATATAAACTTCACTGGTCTCGAGTGTAACAACAACAACAGATGTATCCCTAAAATGTTTTCCTGCATTAAATAACAATATGATGCATGAGCAGGACCACTAATGTGAATAAAGTGTTGACAAACAAAGATACAATAGACACGAAAGGACATATGAAAAGCAAATGGAATCAATTAATAGAGTTCATTTGCCCCTTATTGGTTTGATCATCATAAGCAAACTGTCATGCACTATCAAAGGATGGGGGTGATTCCAACCTGTTAGACGGATATACAAGTCGATTAATCTACCCTGGTCAAGTTAATGTGCATGGAAACTTTATAGTTTTAATGCTAGAGACTCAGATGTAACGTCGTTCTATGGCATCATGAGTAAGATGTTGAAAATGGTTGCCTCATTCAACCAGAGTCTAGTATGATAAACACTCCTTTTCCTTTTTTTCACTCTTTCCTTTTATCAAAAAATAAAAATAGAAAATAGCAAACACGATAAAATGCCTCAAATAGAAGCTTTTGCCACCACAATACAGTATAAAGCATAAACGCAATATGTTGGTCCCAAAGGTGGCAACAAGGGTGAAAAACAGCTAGAGGGGGGGGGTGAATAGCTGTTACAAATTTTTTGCCCTCTTTAAAAACTAAACCTCTATACTTACAAAACCTCTTGCAGTGTGTTAGAAACTGCAAGTAGAGTTGTAAAATGCACAGCGGAAAAATAAAGTTACAAAGCGGTTTTGGGGAGGCGGTTTTGGGGAGGCGGTTTTGGGGAAGGCGGTTTTGGTGAAGCGGTTTTGGGAGGCGGTTTTGGGGAGGCGGTTTTGGTGAGGCGGTTTTGGGGAAGGCGGTTTTGGGGAAGGCGGTTTTGGTGAAGCGGTTTTGGTGCAGTTTTGTGTGCAGTTATAAAACTGAAAATTGAGGTTTTGACAATGTTAACTCCAAACACAATTTCACAATAATGGATAACTACAATAAAGATCAAACAGAGATAAAGATAGATAATCAGTAAGCACAAGAAAATAAATGCAGAAAGTAAGAACACAATATTTGGAGTGGTTCAATCTATAAAAGATCTACGTCCACTACCAAGATGGTTAGTCTTGGATTTCTAAGGGAGATTTTATATTGAGTATTTGTGAGATTACAAAGTACAATGAGTAATACTCAGATCTAAAATCTTTTCTATGAAGAACAAATCCTAGACTATAACCAGTGTATCTCAAATGAATAATCTATGTGATTAAACAAGTGAGGTGTGTGTGTGAGAACAAGATCAAGGCTCTTTAAATCATGAGATGTAGAGCTCAATGATTCTTGAATGTGTTAAGGCTTGATTTCTGGGATATATATTTCTTGAAGTAGAAGATGAAGATTCAAAGGACTAAGAATTTACGGGCGTAGCTTCAATCTTCGTATGAACTCACAAAGACATTCAAAATCTCAAGCAATCTTCAAATGGTGAAGATTAGGGGTATTTATACCCAAGCACCAAGGAACTAGCCGTTGGATAATACCGTTGCAAGGACAGCCGGTGCTTTCCCATTGGTCCACAGCAACCACTTTTGTCCTTAGGTACAGCGGTTGCTGCAGGTAAAGCCGATCGGACTTCCGCAAATAAGGTGGTTAGGACACTGTCACCTTTTCAAGATCCTTGCAAATCTGCTCTGACATTGAGTCCCGTGACAAGATATGGTGGTTGATATTTGATATTGATGACGTGGATTCCAACGGTAAAATGTGGTTCACTCTTCAAGTCTTCAATCATTGGATGCGGTCCTGGTGTACATGCGGTTTTGACAAGTGTGGTTGATTACACCAGTGAGGTTGCTGAGGTGCGGTTCAAGATGGAACTGCAAAGCGCTTCTTGCTCACTACAAAGCGGTTGCACTAGAGAGAGTCAAAGGCGGTTTCGGACAAAGGAATTCCAACAAGCAGTTGCTAGGTGCGGTTTGCCTGGTGCGGTTGATAATTTGGAAATGCACAGGTGCGGTCAATAATTTGGAACTGCACAGGTGGTTGGAAACTTTGGAACTGCACAGGTGGTTGGTAAAGTGGAACTGCACCCGCAATCGCACCGCAACCTCAACCGCACCGCAACTGCAACCTCAATCAACCGTAACCGCAACCTCAAGCAACGCAATCGCAATCTCAGGATCCTCAAATCCTCAAATCCAATGAGTCTTGTGCCAGTCTTCAAGCCTAAATTTAACCTATTCTATAAAATGGACTTAGCTAAAAAATTGAAGTCTAAGCTTCATTACATAGGGTCCTAAAGTCCTTAAAATAGACAGGAGGTTATGGTATCAATCAAATCTAATCTAAAATAGGAGGGTTAAAATATGCATACCCAACAATCTCCCCCTATTTGATTGATGCCATTACCTACTATAACTAAAGCAAACATTGTACTTGGTAAAAACATGTCCATAAGAATTAACATGGTAATTCATGTCCCAAGTCAATGCACACACATAGCTTAAGCTATAGATTTCTATACTTTCTAAAAGATAAAAACTTACAATATGGAAAGTTATAGAAATGCATTCAGTGCACTTAAAAAGTATGAGATTAAGTTTAAAGTGCGGTTTAAACTGAATGTTTAACCTTCATTTCAAAAATATGATTTTAAGTTGAAAAATGTTTGAATGAGGTTTGCAAAATCAAAAATATAGACCAAAAGAAATACATGGAGAATGCGGTCTAAAAGCAAAAAGAATCCAAAAGAAATTACAGAGATGAAAGCGGTTCATCATGGAAGGAGGAATCTAGAGAGTTGAAGAATGAATGCAACTCCCCCTGAAATGTTATGGTCCCAGCATTAGGAGTTGAAAGATTGCTGTATAGATCTCTCCCCCTTAATGGCATCAAGCAATAAATATTTAAGAACTGCCATCTCAAGGGATTGAGTTTGGAGCAGCTGGGATTGAGAAGATCTAGAGACTTGGGTTTAGAGATCTCTCCCCCTTTGATGGTGAGGGGTTGGCCTTAAATCAAGTGGAGAGAGGAAAGGATTTGGGCATAATTCGGAGGAGGGGAGGTAGGGAAGGAAGGTGTGGTTGGGGATAAGGGAGCGGTTTGGGTTTGAGGCGCGGTTGAAGGTAGTTGAATATTGGCTTGAAATTCAGGCTCACTGCGGTTGACCGTGTTCTAAGAGCCATTCGTTGCAATCTCAGGCTCTAAGTGGTCATCCATGCGATCAGAGCCATCCTTGGCAGCTTCTACTTAAGGGTTTGAATTGGAAGTGTTTGGGGTAGAGAGGTTTGGGTATAGATTTTAGATTTGAGAACAAAAATTACTAGTACGTGGCATTGTAATCCAAATTTATCCCACACATGCAAGCAGTGTTTGAAAGGGGAAGGTTATGGTTTCCAGCTTATATACTAAGTAAAATTTCAAAATCTAAGAAAGGAATTTTAAACGGCATGCGGTTTCAAAGGAATTTGAAAAAGCGGTTCCAGCATGTGGTTTATGCAAACAACTCGTCACTAAAAAATAGCTTGCGGTTTCTAAAATAGAGGGAATGCGGTTTCCTACAAGCTGTTGGATTTCCAAAATAGACATGCGGTTTGAAAACATAAAAAATATGTGGTTTAAAGAATGCGGTTTCAAATACATGTAGCATGCGGTTCTGAGTGAAAAGCGGTTCAACTGCACGACGAAATAATTTTTTTTTTATTTTTTATTTTTTTTTTTTTTTTTTAAGATAAGAAAAAAAATAGAAGTTATTCTAAGTTGAAACGCGGTTTGAATCCAAGCGGTCAAGCTGCAGCAAGCGGTTAGGCATTGGCGATTGGCTGCAAGCGGTTGACTTCTTGCGGTTTAGTGCATGCGGTTTCAACCTAAATTCCATAATCTCAACACACAAGTTAGTAAATAAAAAGTATGGAATCATTTAAGTTTAAGCATACCCATTTCTTCTCTGAGGAAAGAAAACCTCTTGGAGTCAAGAGCCTTAGTGAGGATATCAGCAATCTGGTTGTCTGTCCCCACGTACTCTAAATGGATATTCCTCTTCTCTACATGGTCTTTGAGGAAATGATACTTGATATCAATATGCTTGGTCTTGGAATGCATGACAGGGTTGTTGGAGACTGAGATTGTTGAAGTATTGTCACACATGATCGGGCAATTTCCTTCTTCAATTCCATAGTCCACCAATTGCTGCTTCATCCAAAGGATTTGACAGCAACAACTACCAGCAGCAATATACTCAGCCTCTGTGGTTGACACTGAAACTGAAGCTTGCTTCTTGCTGGCCCAAGCAACTAGTCTATTTCCGAGGAAATGACAAGTACCACTAGTGCTTTTCCTGTCAATAGTACAAGCTGCATAATCTGCATCTGAATAACCTACAAGATTGAAGTTCGAATCTTTGGAATACCAAAGTCCAAGGTTAGTGGTTCCAGATAAATAGCGGATTATACGCTTGACTGCAATAAGATGTGCTTCTCTAGGATCTGCTTGGTAGCGAGCACATACACAGACACTAAACATAATATCTGGCCTACTAGCAGTTAAATAAAGTAATGAGCCGATCATACCTCGATATAAAGTTTGATCAACTTTCTTACCTTTGAGATCCTTATCTAGCTTATTGCCGGTGGCCATAGGAGTATCATATGCTTTAGCATTTTCTAATCCAAACTTCTTTATCAATTCCTTGATGTACTTGGCTTGGCTGATGAAGATACCTTCTTCGCATTGCTTGATTTGAAGCCCGAGGAAGAAAGTTAATTCTCCCATCATGCTCATTTCAAACTTGCTTTTCATTAGCTTTTCGAAATGCTTACAAAGCAACTCATTAGTAGAACCAAAAATAATATCATCGACATAAATTTGAACAAGTAAAGTATGCTCATTATATTTGGCAATAAAGAGAGTTGTATCGATTTTACCACGTTTAAATCCTTTTTCTAGTAAAAATTTAGAAAGAGTCTCATACCATGCCCTTGGAGCTTGCTTAAGTCCATACAAAGCTTTCTGGAGTTTGTAGACATGATTGGGAAATTTGGAGTCTTCAAATCCAGGTGGTTGGGCAACATACACGGTTTCTTGCAGTTCGCCGTTGAGGAATGCACTCTTTACGTCCATTTGATATAACTTGAAATGCTTGAAAGAGGCGTAGGCTAAGAAAATTCTGATAGCTTCCAATCTTGCAACTGGAGCAAAGGTTTCATCATAATCAATTCCTTCTTCTTGCCTATATCCTTGTGCAACCAACCTTGCTTTATTCCTAGTGATGCTTCCATTCTCATCCATCTTATTCCTAAATACCCACTTAGTTCCTATCACTCCTTGATCCTGAGGTCTAGGCACCAAAGTCCAGACCTTGCATCTTTCAAACTGGTTGAGTTCTTCTTGCATAGCAACGACCCAACTGGAATCTTGGAGTGCTTCATCAATCTTCTTGGGTTCAACTTGAGATAAAAGTGAAGTATGCTCGTCATAGTTCGATCTCCTTGTTTGAACGCCGGAAAACAGATCACCAATCACATTTGTGAGGGGGTGACTGCTGACTTCACGAATCTCTGGGGGTAAGTCTGGTTGGACTGAGGTTTGCTGAAGATCTTCAATTGGAACGTCGTTAGATCCTTCAGCGAAGTCATGTAATGTAAGTTGACGAAGAGGTTGGATAGGGGAATTCTCAACTTCTTCTTCCCTAGGAGTTGCATCTGGAGTAGGAACTTCAGGTGCGGTTTCAAACGTGCGGTTTGAGGGAATTTCAGTTGAGGGTGCTGGATTTTGCGGTTGAGGTTCAGGTGCGGTTTGAGGTTCACCTGTTTCATTATGCTCAACAAAATCATCAGCAATATTTGGAGCCAAATGTGGCTCAAGGAGAGAATGCTCATCGAAAGTAACATGGACAGACTCTACTATTTTTAAACTAGTTTTATTGAAAACACGAAAAGCTTTAGAATGTTTAGCATACCCAACAAAAATACCTTCATCGGCCTTGGCTCCGAATTTACCTCTATTTTCTCTTCCGTTGTAGAGGACAAAGCATTTACAGCCAAAGATCTTGAAGAATGCAATGTTGGGGGTTCTTCCTCGCCAAAGCTCATAGGGAGTCTTGTTATAGGTTTTGTTGATGAGGGAGCGGTTCTGAGTGAAGCATGCTGTATTGATTGCTTCATCCCAAAATACCGAGGTAGCTTCGCTTCGTATATCATTGTCTTTCCAAATTTCAATCAACGTCATATTCTTCCTTTCCACAACCCCATTTTGTTGTGGAACACCAGCGGTTGAAAAATTGTGATCAATCCCATGGTCATCACAATACTGAGCAACACCGTTGTTCTTAAATTCTGTTCCATTATCTGATCGAACACTAACGATGTCGTCTTCTTTTTGAGTTTGGAGCCGTCTAAAAAGTGCGGTGAGAATCTCATAACAATCATCTTTGGAAATCATCATCTCAACCCACGTATATCTTGAATAATCATCAACCACCACTAAATTATATCTATTTCCTCCAATGCCGGGCAAAGTGGTCACGGGTCCAAACAAATCTATGTGAAGCAGCTTGTAAGCATCTTGAAGTTGACGGAGCGGTCTTGCTGGTGAAAGACGACGCGGACCGCTACCAAGCTGGCATGCACTGCATTTCTCTGGATGGTGGTCAGCCACTTTGGGTAAACCACGAACGAGGTTTTCCCTACCAATCTTTGCAAGATACTTGAAGTTCAAGTGGCTCAACCTCTTGTGCCATAGCCAACTATTTTCGCTCACATTCTTAGCTACAAAACAGAGATTAGTAATACTACATGCAGAATTTAGATCAATAATGTAAATATTACTCTTTACGAATCCCTGTGAGTAGGGTGACACCGGAAATGCTATCTTTGATAAAGCAGTTTGATGACGTAAAGTTGCAAAGCATTCCTTTGTCACAAAATTGAGAAATTGAAAGGAGGTTGTGCTTGAGTCCTTCAACAAGAGAAACCTTCTCAATGGTTAGGTTTCCTCTCCTTATAATACCATATCCAATGGTTTTGCCTTTGTTGTTGTCACCAAAGGTTACAGATGGACTGCTTGCTTCAATGACATCTTCTAGTAATGATCTATCTCCAGTCATATGTCTTGAGCAGCCACTGTCAAGATACCATTCATTTTCCTTTGAGTGACCAGCCATGAAGCAGAGGACCTGAAATGTAAACATTAAGAACGAGGTCCCCCTTTATTCTTTTGGGTCCTGAGGTTAGCAACCCTTTACGACCCACACCTGTTTGACAGAAGGAGGTTTACTCTTCTTGGCATTGGATGTGAACCGCAAAAGGCATTCTGCAGCCTTGTGACCTAAACCATTACACACAGAGCATTTAAAAAAGCTACAAGCATCATGAGGTTTTACCAACTCCTTACTTTTCTTAGGAGATGCATGCGGTTTGGGAGGAGCGGTTTTAGCTTTCACAAAGGTGGTTCCTTGCGGTTTGACTGCAGTTTTTCTAGGAACGCTCTTCTTGCTTTTGAAGGCAGGAGGAGCGGTCGAAGAAGAAGGGCGGTCAGCCGTGCGGTTGACAGCACAACCAACTCCACCAGAAGCGGTTGGAGCAGAAGTGCGGTCAGCAGCATAAGAAACTTCCTCTGTATTTTTACTCTCAGAATCTTTTCCTTTCATCTGAGAGTCTTTCCCAAACTGTTTCTTAGAGTAGACATAATGGAAGTTAAGTGGAGCCTTTTGTTCCTGTCCTTTACCCTTAGAAGCAGCATGCTTCCCCTTAGGAATTTCTTTAGTTAGTTTAAGAATTTCCTCATCCTTTTCACAGCAGGATGCACACTTCTCCTTTTCACCTGTTTGATGTCCCAAACCTTCAGTAAATCCACTGGTCATACGGGATTCTAAATTTTGATCCAAGGTGACACGAGACTTGGTCCACTCATCAATGATCTTTTGGAATTCTTGATTTTGAGCAACCAGATCATCGTTCCTAAGTTGAAGTGCAGCAACCTTAGTTTCAAGGATGCGGTTTTGATCAGCAAGAGGAGACATACTCTTGATTTGGTCTTTAAGATTGGAAATCTCAGACCTCATCACAGTTTTCTCCGTCTTGTACTGGGAAAGTTCATCATGAGCTAATCCTAATGCTTTCTTAACATTGGAGAACTTTTGGATCATCATTTCTGCTTCCTTGAACATCCTTTCATGTTCCATGGGAGAAACCTCTTCCACCACCTTTTTCAAAATTTTCTTATTTGGAATTGCTTTTGAAGGTGGAGCATTTGTAGGAGGAAAAATGGGACGTGAATACGAGCAATTTCCTATCTTAATGCTAGGAGTAAGTTTGATATTTTCATCCAACGTAAAATTTGGAAGTTTTGTAGAAACCTCTTTTTCTTCCATATCTTGCAACTCGATTGACTCAGAATTTGACTCATCGGAAGCATCTGCAATTAAGCAGAGATTAACCTCTTCGGTTTCATCATCACTTCCATCATCAGAATCCATCTCAATCCAAGTTGCTAATACCTTGGAATTCTCTTCCTCCTCAGCAAGCATTCCCTTGCGACGAGAAAATTTCGCAGGAGAGGTTTTCTTTTTCATGTATTCGTAAGTAGGCTGTGGACACTCAGATGCAAAGTGACCAGGTTTTCTACAGTTGTAGCAAACTAGATCACTCCTTTTCTTTGTATCTCCAGCCTTAGAAAATGTTTCAGGAGGTTTGCCTTTGGAAAATGTTTTTGTGAAAGGTTTTGAAGATTTTCTAAATTTTTGAAATCTTTTCACAAACTTGGCAAAATCATCATCATCCATCTCGATGAGTGATGAGGTTGATATGGAAGGATCTGCGGTTTGATTGGATGTGGTTGGTTTCTCCTCATGTTCCACAACAGACATGGAAAGCGATTTGGTTTTTCCTTCAATCTATTCAATGTGATTTAATTTAAGCTCATAGACTCTAAGATTGGCGTACAAGTTACTTAACGACCAAGTACCCAAAACTTTGGAGTCTTCTAGAGAGGTTGCTTTATTTACCCATCTAGAACCTAAAGCAGCTAGGAAAGTCATATTAATTTCTTTATCAGTTAAAGTTTTACCAAGAGATTTACAAGCATTAACTACCTCAACATAGCGGTCGTAGGTTTGACGCAAGGTTTCGTTGGATTTTCTGTTGAAGTTGTTGTAGGATCTTTCAACAGCATATAATTTGCTTTCCTTGCATTCGTCATCACCTTCGAGGTAGCTCTCTATGGCATCCCACATCTGCTTTGCGGTTTTGAGATACATCACTTTTTGGAGAGTTGAAACGGGGAGGGTTCCATAAATGATGTGCCTAGCCTTGCTGTCCAAGGCAACTAATTTCTTCTCTTCATCCGACCACTCATCTTTAGGCTTTTTGACCTCTGGAGTTTCTGCGTTGGTGGTTGCATCAGTGTTGGCCTTCATGGGAACGAAAGGGCCATCGGTGACGCATTCCACCAGCATCTCATCAATTGTTTCCAAGTGAATGAGCATTCTGCACTTCCAGATATCGAAGTGGTCTTCGTCCAAATTGGAATGTGTGAATAGTTAACAGTTGTCATCGTTTTTGAGTTTGCCATATCGAATCGGCACACAAGCTGTTAAGCTTGAAAAACAGTGGTTTTAAAATGTGTTGGCTTTGATACCACTTGTTGGTCCCAAAGGTGGCAACAAGGGTGAAAACACTAGAGGGGGGTGAATAATGTTACAAATTTTTCGCCCTCTTTAAAAACTAAACCTCTATACTTACAAAACCTCTTGCGGTGTGTTAGAAGCTGCAAGTAGAGTTGTAAAATGCACTGACGGAAAAATAAAGTTACAAAGCGGTTTTGGAGGAGGCGATTTTGGGGAGGCGGTTTTGGGGAGGCGGTTTTGGGGAGGCGGTTTTGGTGAGGCGGTTTTGGGGAGGCGGTTTTGGGGAGGCGGTTTTGGTGAGGCGGTTTTGGGGAAGGCGGTTTTGGGGAAGGCGGTTTTGGTGAAGCGGTTTTGGTGCAGTTTTGTGTGCAGTTATAAAACTGAAAATTGAGGTTTTGACAATGTTAACTCCAAACACAATTTCACAATAATGGATAACTACAATAAAGATCAAACAGAGATAAAGATAGATAATCAGTAAGCACAAGAAAATAAATGCAGAAAGTAAGAACACAATATTTGGAGTGGTTCAATCTATAAAAGATCTACGTCCACTACCAAGATGGTTAGTCTTGGATTTCTAAGGGAGATTTTATATTGAGTATTTGAGAGATTACAAAGTACAATGAGTAATACTCAGATCTAAAATCTTTTCTATGAAGAACAAATCCTAGACTATAACCAGTGTATCTCAAATGAATAATCTATGTGATTAAACAAGTGAGGTGTGTGTGTGAGAACAAGATCAAGGCTCTTTAAATCTGTGAGATGTAGAGCTCAATGATTCTTGAATGTGTTAAGGCTTGATTTCTGGGCTGGGATATATATTTCTTGAAGTAGAAGATGAAGATTCAAAGGACTAAGAATTTCTGGGCAGAGCTTCAATCTTCGTATGAACTCACAGCACATTCAAAATCTCAAGCAATCTTCAAATGGTGAAGATTAGGGGTATTTATACCCAAGCACCAAGGAACTAGCCGTTGGATAATACTGTTGCAAGGACAGTGCTGGTGCTTTCCCATTGGTCCACAGTAACCACTTTTGTCCTTAGGTACAGCAGTTGCAGGTAAAGCTGATCAGACTTCAGCTGCAAATAAGGTGGTTAGGACACCTGTCACCTTTTCAAGATCCTTGCATATCTGCTCTGACATTGAGTCACGTGACAAGATATGGTGGTTGATATTTGATATTGCTGACGTGGATTCCAACGGTAAAATGTGGTTCACTCTTCAAGTCTTCAATCATTGGATGCGGTCCTGGTGTACATGCGGTTTTGACAAGTGCGGTTGATTACACCAGTGAGGTTGCTGAGGTGCGGTTCAAGATGGAACCTGCAGCGATTCTTGTTCACTACAAAGCGGTTGCACTAGAGAGAGTCAAAGGCGTTTCGGACAAAGGAATTCCAACAAGCGGTTGCTAGGTGCGGTTTGCACAGTGCGGTTGATAATTTGGAAATGCACGGGTGCGGTCAATAATTTGAACCGCACGGGTGGTTGGAAACTTTGGAACCGCAGGTGGTTGGTAAAGTGAACCGCACCGCAACCGCAACCGCAACCTCAACCGCAACCGCACCGCAACCTCAACCTCGCCTGGCACCGCACCGCCTGGCACCGCACCGCAACCTCAACTGCAACTGCAACTTCAGATCCTCAAATCCTCAAATCCAATGAGTCTTGTGCCAGTCTTCAAGCCTAAATTTAACCTATTCTATAAAATGGACTTAGCTAAAAAATTGAAGTCTAAGCTTCATTACATAGGGTCCTAAAGTCCTTAAAATAGACAGGAGGTTATGGTATCAATCAAATCTAATCTAAAATAGGAGGGTTAAAATATGCATACCCAACACAATACAGTATAAAGCATAAACTTCTCCCAAACATAGCAATGCAAGGTGTTGTTTGGCCTTACAAGAAGATGGAATATGTTTCAATAAGAAGCTTTCAAAAAACGAAGATAAAGACTAAATAATACTGTAAAAAGTATGACCACCACAATACAGTATAAAGCATAAACGCAAAGATCAGGAAAGCAACTTTCAACAATTAGAAACCACTAGCATCCGCAGAGCAAACATTATTTCCATACAAAATATCTTTAGGAATTTTTTACCATCAGTTCTAAGTAGCAAGATCTGAAAAGTTGATACTTCTAGATGTGACAAAATCACAGATTTTATAGGGGGCATGAAAGAACAAGAAACGGGAAAAGAGGCATGAGTGACACCCACATGTTAAAGTAAATGTAAATTCAATCAGAGATCCAACAAAACTTCAATTTCATCTTGCTCTCACGATTTCTTACTGAAATTGCATAATTAGAGAATTTCCAAACTAAGAAATTGATACCAACAGGGATCAATTTCAGTAAGAAATCGTGAGAGCAAGATGAAATTGAAGTCGAAAACTTAGAGTTGGGAGAAATTACCGTCTCGTTTGAGGGTTTTGCAGTGAACGCCGACGAAGAAGGGGAAGATGATGCACGAGCTTCGGGCCGTCATTGCCGGTTGACATGCATGGAACAAGGGAAGATTCCGTTCAACGTTCTTCGTTGCCCCTGCCGCCGGAATTGCGATTAGAGAGAGAGAGAAGGGACGCCGGAATTGCGATTAGAGAGAGAGAGAGAGAAGGGACGCCGGAATTGCGATTAGAGAGAGAAGGGGAATATAAAGAGGAGGGTTACTTTCGCCATTTAAATTATTATAAATAGGTTCAGGGACTCTACGGTCGTTTTGATTTCAACTTTAGGACCCTAAGGTAGAATTCGATATATACTGTTTTTATTGATAAATTTCACCATATCTCAGGGTCTTATTGGTAAAAATCCCATAAAAGAGGCTTTGACCAATAAGCCCCTTAGATAAATGAAAAAGATCAATAAAACCACACATTTTCAAAACATACCAATAAGTCCCTAAAATTTCGCTGGACCAAAATGCCCCTCGCCACATACACTCGCCACATACACGCGCACTTACTCTCTCTCTCTATACGTTTTAGCCAGCACTTACTCTCTCTCTCTCTCTATACGATTTTTCTTCTTCTCCTTTCTTTCTCTCTCCTTTTCTCTCTCCTTTTCTCTTAAATTTTTAAAATGCAATATCTCAAAATCTAAAAATCGAAAAAATTATCTGAAATCACTGTTTTAATCGCATCGCCAAGACGAATCAAACAAGTTTACTCATCATATATTTCAAATTTATAAATAAAATAAAATTATTTTTCAACAACTGTGAAATAGACTTCACTGTTGTTCTATAAAAGAATGACATAAAAACAGTGAAATCTATCACACAGTTATGCACAATAACTGAGAAAGTGACCTCAACAATCATAACTGAGAAATTGACCTCACAGTTGTGCACAAACAATCATAACTGATAAATTGCCCTCACAGTTGTGCAAAAACATTCATCAACAATTGATAAATAACGGGTAAACCATTTCACATTCATAAATAACTGTGAAACTGACCTCACAGTTTTAGAAGTGTGAAAAACATTTCACACTTATTCACATCTCAACCAACAACTGTGAAATAGACCTCACTGTTGTGCACAAACAATCATAATAACTGAGAAATTGACCTCACAGTTTTAGAAGTGTGAAAAACATTTCACAGTTACTCACATCTCAACCGACAACTGTGAAATAGACCTCACTGTTGTGCACAAACAATCATAATAACTGTGAAATAGACCTAACTGTTGTGCACAAACAATCATAATAACTGAGAAATTGACCTCACAGTTGTGCACAAATAATCAACAACTGTGAAATAGATCTCACAATTTTAGAAGTGTGAGAAACATTTCACACTTATTCACATCACACCCAACAACTGTGAAATAGACCTCACAGTTGTTCTATGAAAGAATGACATAAAAACAATGAAATTGACCTCACAGTTATGTACAATAACTGTGAAATAGACCTCACAGTTTTAGAAGTGTGAGAAACATTTCACACTTAATCACATCACACCCAACAACTGTGAAATAGACCATCAAATTATACTACACAATGGCAGCAGAACAATCTCAAATCAAATCCGTTGAGGAAAGCCCACGAAAACCTCCCCTAGCAAAAGCCCAAAAAGATGCTATAGAGACCACGTTGTCTCTAAAAACTATAGAATTTCTGTCATTACACAAACACCATAAAACTGCAAGCACCACACTATCCGTTAACAATGTCGCATCGCCATTTTCTCCAAAGCCTCGAAACACTCTTGTGAAGGAATGACACCACAGGTTCTGACTTATCCATGTTTCCCCTAGCAAAAGCCCAAAAAGATGCCTCAAATAGAAGCTTTTGCCACCACAATACAGTATAAAGCCCCTGGTTACTGAAAACATCATAACCCAGCCTTTCTCGATCATGCCGAAGAGCCCCTGTTGTTGGGTCAATATATATCACCTGAGTGTCGGTCCTAGACCATAAGCTGACAATGATATAAACTTCACTGGTATCGAGTGTAACAACAACAACAGATGTATCCCTAAAATGTTTTCCTGCATTAAATAACAATATGATGCATGAGCAGGACCACTAATGTGAATAAAGTGTTGACAAACAAAGATACAATAGACACGAAAGGACATATGAAAAGCAAATGGAATCAATTAATAGAGTTCATTTGCCCCTTATTGGTTTGATCATCATAAGCAAACTGTCATGCACTATCAAAGGATGGGGGTGATTCCAACCTGTTAGACGGATATACAAGTCGATTAATCTACCCTGGTCAAGTTAATGTGCATGGAAACTTTATAGTTTTAATGCTAGAGACTTGGATGTAACGTCGTTCTATGGCATCATGAGTAAGATGTTGAAAATGGTTGCCTCATTCAACCAGAGTCTAGTATGATAAACACTCCTTTTCCTTTTTTTCACTCTTTCCTTTTATCAAAAAATAAAAATAGAAAATAGCAAACACGATAAAATGCCTCAAATAGAAGCTTTTGCCACCACAATACAGTATAAAGCATAAACGCAATATGTTGGTCCCAAAGGTGGCAACAAGGGTGAAAAACACTTGACTAGAGGGGGGTGAATAGTCTGTTACAAATTTTTTGCCCTCTTTAAAAACTAAACCTCTATACTTACAAAACCTCTTGCAGTGTGTTAGAAACTGCAAGTAGAGTTGTAAAATGCACAGCGGAAAAATAAAGTTACAAAGCGGTTTTGGAGGAGGCGGTTTTGGGGAGGCGGTTTTGGGGAGGCGGTTTTGGTGAGGCGGTTTTGGGGAGGCGGTTTTGGGGAGGCGGTTTTGGTGAGGCGGTTTTGGGGAAGGCGGTTTTGGGGAAGGCGGTTTTGGTGAAGCGGTTTTGAGTGCGGTTTTTGTGTGCAGTTATAAAACTGAAATTGAGGTTTTGACAATGTTAACTCCAAACACAATTTCACAATAATGGATAACTACAATAAAGATCAAACAGAGATAAAGATAGATAATCAGTAAGCACAAGAAAATAAATGCAGAAAGTAAGAACACAATATTTGGAGTGGTTCAATCTATAAAAGATCTACGTCCACTACCAAGATGGTTAGTCTTGGATTTCTAAGGGAGATTTTATATTGAGTATTTGTGAGATTACAAAGTACAATGAGTAATACTCAGATCTAAAATCTTTTCTATGAAGAACAAATCCTAGACTATAACCAGTGTATCTCAAATGAATAATCTATGTGATTAAACAAGTGAGGTGTGTGTGTGAGAACAAGATCAAGGCTCTTTAAATGCGCGAGATGTAGAGCTCAATGATTCTTGAATGTGTTAAGGCTTGATTTGATTTGGGATATATATTTCTTGAAGTAGAAGATGAAGATTCAAAGGACTAAGAATTTCTGGGCAGAGCTTCAATCTTCGTATGAACTCACAGCACATTCAAAATCTCAAGCAATCTTCAAATGGTGAAGATTAGGGGTATTTATACCCAAGCACCAAGGAACTAGCCGTTGGATAATACTTGTTGCAAGGGCAGTCTTTGGTGCTTTCCCATTGGTCCACAGTAACCACTTTTGTCCTTAGGTACAGCGGTTGCGAGTAAAGGCGATCGGACTTGGTGCAAATAAGGTGGTTAGGACACTGTCACCTTTTCAAGATCCTTGCATATACGCTCGACATTGAGTCACGTGACAAGATATGGTGGTTGATATTTGATATTGCTGACGTGGATTCCAACGGTAAAATGTGGTTCACTCTTCAAGTCTTCAATCATTGGATGCGGTCCTGGTGTACATGCGGTTTTGACAAGTGCGGTTGATTACACCAAACGGTGGAGGATTCTTGAGGTGCGGTTCAAGATGGAGCCGCAGCGATTCTTGTTCACTACAAAGCGGTTGCACTAGAGAGAGTCAAAGGCGGTTTCGAGACAAAGGAATTCCAACAAGCGGTTGCTAGGTGCGGTTTGCACAGTGCGGTTGATAATTTGGAAATGCGCGAGGTGCGGTCAATAATTTGGGCTGCACGAGGTGGTTGGAAACTTTGGGCTGCAGGTGGTTGGTAAAGTGGGCACTTTCAGCACCTGCAACCTCAGCCTCAGCTACTTTGCAACCTCAACCGCAGCTATGGCCTAGCTACGCTGCAACCTCAGCTGGCTGCAACTTCGGATCCTCAAATCCTCAAATCCAATGAGTCTTGTGCCGGTCTTCAAGCCTAAATTTAACCTATTCTATAAAATGGACTTAGCTAAAAAATTGAAGTCTAAGCTTCATTACATAGGGTCCTAAAGTCCTTAAAATAGACAGGGAGGTTATGGTATCAATCAAATCTAATCTAAAATAGGAGGGTTAAAATATGCATACCCAACACAATACAAGTATAAAGCATAAACTTCTCCCAAACATAGCAATGCGAGGTGTTGTTTGGCCTTACAAGAAGATGGAATATGTTTCAATAAGAAGCTTTCAAAAACGAAGATAAAGACTAAATAATACTGTAAAAGTATGACCACCACAATACAAGATAAAGCATAAACGCAAAGATCAGGAAAGCAACTTTCAACAATTAGAAACCACTAGCATCCACAGAGCAAACATTATTTCCATACAAAATATCTTTAGGAATTTGTTACCATCAGTTCTAAGTAGCAAGATCTGAAAAGTTGATACTTCTAGATGTGACAAAATCACAGATTTTATAGGGGGCATGAAAGAACAAGAAACGGGAAAAGAGGCATGAGTGACACCCACAGGTTAAAGTAAATGTAAATTCAATCAGAGATCCAACAAAACTTCAATTTCATCTTGCTCTCCACGATTTCTTCTTGAAATTGCATAATTAGAGAATTTCCAAACCAAGAAATTGATACCAACAGGGATCAATTTCAGTAAGAAATCGTGAGAGCAAGATGAAATTGAAGTCGAAAACTTAGAGTTGGGAGAAATTACCGTCTCGTTTGAGGGTTTTGCGGTGAACAGCCGAGCGAAGAAGGGGAAGATGATGCACGGTGCTTCGGTCATTGTCGTTGACATGCATGGAACAAGGGAAGATTCCGTTCAACGTTCTTCGTTGCCCCTGCCGCCGGAATTGCGATTAGAGAGAGAGAGAAGGGACGCCGGAATTGCGATTAGAGAGAGAGAGAGAGAAGGGACGCCGGAATTGCGATTAGAGAGAGAAGGGGAATATAAAGAGGAGGGTTACTTTCGCCATTTAAATTATTATAAATAGGTTCAGGGACTCTACGGTCGTTTTGATTTCAACTTTAGGACCCTAAGGTAGAATTCGATATATACTGTTTTTATTGATAAATTTCACCATATCTCAGGGTCTTATTGGTAAAAATCCCATAAAAAAATTATAAATTTTGATATATTTTTTATTTTATTATTTATATAAAATATATTAATTTTAAAAATATATTTATAAATACACATGCCACCCAATGAAAGGGTGACATGTGTACAAAATCAAACAATTTTGGTGACCCAACCTTGGGTTGGCTGTTCATCCATATCGCTCTATTTCCATGATTTTTTTTTTTTTTTTTTGTCTTGTCTACACGCTACCTTACTTGATGAAATGGTTACATGTGTACAAAATCAAACAATTTTGATGACCCAACCTTGGGTTGGATGTTCGCCCAGATCGCTCCATTTCCATTTCCATGATTTTTTTTTTTTTTTTTTTGTCCTACATGCTACCCAATAAAAGGGTGACATGTGTACAAAATCAAACAATTTTGATGACCCAGCCTTGGGTTGGCTGTTCATCCATATCGCTCTATTTCCATGATTTTTTTTTATTTTTTTGTCTTGTCCTTCGCCCCACAACCTAAGACATGATGATGCAAGATTATCTACACCTAATCATTTATAATTGTTATATTAATAGTGATACATATTATAATACATAAAAATAATACAAAGAATATCACCCCACTATATTGGTACTGGTCATTGTATGATTAAATAAAGTATTTCTCTTATTTTAAAACTCTTTTTGAGAAAATAGGACGACTCTCTAAGGACTATGACGATTGTCTATTACTTTTGTGTTTGTTTAAAGGACGTTTTAAATTATTACTAACTTTAAATCAATTTTAGTAGAAAAAATAAGTAGGCACTCTTATTATTATCATTTACCTTTTTTACAGACTTGTAACGTACGAGCGGATATAATAAAATACTCTCTCCGCCCTAAAATGTTTGTCCTATTTGATTTTTTTTTAATTTTGATTACAAATTTATGAGAGATTAATCATGTTCATGAAATTTTAAAAGTTGTTGTTGATAATATCATTAATGGTGAATCAATAGAAGTTTTTAGAATTTTATGAACATAATTAAATTGTCATATATTTGTGGTCAAAGTTCAACAAAAAAAACAATGGGACAAACATTTTGGGACGGAGGAATATAATTTTGCATGTGCTTAAAATAGATTTTCTTAAAGATATTAAAAAATTATACTTTTGAAGGTGATTATAATACTTTTCCTTAAAATTTGATAATTATTTTAAATATTTCTAAGAAATAATTACTTTGGGATAAAATAAACAAGAAATAAGATCTATAATTATGAAGATATTGCCAACATATTATGTTTGTCTCCAAAAGATTGTTCATCCGAAAATTCTAAATTTTAAAATGATTTTTTTATTACTTCTATTTTGTATGCCCTATCTATAGTATAAATGGTAAAGGGGATGAACGATCTGATGAAACAGTTTAAATGCATGCCAAATTTCCCATTTTGCTCTCACTAAGTTGTTCCTTTCCCATTTTACCCTTAAAAAAAATTTAAATTAAAAAAAAAACACGTGTCCTCGAACACGGGCTTTTACTAGCATGTTATACAAATAATAATTATCCACTAATTAATCTCTATCTCATGTTCTCTCTCTTACTCAAATATCTATCCTCATAACACATTATATTTTTCAATTTTTTCTTAATTCTTAAACCCAATTGCGAAGGCAGGCTAAGGGGTCGGTTGATCCCCTTCAAGTTTGAAATTATCAATATTTGCACCTTCAATTTTTAATAAAATGACATTTTACTTCAAAAAATTAGCAATTTTTATTAATTTTGACCCTTTTAATTTTTCAGTAAATTTACACTAAATAATTTTTCTGACCCCTTCTATATGATATAATTTGAATATCGTAATCTTATTATTTTAGCTATCTGTCGATCCGGACGGAAGAGTAATTATTATCTAACATCCCATTAATCTATATTAACCACTAGTAAAAGTCCGTGTTCGAGGACACGTGTTGTTGTTGTTTTTTTTTTAATTTAATTTTTTTTTTGAAGGGCAAAATGGAAAAGGGACAACTTAGTGAGAGAAAAATGGAAAATTTGACATTTGTAACTATTTATAGTACTGTTTATGAACCAGTGTGATTTATACTATAGATTCCACTTGTTCAACTATTTATGAACATGAGTTTATTAATATTAAATTAAGGAATTGAACTAAAGACATACTCCCTCCGTTTCGTTCGAAGCTTCACCTTTTATTCAAATGGGTGTTTCGGTAGAAGCTTCACATTTCTTAAAATGGAAAAGGTTTATTAATATTTTATTATACCTGATGCTGCAGGAATTGTGCTTATCAATAATCCTCCACGTGGCAAGATTAATCACCTGGCTCCTTGACCTGAAATCAGAACCCACGACTAGCCGAATGTGTCTCCGGCGAAGACACTCGGGCGTGAGAGTAAGATAACGGTATATTATAGCTCAAAATGTATTGAATAATGAACTCAGAATACAAAATGACAGTTACCTTTCACCGTTTGGTAGTGATGAAGTATTTATAGACAAGAGTGATGTATTTTTGGGGAGGCGACATGTGCTCCGAGATTGTAGCGGCAGTTACTTGATTGTGGGAACGTGTCTATAACGGCCCCTGATTTGTAGGGATGTGGTTATGAGAATTGTTCAACCAAATACGCCTTCAAGTATCAAGTCGTCACTTGTTAATTTAGGTCGAGGTCACCATTCGAGGAATGGTCGACCTGACTGTCGGGTAGAGCATGGTTCGTACCCGAGTTATAATATGGATTCTGAGGTCGGACTAAGTTAAGTCGGGGCCTGGTGAGCCGGACCATGGGTTTAGTCGGCGATCCTTGAGATGGGCTTTGGGACTGTTTTGATTGGGCCGGCCTTATTGAGAATGTGGGAGTCCAGTACATCCAGTGATTGGGCTTTACTCGTTTGGCCCAACTCGACACTTTTGGTATGTTCAGTGGCCCCCAACTTTCGAGTTGACTTCGTCGACTTGGAAGTTAAGAAAATGTTTGATAAGAATGGTTTTACTCGCAGGTCGCTGCAAGTTTTTGAAGTAGGTCGACAATGATGACGTGGCATAATCCCGGTCGTTGGCGATGAACGGAAGGAGATGAAGGAGCGCCGGTTTTAGTAATGATTGCGATTCTGACGCTTGGAACTCCTTCTCGGAAACCGTTTTCGCCATTAATATGGAAATTATTTTTTGAATTTTCTTTTTTCCTTTCCAATCTTGGAAAATATAAATTGCACATTCCTTCTCTGTTTAGAACTTTTACCGTTTTCAAGCTCTGAGAATCTCCGGCGAAAATAGCGAAGAAGCATTTGAGTTAAATTGGGCTTCCGTCTCTGGTACCAGCTTCCTACTCCGACCTTTGCAAAGGTATTTCTTTCCCCTTCTTTCTTTAGGGCTTTAATTTCTGTTCTATCTTTGATTTCCGCCATGGCTAGAACCTTTAGTAGCGAGCCGGGAGCTTGGTATGGGTCTTGCACTATTAACCGTAGGGTTTACAAGAATATGAACGGTGAATGGAGAGAAGCTGTCTTTGGATGAATGTGCCTCCATTTTAACCAAGTGGGAATTAAATTTTAGTGAGATAGGTTTGCCCGTTGTAGGGACGTTGAAAACTTGGTAGTTGATGATTCAAATATCGTCACCTTCCATCTATTCCATGATCTGCTCGACCATATTACTTTGTTCTACGTTAGGGATGTCCTCAAACCCTCCTTCCTTAGGAATAGGATAGGCTTTCGAGGGGAGTCTAGGTCGTCCTTAGGTAGGTCGACTGAACATGATCATCGGACTGACTCCCCTGTTTCCTCTTTTGTTTGTACAGATATGACGACCCAAGGTGGAGCCACGGCTTCAACTTCTTCGGGCCCCAGGATAGTAAATGCATTTGGGTTTCAGTGATGTGGTGCCGAGCAAGAACGAGAGGGGCTATGTGCCCCAAGACCTACCGTGGGAGGAAAAATATGGAATCCCGTTATGATGTGATCTACAACTTCTGTGGGGTAGATAGGGCGGACTTTCGGGTGACCATCCTTAGTCAGAAAAAGAATTTTTGGCCAAATACCGTGATACCTTCACTAGAGATGCTACTAAGGTCGCTTTCTTTTATGGGCGGTTCGAGGTGGGTTGAGGTTAGTTGGATCCCTTTATCGATGAATTCCTCGAGTGTATGGATGCCCTCCCCTTGACTTGGGGCCAACACTTGTAGAAATCTTGGTATGTTTTGCGATGGTGTGTAGGTTTTTGGGCCATGAGCCTTGTATGAAGGTTTTTAAAGAATTTTTTGGTGCTAAGCTTGATAAGCATGATTGGGGAATTAGTACTCCCTCCAAGCCCAACTCTCCCAAGTTGTTTGCCAACCTTCCAAATAAACACAATTGCTGGAACTCGCATGTAGTTTTGGTTGAGAGCAGGCTGGGATGGGAATTTCCGTTGCCCGATGATGAATACGATGTTATCGGTGAGGGACAATTCTTGGGAGCCTCCTTGGTACCAAACTTTGTACAAAAGTTGTGTGCGTTGGTCAAGGATGGGCCTATCGGTGGGAATCCTTAGGAACAACCAAATACAACTATATCCAAGTGGGATGATGCACGGAGATGGAGTAGTGGAGCCCCTTGTTCCTGTGTTGAGATGCCAGATGTATCCTGATTGGGTTACTCACTCTTTGGGTAGATTTGAGGAGACTTGCCAATTTTGCCAGAAGACAGACAATTATTGCAAGGAAAATGGAGAACACATTGGTGGTAAGGGTTTACTCGTTTCCCTTCATTAGCTCGTCCACTGATAACTTGCATAAGTAGCTCTTTATAGGCGCACAGAAATATTTTGGGGTGCATACACTGACTCTTAGCTCGTCCATAGCCTTCTCTTACGTAGAAATAGTTAGCTCGTACATAGAACTATCTCGAATTGCCACTCTGTACGTATCAAATGGCCTGCTCGTATGTAGAATTAGTTAATTCGTACATAGAACTGCTTTGCATCGTATCAATTACTTCGTTATAGAACAGTTTAGCTCGTCATAGGCTGCTTTGACTTGCGAGCTAATACTTGATTACTTTGATGTCATACGGTTTTGACTCCTGAACAAGAAGAAGCGATGGTTCGAATAGTAGGGGTGTCGAGATAAGAAGAAAGCTAAGAAAGCCCGTGGGGCGGCCAATGCTAGAGCGAGTAGAGAGAGGAGAGGCTGCTTTGCGAGGAACAATTTGCTTGCTAAGGACTTGGCTGGGATGATCCCCATGGAAGAGGCTGAGTTGGAAAATCCCTCGGCTGAGTGGGACCCCTGCGCGATGTTAATGAAGGAGGTGATGAGTCAGCCAGTCGGTTAGACCCGGCTTGAGTTCTGACCCAATCTACGATGCCCGATCTTTGTAACCTCGGGTCTTTGGGGTAAGTGTGGTTAGTCCTCGGATCATCGTCAATATTGATGATGATGCCATGGAAGAAGATGATGATGATCGTCCTTTGAGCTCGCGGAAGAGGTCTCGATCCGAGAAAGGTAAATCTGTGTCCTCGAGCCAATTGCCTCCACCAACTTCCCTCTCCCCAGTAAAGAGTCTCTGGAAGAAATGATGAGGAGGTTGAGTGACGTCCCTCCTCTCGAAGGACTCGATTGCACTGAGTCGCCGCTACCCAGGACATGAACTTGGGTCGGGTGATTGTGAGAAGAGGCTGTGGATGTGGGTCTGCTGGCTCGGTTTTGATAAGGGCATAACGCTGAAGAATTCTCGGCTACGATGCAGGATGGCTCATTGCGAGGTAACTTCCCACTTTCTCTTTCTTTCTAGTCGCTTATTCTCTTATTCGATCAGCGAAATTACATGCTAACACTTCCTTGATTTCTACGGAATATAGAATCTCACCATGGTCGAGCGAGGTTAAGAGCTCCTGGAGGGCCTCCGTTGAGAGGGAGAGCGGGCCCTCGAAGATTATTCCAAAAAGGCTAAAGAGCTTGCGGATATGAAGGAGAAGTACAACGATCTAGACAATTCATATGAAGCCAATGAGATGGTAAAGACAAAAGCCTTGTCCGACCTTGAAGCTACGAGAATCCAAACTCAAGGAAGTGACCTCGAGAAAGGGATCTTGAGCGCCTTGCTCATGAGAAGACGAAGGTCGAGCTTACCACTGTCTCCAAGCTTCTCGCGAGATAAAGATTCTTTTTGAAAGAGCTTAACGAGGAGCACAACTGGGCTCGAGCTAAATGGAAGGAGGCTGCGGAGAAGGCTGGCCCCCGATGCGTGGATAAGTTCAAGGAGGGAGGCGAGTTCTATAATGCCATTGTGGCCAAAGCACAAGATTTTCTTGAGGTCGGCGAGGCACGTGGCTCGTCGAGCAGCTTTGGTGGATCCGCGGCTACAGTTACCGTCGAGCAATTAGCTCGTTGGTTTTACGAGTCTCGGTTCGACATGGAAGCTCGCGGGGGTCACTCGCTCGTCCTATCTTGAAAATGACTTGGCCTTCATTGCCCAAGAGGATGAAGAGGACCATTGTGAGAAGTGGGAAGCTCCCACTGTGGCCGGCAGGAATTTTGATGTTGTTCTACAAGAACTTGAGGATGTTGCCACCATGGATGAAGATAATGAGCGGGTTTATTCGAGTCGGGTAAACCCATTGGCCCCGGCAACAAGGAGATGGGGAGGGTCGGCTGCTGCGACGACCAAACTAATGTCGGCCAGGACTCTTAAATTGTTTAGTTGAATTTGTAATGAACAAGCCCCAACAAACATTTTTTGTTTTTTGCTCTAACATTATCCGAATGCCTTGGCCCGGTTTTTGGGAGGCAAAATATTTTTGTAAGTTAATTTTGTCTAAGTCTTAGCCCGTTTGGGAGACTTATCTCTATCATAGGTGACTTTATTTATTGCATGTTGTATGCTTTTTAAAGTAAACGTCGAGCTAGATACGAGATAGGATGAATGAGTGAACTTGAGCCTAGAGGTGACTTGATCTTTATTTATTTAGTCGACCTCGAGACTTGCTTAACTTTTTTGTGAATGAGATTGACTATGAGTCGAACCTGCTCACACTCTTGAAGGCGACCTAGGGTCTAGCTAATTAGAATAAGCCCCGACTAAGAGTCGAGTTAGTTAGAACGAAGTCGACTAAGAGTCGGACTTGTTAATTGAACAAAGGCGATTAAGAATCGAGCTAATTAGAACAAAGCCCGACTAAGAGTCGAGTTTGTTAGAACGAAGTCGACTAAGAGTCGGACTTGTTAATTGAACAAAGGCTGATTAAGAATCGAGCTAATTAGAACAAAGCGACTAAGAGTCGAGTTTGTTAGAACGAAATCGACTAAGAGTCGGACTTGTTAATTGAACAAGGCTGATTAAGAATCGAGCTTGTTTAAACGAAGGCGACTAAGAGTCGAGCTTGTTGGGGTTATTGTAACACTATGCTTGATGGAGTGAGCTGCGCTTTTCATTGAAGTATAGAACATGCTTACATCAATTAGACACTAGAACTACCACAAACTTGAACTTTGAAACTAAAAGCTAGAAGTAGTATTTGATGAGGTGAGTAGCATGCCAAGGATGTTTCAACTCGTCACCTCAGGGATGAGCTATCATGTAGGTTCCTTCCTTGACGACTCGAGTGACTACATATGGACCTTCCCGGTTAGGAGATAGCTTGTTCTGTTTGGGTCCTTCTACCCGTTGCCTCAATCTTTCTCAACACATAATCTCCAACTTGGAAAGACCTTGCCTTGACCTTCTTGTCGTGATAACTTTTAGTTGTTGCTTGTAGTTGACCATTCGGAGGTAAGTTTCTCGTTTCTCGTCGACTAGATCCGGGTCGATCAATCTATTGGTATCATTTTGCTCTTGATTGAAGAAAGTCACTCTAGCGGTGGGAATGCGAGCTCGGCGGGTGCCGTGGCCTCGACCCATATGTGAGAGCAAAGGGGTTTCCCCGTAGGCCCCAGTGGTTGTACGGGCCCCGAAGAGCAAGGGGAGTTCGTCCAACCAATTGTTACGTCGACCTACGAGTCCGAGTCTTGAGCGAAGATAGAACAAGTTTATTTCTTTGCCTCGGCTTGGCCATTTCCTTGAGGATAGGCGACAGAAGATTTCCAATGTTTGATTCCAACTCGCTTCATCTACGCCGAAGGTGCAGGAGAGCTGTAAACCATTGTCGGACACTATAGCTCGAGGAAAACCAAGCCGACACCAAATGAAGTCATGAATAAAGTTGATAGCATTTTCCTACGTGATGCGAGCTAATGGTTTGGCCTCGGCCCATTTTGTGAAATAATCTATGGCGACGATCACATACTTGCGGTTTCCTCGGGCGGGAGGAAGGGTCCAATCAGTCGACGCCCCACATGTCAAATGGCCAAGCTGCGATCACGGGAGTGCACGCTTTCTGTTGTAGGCACATGGGGAAGGTTGGCAAACCTTTGGCATTGATCACATTGCTGAACAAAGTTGTGAGTGTCGGCTCTCATGTGTGGCCGATAGTACCCCAAAGTGATTAACTTGTCGGCAAGAGTCCACGGCCCAGGTGTCCACCACAAATTCCACTATGTACTTCGTGTATCAATAGGGCGACCTGCTTGAGGGTGGATGCACTTTAGTAATGGTCGAGTATAAGATCTTACGAGCAATTCGCCTCCTTGAATGACATACCTTGGAGCTTTCTTTTTGATAGCTCGAGCCTTCTTCTCGTCATACGCGGCTCTCCACTTTCTATGTATGCCTTCATTTCCTCGATCCAACACTTCTCACGAGTCCAATTTCTTGAGGGATCATCTATGCATTGAATTTTTACTCTTTCAAATTTGGACTTTCGAGGAAGGAGATAGGTTCATCATGTGGTTCATCCGAAGTGGCTAACTTCGAGAGGAGGTCGGCTAGCTCATTGTCTTCTCGTCCAATTCTTTGAATCTCCCGAGAATTCCAAATCTTTTATCGGTTCCTTCACCGGAGTCGCGATATTTGATCGGTGTGGCACTAAGTACCTCGTACTCGCCTACGACACAGTTGACTATCATTGTGAATCACGGTAGGCTATGATCTTAGTCGCTCCAAAACACTTGGCGTATTCTATAGGCTGCTATCAAAGCTTCATATTCGGCTTTGGTTGTTGGAAGCATCGAATTTGAACCTTAATGACTCCTCGTATCTTTGTCAGATTTTGGTTCAATTAACCTTATCCACAGCTCAGCTATTCTTAGTTCTTTGTCCCAGCATCTGAATAGACCTTCCAGCAATCGTCGGGTAGGCGATGGCGACTGGGACTCTAACTCCTTCCCTTTAGCCTTCTCTTTTGGAGCTCGTTGCTCGTCGTCTTCCTTGGTGAACGTAAGCTCGACCAAGAAGTCGGCTAGAGCTTGAGCCTTGACGCCTTTCGAGGTCGATACTCGATGTCAAATTCGGTAAGGGCGATTGACCAATTGAAGTCGACTGAACTCTCCGGCTTGTGAAGAATTTTTCTTAGGGGAGCATTTGTAAGAACCACAATTGGATGAGCCGGAAAATAAGCTCGCGGCTTCCTTGAAGCCACGACTAGGGCATAGGCGACCTTCTCGGCATTGTAGTATCTGCTTTCTCCACATCGATAGGGCCTTGCGATGTAGTATGCTGGCTTTTGAAACCCCTCATCTTCTCTAACCAAAACCGCGCCAGCTGATTTATCTCCACGGATAAATACACAAACAAAGTTTCACCGGTGGTCGGGCTACTCGGGAGAGGTGGAGTAGCGAGGTAATCCTTCGAGGTTTGTTGGAACGACGAATGACATTCGGTCGTCCATTCAAAACTTTCGTCCCCCTCAATGCTTTGAAGAAGGGGAGAGACCTCTCTGCTGACTTTGATATGAAACGACCAGAGAGTTTGCTACCCTTAGTTAAGTCATTTGCATCTCTTTGTGGCTGGTAGAGCCTTACATGTCGACTAAAGCCTTGATTTTTACGGATTAGCTTCTATACCCCGTTGAGATACCATGAACCCAAGGAACTTTCCAGCAGACTACACCAAATACACACTTGCTAGGGTTGAGTTTCATGTCGTTTGCTCTTAAATTGGCGAACGTTTCCTCTTCGTCGACCACGTGACGTCCGAGTCTTTGTTTTGATGACCATATCGTCGACGTAGGCCTCCATGTTTCGGCCAATTTGAGAAGCAAAGACTTTGTTCACCATCCTTTGATAAGTTGCCCTGCATTCTTCAATCCAAATGGCATCATGTTGTAGCGGTAAATGCCTCATTGCTTGAAATGCCGTCTTGATTATGTCATCCTCATGCATCTTAATCTGGTGGTAACTGAGTAAGCGTCGAGAAGCGAGGGTTGAGTGACCCGGCAATGGAATCGACTAGCTTGTCGATTCTAGGAAGGGGATAGGCTGTCCTTGGGGCAAGCAAGATTGAGAGTGGTGAAGTCGACACACATCCGCCATTTGCCGTTTGATTTCTTCACCATGACCACGTTGGCCAACCACGTTGTATGAGTGGCCTCTTTGATTATCCTTTGCATTTAAAAGTTTTTGTACCTCGGTTTTATGGCCTCTTCCTTGTCGCGAGCAAAGCTTCTCAATTTTGGGGTCTAGGCTTTATGGTCGGGTTGACTTCCGATCTGTGAGCAGCGACCTCCTCCTTGATTCCCCTCATGTCTTACCCTCCATGCGAAGACATCATTACTTTCCTTGAGTAGCTCGATGATTTACGCTCGCTCCTCAGTGATAGCTGCTTCCCAATCTGAATTTTTGGTCGGGGTAGGAAAGATTGGTGATTGCGACTCTAGCTCATCCACGGCTTCTAGCTCTGGTCCGTCCACTGAGATTGTAGAGTCTCGATGATTATCTCCTTGACCCTTTGTCTCTCCTCGGCCCTCGGGTGTGGAGCTTCTTACGCTATCGTATCATCCCCAACTTGCATGCACCAACCTGTTGGTGGTGGTGGTGGCCCCAGAGTTATTGTCGGCGAAGCGCGTAGGTTGCCTATGATGACTTGGTCGAGCCATAACTACATCTGAATCGACCTCGGTGGTGTTAGAGTGACGTGTCGACTCAAGCATGACCTCGTCATTTGAGCGATAGGTCGACTCTTCCACGTCGGTGATTGTTGGACGATCTGGTAGTTTTTGGTGGCTGATGGGAGACAACTTTAAATACCCCGTCTGCAGTCTCGATTTCCAGACTCCCTTTTCTTTCTTTCTCTGAGAACATGATCAAGAGTAGGCTCGAGTGTGCCTTGTACACGCCCTACTCCAGCGGAGGTGTAGGGAACTTGACTCGGCCCGATGGGGGATCGATGCCACCATTCCGAGAGCGACGACACAGGGATACAGTATAGCGGCATAGTCACTATTTACGTCAATTCTTATAAATTGTACCTTTGATACGATCTGAGGGTGTTGGCTAGGTCGACGTCGAGCTCTATCTTGCCTTTTGCATCAACTCGATGATTGGTGAAGCCCTCCACCCTACCATCATATCTCTCCAGCTGCTCATCATTAAGACCCATTTCTTTAAAAGTTTTGTAGAACAAAATATCCTTGCGAGCCAGGTGTCGATTAAGAGTACGCTCGTCGTACATCGTCTATGAGACACAGGATGTGAGAACTTGCTCCCTAGCTGCCATATTAGTTGCCAATTCATGGGGGTAGAAGCTGATCGCTTCATCTCTGACTTCTCTTCTTGGAGGCACATGTGGAGCCTTATTGAGTTGGAAGATTTTGTGCTTGATGGCCGTGTTGCTGGCTTGTTCTGTAATGACCCCCAGGTTGAATCTAGGTTGCACTAGGTCCCTGTTGTCCACTGGGTGATCGCCTCCACCGATGCGAGGCCTTTTCACGTAAGCTTCGAGTCTCCCACAGTCGAGGCCATTCTCTGCAGATGATACGCTTTAAATCCCGAAGCAATCCTGCGTGAGATGACCGGATTAATGCTCTTTGTGGTAGATCAGCGGTGCCTAGCTGTTGTCTCCTCTAAACTTGTTGCACTGGATTCATTGGGGATTGGAGGAGCCGGCTCGACGGCATTCATAATTTACATTCGACTCACCGTAAGGGGAGTGAAAGCCTCGGGCACTTTCTCTGTTGCCCTAGTCTGTTCTTTCCATTTTTATTATTTCCTCCATTCTTGTTGGAGTCTTTCTTATCAATCAGGCCTCGACCTTAGGACTCTTACCATTCTTCTTCTCTTTCCTTTCCTCAAGCTAAGCAACGGCTTGACATTGTCACACCTTTTCAAACAACTCTGTCGAGTTGTGGCCAGTTGCAGACTGTGAGCTCGTAGTCCGTATCTGTAGAGGAAATACCGTTTCGGAAGCAATTAATGACTTCCTATCGGTGAGGTCTTCCTCTATTTATCGGCCATTTCCTTGAACTTGGTGAAGTAGCTCATCGAGCTTTCATTCTTCGCTGCACGAAGTTATTAAGATCGGTGACAGTTATCTTAGAGCTCCTGCGGTCGGCGATCAGAACTTTGTCTGAAGCATGTCAGTAGTGATGCTACCGCGCGACCAGTTGAACCAGAGTTAAAGCCGCCCCGGTGAGTGTGCTTAGGAGGGCTTTGCACATATTGTCGTCCTCATTGGCGGCAAAACACATGGTGGCCTCCGGATGTGCTATATGACTCCTTGCATTGGTGGACCCCAGAATACTTCTACTGAAGTGGCAACTGAAAGTAGGAGGAGGTCGACTATCTCTGATTTCTTTGGATAAAGGTCGAAGAGAAAAGTCAATTCGTTCGACCTTTCCGGTCTCCTTTTTCTTCTCCTCCTCCCATTGTTCGAACTTCTTTTTCATCAATAGCCATTCCACTAGCATCGGGTCTTTCATCTCTGGAGGGCGCGGCATTTGACCTCACGGCCTTCACTACAGGGAGTCACTGCCTACTCCTTGTCCTGTGAGAATGAGCCCTCTGCGATCGGAGAGATATGGAATACTGCCCGTACTTCCCTTGTGGCGACTGCGCTATAATCTCAGAACGGCGACTGCGCCTCTCCTCTCTTATGGGCGACTGCGCCCATTCACTGTCTCTATGAGACCACGACCTCTGCGTCTGTTAGCCGGAGAAACTGTCTGTTTCTATTGGGGCATTAGCGCGTCCTTAAATCGGCCCGAGCCTCTTTGCTCCTGTTTACATTGAGGCGGCCCTTAGGTCGTTCTTGGGCACATGACGGCGGCCGTGGGAGCTCGGCCGAACTATCTGTTTTCACCATTTTCTGCCCCACACCTTCATTTGGCCTCAAAACTCGGCTTTGTGCCCATTAGAAACACAGTAGGGGCCACTCTCGGGCGTATGTCGGCTGTTACGCCTCCTCCATGGCTATCAAGTCGGCGAATACGAGCTCGCTCCGACATCATCTCCTTCTTGCTCATGGGGTTGGTGGAGGGACCTTTTTTCAACATTAACACTGGCGGTTGGACGTTTTGAAGGAGGTGGAATTCACTTGCCCGTCCATATGTCTTTTCCCTACTCCTTGTGTCGGGCAATCCTCGGCCGTTATGACAACCTTGGTAGAGCGGGTGGCTCTACACCGTAGGGACGATTCGGTTGGGGAGGAGGCAAGTTCAAGTTTTCGGCATTTGCATTTGTATTCGTGTTGTTGTTGTTCGCTTCTTCATGCCCAGTGAAGCCTCGGATACGTGTCCTGCGAAGTCACCCGTTGTTGCGGTGATAGAGTTTTCGAGGTCAAGTTTAAAGCACGATTCCGGCAATGGAACGGCCCGATCTTTGCGGGAATTGTGCTTATCAATAATCCTCACGTGGCAAGATTAATCACACAGCTCCTTGACTGAAATCGGAACCCGCGACTAGCCGGATGTGTCTCGCGAAGACGCTCGGGCGTGAGAGTAAGATAACGGTATATTATAGCTCAAAATGTATTGAATAATGAACTCGAGAATACAAAATGGCGAGTTACCTTTCACCGTTTGGTAGTGATGAAGTATTTATAGACAAAGTGATGTATTTTTGGGGAGGCTGACATGTGCTCACGAGATTGTAGCGGCGATTACTTGATTGTGGGAAGCGATGTCTATAAGCGGCCCACGATTTGTAGGGATGTGGTTATGAGGAATTGTTCGGCCAAAATCCGCCTTCAAGTATCAAGTCGTCAACTTGTTAATTTAGAGTCGAGGTCGCCATTCGAGGAATGGTCCGACTGGTATGGTATTAAGCGTGGTTCGTTTACCCGAGGTTATAATATGGATTAAGAGGTCCGGACTAAGTTAAGTCGGGGCACTGGTGAAATGCGGACCAATGGGAACTTAGAACAATCGGTGATCTTCAAAGAGATGGGCTTTAGGCCCTTGTTTTGATTGGAGCCCGACCTTATTAGAGAATGTGGGAGTCAGTACATCAGTGAATTGAGGCTTTACTCGTTTGGTTGCTTCGGCTTCGACACTTTTGGTATGTTCAATGCCCATTAACTTTCTCTCTCACGTATTTAAATGTAGATAGGTATGACATAAATATGTTCATTTTAACTTTCTCTCTGACAATGGCTGCCATACCATTTCATTTATTTTGAATATATATATATTCTTTTCTTCTTTATGCATGCCTTAAATCGAAATAGTAAAGCATGAATCGAAACTAAGGAGTAAGTCATACATATGTGCATCAAAAGACAAAGACATGGCATTATAAAATGAAGCAATTTCTAAGATGTCAATTCAGTGTCAATCATCAAGTCCACAAGCCTTTTTTTTTTATTGTTTAATATCCTAAATTATTATCGGGACGGCTTAAATGCCACATAATGTCTTTCACTTTTGAGCTCATACAAGAATCCTTTTTTTAAAAAAAAAAAAAATAAAACGTATTTTTAGATCATAGGATAAATATGAAAGAGAAAAAGAAATAAAATCTAAAAAAAATTAAAAGAATAAATTTCAATTAATTCAAAACATGTGTTTTCAACGTCAATTTTTTTATTATGTGTTGAAGAACAGTTTTGGTTCGTGTCTAAATTTTGTTTAGAGAGAAGAGGGGTTTACGCGTCGAAGGTAATTGTCGTAAGGGTTTTGATTGTAGAATTTGATTTAAAGAGTAGACATTTTTAATCGAGATTTGATTAGACATATCATGGCGGATGGTATCTTCACGATTGTGATGATTGTACGTTTTCGTAGAAGTTTTCATATCTTTGTAATTAGCATCCATATATTGTGAGGAAATGTATTACATATATATATATAAAGCGAGGATCGTCCAAAAGCTCGCCCAAACCCGGGGAGCATTTTAGTAATTTCACGTGGTGGCAAAATTGTAGATTTGGTAACAGGCCCGAGACGTGTGCTAGCGGCGATTGGAGGGATTTTGGCGCGTGTACGCAAAGGGTTTTTCTTTTCTTTTTTTTTTTTAAACGAGCCACGTGGCGAAATATGATTGGCGGGTTTATTTTCCCGATTTTTATTTTTTCATCCCCTTTTTTTCAACCTCAATTATTTTATAAATTTTTTTTTTAAAAATTTTTACACCAAATTTCATAATTTTTTTTTTTCCTCTTTAATTAGAGACTAATTTACCATTTAATTTGGACAAAAAAAAAAACACTCTTTTTAAATATAAATTTCTTAATTATCCTATCTTTATTTTTCTTTTTAATTTTTCAATATCTTTTTTGTGAAAAGTAATTCAGTGTGAAATATATTTTTTATTATAAATGATGATAATAATAATCATAATTTTACTAATATGAATATTAATCTTGCTTCATTAAGCCTCAAAAAATATTAATGTTTTTAAAGTTTAAGTAATATATTATAAAATATTCCTTGGGACGAATGTAGTCATTTATTTTTTACCCAGAAGTAGTATTACTTTGTAAAAATTAATGTTTATAATATTAGTGTCTTCGTTTCGGAAAATAAATATTAATTTTTGAGACAGAAGTAATTAATTGAGGCAAAGGAAGCAATTTTTTTTTTTTGATATAGAAAGTAGTAGTAATTATGGGATGAAAGTAATATTCATTTTTTGAATTGAAGGAATTTTTTTGTAAAAAAGTAGAATTTTTTTATATGTCCAAAAAAATTGAACATTGCTACTTTCGTCACTTAATGAACATTTGAAAAAATAATACTGCTTTATTCGTCTAAAAAATTAATGTACTATTTTGAGACGAAGACACTAACATTACAAACATTAATCGTAGAGGCGAATGAAGTAATGTTATTTTGAAAAATATTTGCTCATTTTTGAATTAGATTAATTTTTTTGGCCAATATAACGATGTATTTGGAAATGTATAATGAAAGACTTTTACACCAAAAATAATAAATTTTTTTTATTTATAAATATAGACTATTTTTATTTGATTTGGACACAGAAAAAACCCCTCTTTTTAAATATAAATTTTTGTATCTTAATTATGCTTTGATTAATTTTCCTCTTGTTTTCAATAGCTTTTTAGTAGAAATGATTTAAGTGTGAAATATTTTTTTAATGTTTATAATGTTTGTGTCTTCGTGTGAGAAAATAAATATTAATTTTTGGAGACAAGTAATTCGTTGAGGCAAATGAAGCAATTTTTTTTTGGATATAGAAAGTAGTAGTAATTATGGGATGAAATTAATATTCATTTTTGAATTGAAGGAATTTTTATTTGTAAGAAAGTATAATTTTTTTATATGTCCAAAAAAAAAAAATTGAACATTGTAACTTCTTTCGTCTCAATGAACATTTTAAAAAATAATACTACTTTCTTCGTCTAAAAAATTAATGTACTATTTCGAGACGAAGACACTAACATTACAAACATTAATTGCAGAGGCGAATGAAGT